>JANAVB010016598.1:261607-276607 GCA_029216955.1 Iris pallida
AAAATAAAAAAATAAAAAAATAAAAAAAATAAAAAAATAAGAAAATAAAAAAAAAAAAATAAAAAAATAAAAAATAAAAAAATCAAAAAAAATAAAAAAATAAAAAAATAAAAAAATAAAAAAATAAAAAATAAAAAATAAAAAAATAAAAAAAATAAAAAAATAAAAAATAAAAAAATAAAAAAATAAAAAAATAAAAAAAAAAAAAATAAAAAATAAAAAAATAAAAAATAAAAAAAAAAAATTTAAAAAATAAAAAAATAAAAAGATAAAAAAATTAAGAAAATAAAAAATAAAAAAATAAAAAATAAAAAATAAAAAGAAAAAAAGTAAAATAAAAAAAAATAAAAAAATAATAATAAAATAGAAAAATAAAAAGATTAAAAAATAAAATAAAAAAATAAAAAGTAGAAAAATTTACAAATTAAAAAATGAGAAAAAAACTAAAAAAATAAATAAATAAGTAAATAAATAATAATTAAATATATATAAATAATATAAAAAATATAAAATATAAAAATAGAAAAAATTTAAAAACTAAAAATAAAAAATTTAAAAACTAGAAAACTAAAAAAAATAGAAAAATTTAAAAATTTAAAATAAAGAAATAAAAAAATAAAAAAATAAAAAAATAAAAAAGTAAAAAATAATAAAAATAATAAAATAAAATTAAAAAAGTAAAAAATTAAAAATTAAAAATTAAAAAAATTAAAAAAAATTAAATAAGTAGAAAATTAAATAATAAAAAAATTTAAAAAATTAAAAAGTTAAAATTTATGAATAAAAAATTAAAAAAAAATAAAAAATAAAAAACTAAAAATTAAAAAATCATAAAATCGAAAAATTAAAAAAATTAAAAAAATGAAAAATTAAAAATTAAAAAAATTAAAAATTATAAAAATTTAAAATTATAAACTAAAAAACTAAAAAATTAACATTAATTTACGAATAGAGTGAGGGGGATTTTTAGGAGATTTTCTAAGGGGAACTTTGATCCGCTCCCATATATATATATATATATATATATATATATATAATATATTAACTAACAATTTTTACTTAAAGAATGAAGCCTTTAACAATAATCTATTAACTAATATTTCTAGTAAACAACTAAAAGATTATTTGGTTTAATTATACCTAAAATTCAACCATAATTTAAATAATATCAAACACAAGTTTATCTAATCAATTAATGGACCAAGTTTTAAATTATTTAGGTTATACGCTACAACATTCCAACCAGTAATCCAAACAACTTTCTAAAATAATTTTATACTAAATTGCTTCTATAAAGCACATACACAAATAATTATCCAAGGTGATAATATGCTATACAATGCTTTTTTCCATTGTATATCTTTCCTCTTTATTTTTTCAACTGCTTCTCTCTCACTATTTGTTAACAACATTAATTTCTGTTATGCGTTAATTCAATATTTGTAAACATGAAAGCATGTGCTAGAAAGAGCTTAGGAAATTACACCTTCGTTATTGCTTATGGGTTTAGCATTTGGGAGGAAGAAAAAAATAATTTAGAGGCAAATGCTTAAAGTTAAGTAAGTAATCAACATCTATTTAGGGTGTTAATGTCTGCATTTAATAATTCTATCCAGATAGATTCTATCCAAAATCAAATTCCTTTTCGACACTTTTTTCCCTTCTCTGAAACGAAGTTTAAACTGTGGTTTTCAAAAAAAGTTTTGGAAAAGAAAATTGGAGTGTTGAGAACAAAACATTGTTTCAGTAGGATATGCCATTTAAACTCAAAACCCTGTGTTTAAATGCATAACCAAACAGTAATATTACATTGGACTGTGACTATCCAACCTTTCGGAAAAAAGTTAATTATTTCTTGTATGCTTGACACATGAACCACTCAACCTTACTCTTGAAATGTCAATATAAATTTGTTGAAATGTCAATATAAATATGTTAATTTCGTGCTTAGTTATGTTAGTTTGTTGTATGCTGACACATGACCACTCAACCTGAGCATAAATTTGTCGCGCTCTCTCCCATCATCGACGTCGTGCAAGAAACCAGTTTCCACACTTCCATGGAGCAATCCCACCTGCCTCCCCTGCAAACAGAGCAAGAGCACGAGGAAGAAGGCCACCAGAGAGTATACCAGCAATGCCGCGACCTCGTGTCGAGCCTCCCGATCGTCGAGGGGTGCTCCTTTATGGAACTCTGCTTCCACAGCGGCTTCTTTCAACCAATAACCGTCATGGTCGGCTCCATGATGGTCCAGAAACTATTCGAGGCCAGACCTACTGACATCATCATGGCCACCTTGCCCAAGTCCGGAACGACATGGCTCAAGGCTCTACTCTTCGCGACCGTCAACCGCAATTCTTCTCCCTCCCCTACCCGCAACTTGGCCACCCTCAACCCCCACCAGTGTGTTCCTTTCCTTGAAGGCGAGTTGTATGGAGACGGTGTAAGAGTCCCGGAAATGGACTCGATACCCTCCCCGAGGCTTCTGGCCACACATATCCCGTTCCATTTCCTACCCAACTCCGTTGTCGACTCCGATGTCGGGTCGTCTACCTATGCCGCAATCCCAAGGACAACATCGTGTCCTATTGGCATTTTATCAGCAAACTCAGAAAGAAGAATGGTCGAGAGCCTCTGCCTCTCGACGTCTGTTTCGACCGGTTCTGCCAAGGGCGTTCCCACTCCGGACCTTTCTGGGATCACATGTTAGGCTACTGGAAGGCAAGCCTCCGAGTAAGGGGCAGCAATGTACTGTTCATGCGATACGAGGAGCTAATGAAAGATCCTGCAGCGGAGCTGAAGAGGGTTGCGGAGTTCGTGGGCTGTCCCTTCACGCAGGAGGAGCAGGCGAACGGGGTGGTGGAGGACATCGTAGGGACGTGCGGGTTCGAGAAGCTGAGCAACTTGGAGGTGAACAAGGTCGGAAAACGAACTTTGTTTCGCACAACGGTCGATAACAACAGTTTATTCAGGCGAGGTGTGGTCGGAGACTGGATGAACCATCTAACACCCGACATGGCCCAACGTATCGACAAGATTATTGAGACAAAATTTGAAGGTTCAGGTCTAGCGCCTTGACGTAGGGGATCGGCCAACCGACCTGTCCAGACTGTTTCTGCTGCATTTGCTGTTTTTTTCCGACATTTTATAGACCAAGACGAGTCCGATTTTGGGTGTTTTTTTGTTTACTATAATGTAAGTGTAATGGAAATAAAATATAGAGTTTGTAATGTAATCGAAAGACCTCGTATCTTTGGGAAAGAAGCGCGGAAACCTTTCCCCAACCGGAGAGTACCTGCGAGAGGACCGAGCAAACAACGCACGAACCCAAAAACAAGCACACAAAAACAACCACGCAGACACAGAGAATTTTTGACGTGGAAACCCTTGCGGGAAAAAACCACGGGACGATCGGAGTCCAACCCTGAGAAGCCTCCACTAATGGAATAGAAGAATTACACCCTCTACAAACTCCTCCCGATCCAAATCGGATCCCCACAACACTCAGAGATAAGAACAATGATTACAAGGCTACGAAGAGCGAGAACGACGAGTAGAGATTATCCGAACACGATCTCCTTCGAACAGCGACCTTCAATCCTCCGTCTTCTTCTCCGAAGTTGTAATGGCACTCTTGCCTCCTTCTCTCTCAAACTTGTTTGTCCAATGCGATTAATGAGTTAGGGTTGAGAAAACTCAATATATCTCCCTAATCCCGCAACCAACCTGGACCGTTGGATTAGATCCAATGATGAAAACTCATCCTGAAATCCGCTTCAGCCCCCCACACAGAGTTCGGCCAGAACTCTGTGTGGGGCAACCAGCACTGGATGGCCAAACCCTGGAACGGCCAGACCGAGTTCGGCCAGAACTCGGCCTGGGACCGAGTTCGGCCCGAACTCGGACTTGGTCCAGAACCCCCTTTGGGGCAGCAGCAGCAGTAACAACTACTCCCGAGCTTCTCCGACATCGGACGGCGCTCGTCGCACTCCGGGATCTTCTCCACATAGGTTGGGAACCCCACCCACTCCAACAAATCTCCCCCTTCACAACTATGGGGAGGACGTCGTCATCCCGACGATCTGCCTGCAGTACTCAAACTTCCCCCTTGGTAGAATCTTCGTGAACATATCAGCTCCGTTGTCATCTGTATGCACCTTCTCAAGCTCCGCGTCCTTCTTTTCAACCACATCCCGTATCCAATGACCGAGTCTCGATGTGCTTGGACCGGCTATGAAACGTCTGATTCTTCACAAGATGGATAGCACTCTGACTGTCGCAAAGCAAAGTATACTGCTCTTGCTTCAGTCCCATTTCCTGCAACAGCTTCTTCATCCACAACAGCTCCTTGCAAGCCTCCGTCGCCGCAATGTATTCCGCCTCCGTCGTCGACAAGGCACACACTTCTGCAACCGCGACTGCCACACACTGCTCCTCCCGCAAACATCATCACGTAGCCTGAAGTCGATCGCCTCGTGTCTACATCTCCAGCCATATCAGCGTCGGTATACCCAACCAGCTTCGACTCGTCACCACCAAAGGAAAGTCTCCAACCAGCAGTGCCCTGAAGATATCGTAGAATCCACTTGACCGCACTCCAATGTACCCTTCCAGGATTCGAAAGATACCTGCTTACCGTACCAACTGCATGAGCAATATCTGGCCTCGTACACACCATAGCATACATAAGGCTTCCCACAGCTGAAGCATATGGAACCCGCTCCATATCTTCCTTTTCGTCCTCGGTAGATGGACACTGCTCCTCAGTGAACTTAAAGTGAGCCGCGAGGGGGGAACTCACTTTCTTCGACCCGTCCATCCCGAAACGCTGAAGTACCCGGTGAATGTACTTCTTTTGGACAAGTGTAGCAGCTTGGACTCTCTCTCTCGGCTGACCTCCATCCCAAGAATAGTCTTCGCTGCGCCCAAATCCTTCATAGAGAAGGCCGCACCCATTGGCGCTTCAACTCCGCTATCCTAGTGGCATTCCGACCCACTAATAGCATATCATCAACATAGAGCAATAAGATGATAAAATCATCATCGGCAAAACCTCACAAATGCACAATGGTCCGACGTCGTCCGTGTATAACCATGCTCCCCCATAAACGACTCGAACTTTCTGTACCACTGCCTCGGAGCCTGCTTCAGACCATACAAGCTCTTCCTCAACCGGCAGAAAATGTGACTTGCCCTTCTCACAGAATCCCTCCGGCTGCTCCATGTACAACTCCTCCTCAAGATCACCGTGGAGGAACGCCGTCTTCACGTCCATCTCTCGACCTCCAAGTCGAAACTGGCTGCTAATGTAGCACCACCCGAATAGACGAATGCTTGACGACAGGCGAAAAGATCTCATCATAATCCACGCCTTTCCGCTGACCGTAGCCCTTGACTACCAGCCTCGCTTTGTATCGAGGGCGAGTAGCATCATCCGTCTGCTTCACTCTGAACACCCATCGATTTTCAAAGCCTTCTTGCCCTTTGGCAACCGTACCAGATCATAAGTGGAATTGGTGTGCAAGGAACTCATCTCCTCCTGCATAGCTACCATCCACTCCTGCCTGTGTTCGTCTTCCATAGCCTCTGCGAAACTTTCGGGCTCTCCCCCGTCAGTCAGTAGCACATACTCATCCGCGAGTATCTCGTAGATGGTCGACGATCCCTGTTGCTCCTTCTCAGTGGAGCCACTGGTGCTGGCTGTATACCGACAGCCTCCTCCCCTTCAGGAACCCTCTCCGGCATGCTCATCCTCCTGAGGGACACCCTGACCACCATCAGCAGGCTGATGATCAAGGTTGGGAGCAACTCCATGTACCGGCTCCCCCATAACTGGATCCTCGCGATGTCCTCTGGAAACTGCTCGAAGCGAAATGACTCTAACTCAGGCAATTCCTCAGCCTCAGAAGGCGTCTCGGAATCCTGAGTGTTGGTCATGGTCTGATCTCGACGAACACCACGTCCCTGCTTCTGTAGAGCTTTCCTTCCACTGGGTCGTAGAGTCTATAGCCAAACTCATCCCGACCGTAGCCGACAAAGACATCGCCTCGTTTCGGCTCAAGTTTGGTCCTCTCGTCCTTCGGTACATGCACGAAGGCCTTACAACCAAACGCCCGCAGGTGACTGTATGACGGCTCCTTGCCGTACCATACTTTGTCAGGCACATCACCCTGCAAAGGAGCACTAGGAGACAAATTAATAATTAAGCAGCTGTGAGAAGAGCCTCACCCCAATAACTGCCCGGCAAGTTGCTTCTGACAGCAAACACCGCACCCTCTCCATCAGTGTCCTGTTCATGCGCTCCGCTACACCATTGAGCTGAGGTGTCTTTGGCGGAGTCTTCTGGTGTCGTATCCCTTGCTCTCTGCAATACGCATCAAAGGGACCGATGTATTCGCCGCCATTGTCGGACCGAACACACAACAACTTCTTGCCCGTCTCCCTTTCAACGGAGCCTGAAACTCCTTGAAAGTAGGCAGCACCTGATCCTTGGTCTTTAAGGCATAGACCCAAACCTTCCTGGAACAGTCATCAATAAAAGTCACAAAGTAAGAAGCACCACCAAGAGATTTTACTTCATAGGACCGCAGACATCCGAGTGAATCAACTCGAGCAACGCCGGCTTCCTCGAACTTGGGTGACTTTGGAAAGACACCCTATTTTGCTTCCCAGCCAAACAGTGCGTGCATTTCTCCAACTTTGTAGACTTGAGCCCGGAATCACCTTCCTGTTCACCAAGTAGCTCATCCCCTTCTCGCTGATATGGCCGAGCCGCCTGTGCCACAACTCGGTAGACGCGTCACTGACTGCGTTCACCTCCTGTGCCCCCTCTGCGCTCCCCTCCATATAGTAGAGACCGGACTTCTTGCTTCCTCTGGCAATCACCATCGAACCTCTGGAAAGCTTCCACTGACTATTCCCGAAGAGACTGAAGAATCCCTCGTCATCCAACCTTCCAACCGACACCAGGTTGAAACGGATATCAGGGACATGACGAACATCCTTGAGAACAAGAACCGCACCCGTCTTCGTTCTCAAATGCACATCTCCAACGGCAACCGCCTTCGACACATCTCCGTTGCCATCTTCAACACGCCACAGTCGCCTGTCGTGTAAGTGGCAACAGTGCCCTATTGTGAGATACATGTGCTGAAGCCCTGAGTCCCACCAGCCAAGAATTGTCATCGCAGGCGAGGTTAGTAATGACCTCATCACCTACGACGATCACATCGCCTCCATGCACCGAGGCCGCCGCTGTAGTGTTCTCTTCTTTGCTTCCCTTCTTTTCTTCTTCTCTCTCTTCCAAGCGAAACAATTCCGCTTGATATGGCCCTTCTTACCGCAATGGTAACACTCTGAGTCCTCGTAACGACCCTTGGACTTCCCCCTGCTCTTGTCTCTGCCACCACCTGGACCCCTGCTTTTGCCCCTTCCGCGGCTCTCTGAAACAAGTGCCTCTGAGTGGTGGGATGGATAAGTGCCCTGAGAACGTCTCCGCATCTCTTCATTCAACACCCCGCTCTTGGCAAACTCCAGACTGACCACGCCCTCTGGAGCAGAAGCGATCATAGATACTCGTACGGTCTCCCACGAGTCTGGCAATGTACACAGCAGCCACAGTCCCTGAACTTCGTCGTCGAACTTGACTCCCATAGAAGATAGCTGGTCAACCACGCCCTGGAACTCACTCAAGTGATCCGAAATAGACGCCCCATCCTTGTACCGCAGACCCATCATCGTTCGGATCAGGAACAACTTGTTTACCCCGGTCTTCTTCGCATACAAGGATTCCAGCTTATCCCACAACGTCTTCGCGTGCTCAATATTGGCAACGTGATTGTACACGTTCTCATCAACAAACTGCCGTATGTACCCACACCTGTATGTGCTCGAACGTCCAGTCCTCCTCGAATTTATCACTGGGCCTCTCGGATGCAAACACGGGTAGATGCAGCTTCTTGACAAATAGCAAATCCTTCATCTTGCTCTGCCAATAATGATAGTTGTGCCATTAAGGTTCACCATGCGCACCGCTTCGCGTCCATCTCTCCTCTCTGGTTCCTCTGTCAACTCCTGACACCCTTTGAACCCAAAGCTTTGATACCACTCTGTTGGGAAAGAAGCGCGGAAACCTTTCCCCAAACCGGAGAGTACCTGCGAGAGGACCGAGCAAACAACGCACGAACCCAAAAACAAGCACACAAAAACAACACGCAGACACAGATTTTTTGACGTGGAAACCCTTGCGGGAAAAACCACGGGACGATCGGAGTCCAACCCTGAGAAGCCTCCACTAATGGAATAGAAGAATTACACCCTCTACAAACTCCTCCCGATCCAAATCGGATCCCCACAACACTCAGAGATAAGAACAATGATTACAAGGCTACGAAGAGCGAGAACGACGAGTAGAGATTACCCGAACACGATCTCCTTCGAACAGCGACCTTCAATCCTCCGTCTTCTTCTCCGAAGTTGTAATGGCACTCTTGCCTCCTTCTCTCTCAAACTTGTGTTGTCCAATGCGATTAATGAGTTAGGGTTGAGAAAACTCAATATATCTCCCTAATCCCGCAACCAACCTGGACCGTTGGATTAGATCCAATGATGAAAACTCATCCTGAAATCCGCTTCAGCCCCCCGACACACAGAGTTCGGCCAGAACTCTGTGTGGGGCAACCAGCACTGGATGGCCAAACCCTGGAACGGCCAGACCGAGTTCGGCCAGAACTCGGCCTGGGACCGAGTTCGGCCCGAACTCGGCAGACTTGGTCCAGAACCCCCTTTGGGGCAGCAGCAGCAGTAACAACTACTCCCGAGCTTCTCCGACATCGGACGGCGCTCGTCGCACTCCGGGATCTTCTCCACATAGGTTGGGAACCCCACCCACTCCAACAAATTCGCCTTTCCCAACAGTATCAACCTCCCAATCAATGTCATGGACACCTTCTCTATGGAGTCGGCTTTGTGAATTGAGGTCGTGGACTCAAAATTGCGTTTCAACTGATCGGTATAAAAAATAGAAATACTGCTACAGATTTAAAGAAAACAACATTTTGTTAACAATACTGCTTACAACAAACGAATTCATAGACAGTTTGAAACATTTCATTAAGAATGCTTCTCCCCACAAATGAAAACAACGTTTCATCAACAATTCTGCTTTCGAGAAAAGAGGGTTCATATAAAACATTTTGTTAACGAGCCTTCTCCAGACAAACGAAATCAACATTTCATTAACAATCCGCGAGAAATGGGTCCACATAAACAAAGAAACATTTCATTAACAAACATTCTCCCTCCCAATGATGGTACTCATCTTTCATTAACAATTCTACTTGTGAGAAACGAGTAGCTACAATACAAGAAGGAAGCATTTTATGGGCCACATGTTCTATATCTTATCAATGTGCTCTGGGCAATCCGGTGCCACATGACGGCACTCGAAATATGGAGAAATTATTCAGTGGCTCATCATGTGGCACTAGTGAATTCTGAGTCCACTCCAATAGTATCATGGTACACATTATTTCCTTCTTTTTTCTTAAAAACAATTTTAGTAGTGTGCCATTATATATACTATTAGAGGGGACTCATGGCTCATCAGTACCACATGAAGAGTCAGTCCCATTAAATAATTTCTTTTAAAGAAATTCGTCTGTGACAGTTAAACTGTTAAGAAGTGTACCATCTGGTGGCGCTGATATTAGAATAATTAGTTTGTGTTATGGTCTATTTCTCAAATAAAAAAAAGAGATAAATTTAAAAAGTTTAGAAAAGTAAAACTGTTTAGTCCCCTTCAAGAAGCGCAATCTCGATTCCGTTTAGTCTCCATCAATCCTTAACATTTCTCGACACACAAGTGGCACTTCCAGGATAATCCCCACAAAGAGGAAACTTAATGAAGAAAAATGTCCAAAAATAGGTCAACGACCATTTTTTGACTTTGACCATATATTTGATTGGATTTTTTATATAAGATATCTCCATATATGGATTTCTAATATATAGTAAGCCTACATAAGATTGGATTTTTATATATGGACACATGACATGATATATAAAGGGGGTCTAAAAGTTCTCCTTGAGATATCTCATTGTACTCAATAAAAGTTGTTGAATAAGTTCAACACAAGAGAGGTACAGTTGTTGAATAAGTTCAACACAAAAGTTTGAGAGAGTTTTGTCTAGATATCTTATTGTGCTCAATAAAAATTGTTGAATAAGCTCAACAGAAGAGAGCTAAAATTGTTGAATAAGTTCAACACAAAAGTTCTAGAGAGTTTTGTCTTCTTCTTTATCTTTGTGGTAGAGAGTTCTTGAGAGCAACGAGAGAAGTGTTAAGAGAGTTATTGTAATTTATTCTTTTCTTCATAGTGGAACTGAATCACCATCGTCTATGGAAATAGACATCTTGGTCGAACCACGTATTTTTTGTCTTTACGGTTGTGAATTTTTTCTAAGATGTTTTCTGATTTCTTAGGTTTATTTCCACTATGTTAAAGTCGCTCTACAGACTAGTGATGGAGGAAGGTACGTCAATTGAAGATCATATCTCAAAATTCAATCGAATTATTTCTAACTTGAATGATGTTGACATACATGATATCATTTGGTGCTAACCCTATTATTTTTTGTCCGATTCTTATGAGAATCTTATTCAAACATTACTACTACACGGAAATGACTCAATTTTCGTAGAAAAGAGTACGAGTGCCTTATTAAATAAGGTACAGAGGTTGGCTTCTAATGGAAAAAATGGTGGATACCAAGCCCAAGGTTATTAGGGTGAGGCTCTTTATAATGTTGCTTATACTATTAATTTATCACCTAGTGCTCCTTTGCAGGCTGATGTGCCTGACAAAGTATGGTACGACAAAGAGCCGTCATACAGTCACCTGCGAGTGTTTGGTTGTAAGGCCTTCGTGCATGTACCGAAGAACGAGAGATCCAAACTTGAGCCGAAGACAAGGCGGTGCGTCTTTGTCGGCTACGGTCGAATAATTTGGCTATAGACTCTACGATCCTGTGGGAAGAAATCTCTACAGAAGCAGGGACGTGGTATTCGTCGATGATCAGACCATGACCAACACTCATGATTCAGAGATGCCTTCTGAGACTGAGAAATTGCCTAAGTTAGAGTCAATGTCGCGACCTCGTATCGAGCCTCCCGATCGTCGAGGGGTGCTCCTTTATGGAACTCTGCTTCCCGACGGCTTCTTTCAACCAATAACCGTCATGGGTCGGCTCCATGATGGTCCAGAAACTATTCGAGGCTAGACCTACTGACATCATCATGGCCACCTTGCCCAATCCAGAACAACATGCTCAAGGCTCTACTCTTCGCGACCGTGAACCGCAATTCTCTCCCTCCCCTACCAGCAACTTGGCCACCCTCAACCCCCACCAGTGTGTTCCTTTCCTGAAGGCGAGTTTATAATGGAGACGGGTAAGAGTCCCGAAAATGGACTCGATACCCTCCTCAAGGCTTCTGGCCACACATATCCTGTTCCATTTCCTACCCTACTCCGTCGAGTCCGGATATCGTCGTCTACCACTATGCCGCAATCCCAGGACAACATCGTGTCCTATTGGCACTTTATCAGTAAACCAAAAAGAAATGGTCGAGAGCCTCTGCCCCTCGAGGTCGTCTTCGACCGCTTCTGCCAAGGGCGTTCCCACCTGGACCTTTCTGGGATCACATGTTAGGCTACTGGAAGGCAAGCCTCCAAGTAGGGGGCTGCAGTGTCCTGTTCATGCGATACGAGAGTTGATGAAAGATCCTGCGGTGGAGCTGAGGCAGCTTGCGGAGTTCGTAGGGTGTCCCTTCACGCAGGAGCAGGCGAACGGGGTGCTGGAGGACATCGTAGAGACGTGCGGGTTCGAGAGCTGAGCAACTTGGAGGTGAACAAGGTCGAAAAACAAACTTTGTTTCGCACAACGACGGTGGACAACAGTTATTTCAGGCGAGGTGTGGTCGGCGACTGGATGAACCATCTAACACCCGACATGGCCCAACGTATCGACAAGATTATTGAGAGCAATTTGAAGGTTCAGTCTAGAGCCTTGACGTAGTGTATCGCCAACCTACTAGTCCAGATTGTCCAGCTTGTTGTCTGGCCGCGTTTCTGCTGCAGTTTCTGTTTTTCCCTTTTTGGACATTTATCGACCAAGACAAGCCGACTATTGTTTTTTGTTTACTATAAGTCATTGTAATAGTAATAAATGGAGCCTGTAATGTAATTGTTCTATAATGCAATATAATAATAATCATTATCATGTTCAGTTGGAACATGTACACAAATCATGTAATATAATAACGATTACATTCGATTGTCTGGTTTACTATGAAATATAATCAAATACTTATTGTGTTGGGACGCGGAAATGACCCAAAAAATCAGAAACACCTTCGAAAAATTTACAATCGCAAATACAAGAATTTACGTAATTTGGCCAAGATGTCTAATTTCACGAACGAGGGATTCAGCTCCACTATGAAGGTGTCAAACTGCTTGTAACTATTTAGCTGACTAATTCAACCCATATACAACAAATTTTTCAACAACAAACGTGATTTTTCTTGCCAACACCCCTTGAAGCCCTCCAATTGATGCATATAAATTTCTTCGTCAAGGTCGTCATGCAAGAATGTCATATTCACATTGAGCTGCTCTAACTCGAGATCATGATGCGCTAGCTACCAAGCTCAACAATACGCGAATAGAAGTGTGCTTGACCATTGGAGAAAGATCTCATTGTTGTCCACTCCCTCCTTCTGTGTGAAGTCATTTGTCATTAATCTTACCTTGAACCAAGTGTCACTTGACACTGGAGAAGCTTTCTTCTTCTTGTACACCCATTTGCAGCCTATAGCTCGCTTGTCTTTGGGCAATGGAACCAAATTTTATGTACATCTATTGTGGAGAGACTAAATCTCTTCATGCATAGCTATTATCCAATTCGTATTGCTATTATCTTTGTCAACATGTCTAAAAATGATAAGCTCATCATCCTCTACTAGCAGTGCACATGCCACCACATTCAATGTACATAGTGCTTCATCGATTCATCAAATCCATAGATTTGCACTGGCTTGACTAATCTCCTTGGCCTAGTGGTGGTGAAGGAATTATGTTGCTGGTGATGCTTTTCCTCTATATTTTATTCTTGTGGGACTTGATAAACATCTTCAGAAGACGACTCAACCTCATAGTTTAAAATTTTCTAGATACACTATTATCCTGATCCGACTCACTCTTCTTGCTTAAAGCCAATATTGAAGACTCATCGAATGTGACATCGTTATTGATCAAGAACTTCTTATCCTCTAGGCAGTACAGATGGTATCCCTTCACTTCTTGTGCATGTCCCAAAAAAAAATAGCTTTCTTGGGTTCGGATCCAACTTACCCTCATTGACATGATAGTAAGCTTTGTATCCAAATATGCTCAAAGTGACGTAATCTGCTCACTACTAAAATATAGCGAATTAGCGACGGCCATATTGGTTACTACTATGTCGGCAAATCGACTTAGCGACGGATTGTCGACGAAATTTGGCTAGAAAAATCCGTCGAAAAATAGCCCGTCACTAAAAAAGTCTGTCGCTAAGCTGTCGCCATTCGACGGCTTAGCGACTGATTTCTGTCATCAAGAATCGTACATTTAGCGACGGCTAGCCGACGGTTTGCCGTCAAATCAAGTATCAGAAGTTTCTGATACTACTTTTTAGCGACGGACAAGTTCGTCGGTAATATGTCAGTAACTGCGTATCAGAGAGTTTTTAATACGCAAAATCTATCGCCAATTCGTCGCTAGCCATCGCTAATACTCGACAGAAGTATGAAGGTCTAGCAATGGAATATCCATCGCTAATCTGTCGACATCCGTCGCTAACTGGAAATTCTCCAGTTAACGACGGAATATTCCGTCGCTTAGCCGTCGCCTTCCGTCGCTAGGTAGTCGCAAGTCCGTCGCTAACTGAAAAAAGTTTTGATTTTTTTTATACATAAATAGAGCATTCCCTGTTCGTACAACATCCGAACATCGAAACATCAAATATGCATCACCCCTCACACAAACCAACAAACCAATATACATGACACACCAATATACAAATATCTATCACAATACATCACACAAACCAACATACATCAATGAACCAGGAGCAACCCTCCGTTGAATTTCTAGATAATAACAAGTCTAGATAATAGCATCCAAAAATATCCAAGTCTAGAAAATAACCATGTCTAGAAAATAAAAAAATCAAGAGTTGCAAAATCATCTAAGTCAAACCCAGAATAAGTCTACCGAAAACAAATTCGGTCAAAAATTTTATATATATATATATATATAATATTATAATATATATATATATAATATATATATATATATATATTGTCCTCTAGTAGCGCAGAGAGATCTCCCTCCTCAGCCACTACGCATAAGTAGGATCCACGCCAGCAAGATCAATATCCATAGGAGATGGATGACTGTAACTCCCGGTGCAACTGCCCTTTGGTGCCACCTCCTCCTTCACAGCAATCTCGGCTTTAGGAATCACTTCCTCCTTAATTAGGAGAAGTTCTTCCTTGACCGTCATCTCTACAGTAGGTACCACTACTGAGTCAGCAACAAGAGGTGCCACTACCTCCTCATCAGCCATCTGTGCCTCTCTCAAGTGACGTCCTCGGGTCATGGGTGCCATCTGATAAGATTGATGGAAACATGGAGATTAATTAAGGATTAAACAAAATGACAGTATTAGACATGTAATGTGGAAGATTCATTATTGTATGGAAATGACAGTATTAGACGTCCTCTGCGTTCTCATCTTCCTCTTCCTCCTCATCTTCGCTTTCATCTATTTCATTTTTCTCTTCGGACTTCAACCTCTTCTACATGATTAGATGTGTAATATGGAACTTGTAACCACCTCCAACGTGAATGACCCTCCAACTGTGAATGACCCTCCAACGATGAATGACCCTTAGCAATC
>JANAVB010016598.1:281607-416607 GCA_029216955.1 Iris pallida
CGAGCGACTGAGGGCGGCAAGAGGGAGGCGAGGGGTCCTGCAGCGAGCAGCCTCTGCCGACGGGGCGGGCGGCTACCGGAAGAACGTGAGAAAGGGAGGGGAGGGGACGGGGGCGACGGAGTGAGTGGTGGAGACCTGGGCGGGCGTCGCGAGGCGGGGACGGCGGCGCCACAGGCGGCGCGTCCACCGGAGAGTGGGACGACGCGCGTCCCGGGGGGGCGAGACCCGAGGAGGGTTAGGAGGCCACCGTCGGCAGGAACACCGGCAGGGGGCCGATACGGGAGAAGGGGGGTCCCCGGGGGAGGGGGGCGGGGAGGAGGAGGAAGGCCGCGCTGGGTGCGGGCTCCGGGAGCCGAGACGGGGGATAGGGGCTCTGCCGGATGGGGAGGCTGCACACCTAGCAGAGCGGAGGAGGAGGGGGCGGAGCCGGGGAGGCTCGCCGGAGAAGCCGCACTCGGCGGAGGGCCCCTCTTTGCGCCGGCTCGGGGACGACGGAGGCGGCGCCTAGACCGGCGCCGAGGGGGGGGAAGAGGGGTGGAGGGGGCTCCCACGGCGAGAAGACGCCGACAAGGGAGAGGCCCCCCACTGGGATGACGGCCAGGCACCCGGCTAGCCAAGGGGTGGGGGCGAGGAGCCATAGCGCGGAGGGAGGCCATGGGCTGGGACGAGGAGGCCGTCCGGCCGTGGCGGCCAGCTGAGCGCCGCAAGCTCCGGAGGAGAAGAACGGCCCTGGCCTCATCTATTGTTACTATATATATATATATATATATAATTAATATATATATATATTATATATATATATATATATATATGGGAGCCCGTCGTCCTCAACCGTTGGATCGAACGGGCACGTGCGGACACCACGCAGCCCCTCCCTCCCCCACCCGCCACCCCGGGCCCCCACCCCACCTCCTCCTCCCCCCGACCACCAAGACCCCCCCCCCCCCCGCTCCCCTACCGCCCCGTGCGACCTCCCCACCCGCCGACCCCCAACCTAAACACCCCCGGCTGGGCCCCCCCACCTCTCCTCTCCCCCGACTGCCAAGACCCTCTCCGGCCCCGTGACCTCCCCACCCGCCGCCCCACCCTAAACCCCCTCCTCCCCCGCCCCGACACCAACAGCCCCCGACCCCCCCTCCCTCCGCTCCCCTACCCCCTTCTGCGACCTCCCCCCCGCCGACCCCTCTCCTCCCTCCGCTCCTCTAATCGCATCCCCCCCGCGCCACGATTCCCCCGCGGGGCACCACTTCCTCCCGACCACCAAGAGAGAGAGAGAGTAGAGGATAGAGACATACCTGAGTGAGAGAGAGAGAAAGAGAGGTGAGAAATTTTTGGGGGAATGAAAATCCCACCGTCGTTTGTTATGTTAGGGCACATTATTTAGCGACGGATTAGTGACGGATATATCCGTCGCCAGGGCCGTCGCTATACTAAAGGCATAGTATGTTAGTTTGCCGACTGATAATCCTCGCTATGTGGTCGCCAAATTTTGTGCCAAAGTTTTCGAACATTTTCTCGCAAAATATTGACAACTGGGTGACGACATAGCGACGAGTTATTTTTCCTTTGCTATATGTCCGGTGATATAGCGACGATTTCCGACCGATGTTTACCCTTAAACTAAAAAAAATAATTGGCTACAATTCGACGGAAGACCATCGCTGTTTCATCGGAAGTCCATCGCTATTAGCGACGGAATACATCCGTCACTAAATATTCGTCACTAAAGCGCTGTATTTTGGTAGTGGCTAGTTTGTCGGTCATCTTCTCATATGGAGTCTTACAGTCTATATCGGAGTTGATAACCTATTAAGCAAGGTTCGAATTATCCTCTCTGCTAACCCATTCTGATGCGACATGTTAATATCGTATGATACTTTCTTGAGCACATAAATCTTTAAAAGTCCATAGGTATATTCAGTATCATTATCAAACCTCAATATCATTTCCTTTCTGTCTGTTTTGTTCTCCGCCATCGCTTTCCACTTCTTAAACTTTTCAAACACTTGATCCCTTGTTTGATGAATACAACCAAACATAACGTATATAATCATCAATAAAAGTAACATAGTACCATGCTCCCTTCTTGGAAGAATCTTGCTATGACCTCATATATCTGTAGGCACATAGTCAAGAATATCTCTTGTCTTATGTTTTTCTTGTACTAAAGGTCATCCTATGCTTCTTGCCATAAACACAATGCTTTCAAAAATTCATATTTGGCTTCTTCAAGTTCTTTAGTAACGCATGCTTGTTCAGTATGTCAGGCCTTTCTCGCTCATATTCCTAAGTCATATATGCCAAACACACGTGCTATCAGTCGAGTCAGAGGTACAAACTGCTAAAGTTCCAGTCACAGTGATTTTCAGTAAGATATAAAGGTTACCGTATCGGTGATCTTTCGTCACCACCAAAGAACCATGAATAACTCACTAGATTCCATCATCGACAACGAACTTGTTACTATTCAAGTCAAGTATATTAAAAAAATAAGATTTTTCTTAAGGTCCGGGAACATATCTGACATCGGCCAAAGTCCACACAATTCATCATGCATCTCTACTTGATAGACCCAATTCTAACAGCTCGACATGCATGCATTGTTGTTGCCCATCAACAGGACTCCCATCTGTCGCCTTGTAGGAAGAAAATCACACCCTCTTTGGACACATGTGGTACGGACTTCCAGAATCAAGAATCCAACGGTTACTCATGTTATCATGTGCTACCGAAAAATAAACCTCATTATTGTTGGCTTCGGAAGCACGGTTTGGTTCATCACCTTCTCCCTTTGTTTTATTCTCCTTTTTCTTGTTCTTCTTCTTTGGACGAGGACACTTATTTTCATAATGTCATTTCTCATTGCAGTTGAAGTACTTCACCTTCTCAATAGGTGTCTTGGACTTTGATCTTGACCTTCCGCTAGAAGATGCTCGTCCTCCCTATTGTCATCAAACCTTGGACTTGGTCTCCACTTTTTTTGTCATGAGAAGCCAACCTCTGCACCTCATTAGACAATAAGGCACTCGTAACCTCTTCTACAAAAATTGAGTCAGTTCGTAAAGTAATATTTGAATAAGATTCTCAGAAGAAACTGGTAAATAAAATGATAGAATTAGTGCCAAACAATCATCATTTTTATGTATGCCAACATCCTTCAAGTCAGAAATAATTCGATTGAATTTTGAGATATGATCTCGAATTGATGTACTTTCCTAAATCACTAGTCTGTAGAGCGACTTTAACCTATAAAGTCATCATGTAGAGTGATCCATCTTCAGTTAGAGACAAACAGTGGTGATTTCATCCTTCATAGAGTACACGACATCCCTTTCCAAACACAGACAAATGGCAGCACATTTTTCGAGATCCATATCATCCCAATCTTTATCGGTTATGTCAGCGGGCTTCTCTTGAACTTTCTCTGTAAAGCCTTGTGAAGCTTTTAAAATATGAGAACGTCATTCATCTGGGCTTTTTCAATAGCCAAAATTATTCTTTCCATTGAACTTCTCAATTTTATATTTCTCAACCTTGGTTGTAAACGAAATTATCTCAAGAATCTACCAAATTAACTTTTTCTGAAAACTTTGTGATACCTTGCCAGATTAATTTCAAAGCTCTGATATAAATTTGTTGGAAAATAACAAAAAGACCCAAAAATAGAGCATATACCGTAAAGACAAAAATTTACGTGGTTCGACAAGATACTTACTTCCACGAAGGATGGTAATTCAATTCCACTATGAAGAAGAAAAGGAATTACAATAGGCCTATCAATATATTCTCTTCTAGCTCTCAAGAACCTACCACAATTAGATAAAGAAGAACACAAAACATTTATCAAAATTTTGTGTTGAACTTATTCAATAACTTTAATTCTCTTGTGTTGAACTATTCAACAATTTTATTTAGCACAATGATTTATCCAAGGAGAACATTTAGACCCTTTATATAGTATGTCATGTGTCCATATATGAAAATGGCTTAGTTTACCATATATTAGAAATCCATTATGGAAATTCAATATATGAAAATCCAATCAAATATATGGTCAAAATCAAAAATGGTCATAGGCCTATTTTGATTAACATTTTTCTTCATATTTGTGTCATTGTCACAAATATATTATTGATATTTATATTCTATGTTTTGACCATCATTAACATTATGTATCACAGTCGTGAAGCGTCCCACAATAGAATATTCCATCCTATAACAAATCTCCCACAGGACATAGAGAAGAGGTGAGGAAGAGAGTGTTTTGGAGAGACAAGTTATGTAAAATAGGAAATTATGTCTCCCTATGAGAGCAACTACATATTTATAGGCATATAGAAATCCTAATGAGTGTGCCGACTTATCGGCAGATATCCATATTGGATTCGGCCTATGTAGTCAACCAACTAAGGCTGAATCGGACCCGGTCTGGATCATACCAGAGCAGTCCCTTTCAATATAATACCAACATTGAGTACTTGAGCTCATATCAACGCTTTATTTGTGAATTGAGGTCGTGGACTAGAAATGGCGCTTTCAACTGATCGGTATAAAAGAAATATACTACACAAAGAAAACAACATTTCATTAACAATCCTGCTTGCAACAAACGAATTCATGTTAACATTCCATTAAGAATCCTTCTCCCCAAATGAACAACATGTCATTAACAATTCCGCTTGCGAGAAACGAATTCATGTAAAGGAGAAACTTTTTGTTAACAAGCCTTCTCCAGACAAATGAAATCGCCATTTCATTAACAATCCACGAGAAATGGGTCCATATAAATAAAGAAACATTCGAAACATTCCATTAACAAACTTCTCCCTCCCAATGATGGTACTCATCTTTCATTAACAATTCTACTCGTGGAAACGAGTAGCTACAATACAAAGAAGGAAGCATTTTATGGGCCACATGTCCTAATCTATCAATTTGCTCTGGGCAATCCGTGCCACATGATGGCACTCGAGATATGGACAAATTATTCAGTGGCTCATCATGTGGCACTAGAAAATTCTGAGTCCATTCCAATAGTATCATGGTACATGCTATTTTTTTTTTTTCTTCAAAAATAATTTTAGTGGTGTGCCATTACACTATTAAAAGGGGACTCATGGCTCAGTGTCATGTGGAGAGTCCAGTCTCATTAAATAATTTCTAAAATATTTTCGTTTGTGGCAGTTAAACTGTCAAGAAGTGTACCATCTGGTGGCGTTAATATTAGAATAATTAGTTTGTGTTATGGTCGAATTCGAAAATAAAAATAAGAGAGAAATTAAAAAGTGTAGAAAAGTAAAACTGTTTAGTCCCTTCAAGAAGCGCAATCTCGATTCCGTTTAGTCTCCATCAATCCTTAACATTTCTCGACACATAGTGGCACTTCTAGGATAATTCCCACAAAGAGGAAACTAATTGAAGAAAAATGTCCAAAATAGGTCTATGGCCTTTTTTTTACTTTGACATATATTTGATTGAATTTTTATATATGAGATATCTCCATATAGATTTCTAATATATGTAAGCCTACATAAGATTGGAATTTCATATATGGACACATGACATTGTATATAAAGTGTCTAAAGGTTCTCCTTGAGATATCTCAATGTACTCAATGAAAGTTGTTGAATAAGTTCAAAACAAGAGATGTATAGTTGTTGAATAAGTTCAATACAAAGTTTGAGAGAGTTGTCTAGATATCTTATTGTGCTCAATGAAAGTTGTTGAATAAACTAACAGAAGAGAGCTAAAGTTGTTGAATAGTTCAACAGAAAAGTTCTAGAGAGTTTTGTCTTCTTCTTTATCTTTGTGGTAGAGATGAGAGTTGTTGAAGTCATACTCGAAAAAACTGCACACTATAATACTGCACATTCCCATATGATGAAAAATGCAGATTATGATACTCAAATTGAAAATTGGCAAACTGAGATACTCAAAATGGCGAATGCATAAAACTGAACATTGCCTTCTCATCATAGCCCATTTAAGATATCAAAAAACTGCACATTCCCAATTGGCAAACTGAGATACAAGAGCTGCATCAAACTGAGATAAAAAATGATAATTGGCAACTGAGCAAACTGAGATACAAAGAAGAGAGCTGCATCAAACTGCAGCATTCAAAATGATAATTAGCAAACTGAGATACAAAAAAGAGAGCTGCATCAAACTGAACATTCCCAAATCATCACAGCCCAACTACACATTAAAACTGCAGACAACTGAATTGAAAACTGACATTGAAAACGGATATTCGAAAAGTGAAAAATTGGATCAGAAACTAATAACTGGGATCAAAATGGGATCAATTTAGAATTAAATAGGGTAATGTTACCACTGAAAATTTAGATTTGATGCTCATATCTGATACTCAAGTACAATATCGAAATACATATGAAGAACAAATGAAAAACTGCACACTAAAAAACTGCAGACCAATTGAAAACTGCAAGTGATGCCAACTTGCTAATTCTGCACATTAGAAAACTGCAGCATTGGCTCAAAGGATTGCCAAATACAAGCAAGCATTGGCTCAAAGGATTGCTCAAAGGATTACCATCCCATTCAAATACAACCAAGCATTGGCTCAAAGAATAGCATTATAGAAAGAATTGCCAAATCCCAGTTTGTCCTGAAAATGTTCTTCTGGACTGAAAATGAAATTCTTCCAGACCAATTAGGGGCTGCTTGGTTGCCCGGGGGTCGCATGAAAGTGGCTTGGAAAAGTGGGTTTGCTTGCAACTGCTAGGGTTTTGCAGCGTTTGGTTTGGAGACCTAATTTGTGGAAGATCTAATTGTAGCATTATGCCAAATATCGAAAGTTAGCATTAGGCCAAATAGAAACTGCAGTTTATACTAATAAAGTCTTCCACAAATATAGAAACTTCCACAAATGAGGTCTTCCACAATTACAAACCTAATCTGCAGTTTATACTCACTTCATATAGAAACTTCCATAAATAAGGTCTTAAAAAATGAAACAAGCCTTCGAAAACCAATAATGCAAACTGCAGTAGGCCAAAAATGATTGTAGTAATTGCCAATTTAAAAACTTAGCCCACATCAATAAAATGATATTGTAGTAATTGGCTCAAAGGATTCACCATCCCACTCATCATTACCAATTTAAAAACTTAGCCCACATCAATAAAATAATATTGTAGTAATTGGCTCAAAGGATTCACCATCCCACTCATCATCGCCAATTTAAAAACTTAGCCCACATCAATAAAATGATATTGTAGTAATTGGCTCAAAGGATTCACCATCCCACTCATCATCGCCAATTTAAAAACTTAGCCCACATCAATAAAATTATTGTAGTAATTGGCTCAAAGGATTCACCATCCCACTCATCATCGCCAATTTAAAAACTTGATACTTCATCCATCACCAAATTGGTGGGGGTGGCCATCAAGTTTTGGTTCTCATCGTGGGGCACCTTCCTCATTTGTGTTGTCGGGACAAATGTATGTTTTAGACTTAAAGGTTGCCCCCTCCTCATCATTGTCTAAAACTTAGCTACAAGTTGGCTACCTCCATCCATCACCAATTTGGTAGGGGAGGCCGTCAACTTTAGCTTCTAATATAGGTTCCACCTTCATATTTCATCAAAGACAACCCCTGTAAACAAAGATTACATAAACATTGTCATTACATGCACGAGTAGCTTTATGAGGCAGCAGGTTTGGCCCCAATTACAAAATAGACTTTGTTCTACATAATAGACTTGGCCTACATAATATAGGCCCAAACCAAAAGTAAAACAAGTAACGTAAAAAAACCCAACATAGCAATAATGGCCGTTGGGTGGCCATTAACTACATCTTCTCCCTTAGGACCAGTTCGTCGATCCCTATCATTCGAGTGGAAGTAACCCCTAGCCTCCTCATAATCACGGCACTTAAATAAAAAGCGCCTTTAAACCCATTCACTTGCATGTAACATTCAGCCCAGGTTGTGTACACTCCTTGCTTTCTCCCTTTCAAAACAACGTAGTATGACATGCTACAAAGATTTCAAACATTATTAACACATATAACCCTATTAAAACTGCATGGACTGACATATGAAATAGCACTTGAAAAATTAATCATTGACTGAAAAGAACCTTCAGACTGAAAAGAACCTTCAGACTGAGTATTGAAACTTCACTTGAAAAATGAATCATTGAATCACAAAAGGCAAATATTACAAAAGGACAGTAGTAGTTAGCAAATATTACAAAAGAGCAGCAGTAGATCATGCTGCAGTAGGCAATTTGTGACCAAATATTACAAAATAAAAGCAATTGCATCATGGTGTTAAAGCATTCAACATAAGCCCCTTGTGAGCACTTCATGCAAGACTAGTTTTCTTGCATGAAGTTGTCTAGCCAGGCCCTTTGGAATTTCTCGGGCAACCTTATGAACTTGTTTGCTTCAAAGTTGTCCGTGCAAAAAAAATTGTAGGCATTCATCAAAACATTGGACTCATATCCCTCTAAAGCAAATAGTTGAGCACCCATCTTCTCTATAGGGCTCTTGAACCCCGTACTAAGGGCCTCCGCCATTGAAGTAACACTCCCCACCAATTGACTTATAGCTTCATTTCCACATTAGCCTCTCTACGACGTTTTCCACTAGTGGATTTCGTAGATTGGGAGGTCGTAGCGTTATGTTGTGAGCCACTAGGAGGAGGAGTATCTACATCAACGCACTCCCTTGGTCCCCATTTTGTGTTGAGGTCCTTTGTTTTGTCCCCTCTTGCATGATCATCTCCGCATACAATTTGCAACAAATCAAAGTTTCTAATAGGGACGTTCACCCATTGGGCTAGTTTGGATTTGGCCTACGCAAGTAAAAATCAGATTTAGTTATATTGAAATTTGGAATTATAAAGTCACGTATGTAGTAAGAAAAACATAACTACCTTCTTAAGATCCTGTGTGTTTCCTCATCCAAAATGACCATTCTAAGATCCTCATTCCATCGGGCTCCCGAAAAATCTTTGGCCTTCAAAATATCTAGCCACTTAGACTTCCAACCACGCAAATGGTTTTGAACAATGCTAACGCTATACGAAGTACCAAACTTGGCATTCACTATAGCACATACAAGTGTGTAGGAACTATTTCTGAAGGCTTTGTCATATTTTTTCCCCTCTTCGGCCTCCCTAGCAAAAACCTTCAGAAGTTCCTCCGTATGTTCATCCTCCCAACGCTTATTGGGCGTTCCTTCATATTTTGGAACATTCTTACTCCCACTATTCGATGGCTTCTTTGGTTTGTTTTTTTGAGGAGACTCAACTTGCTCCTCATCGTGACCTTGTGGATTAGATCCTTGGCTAACAACAAAGGAATACGAATCCATGAAAGGGTCAATATTACCTCCCCAATTTATGTCGGGCATTGGATTTACAATTGGACGGATGGGATTCGGTTGTGTCACCCGCTCTTGTCCTTTTTCGATTGTGTCACCCATACTCGTACCAAGTGACCTCCTCTTTGTTTGAGGAGGTACAAAAGGACTACCGGCATGTGATTGAAAGTGTTTGTAGTTGGAAAAGTTGTCACCCATCTCACCTGTTAACGTGTACAATGAAACCCATTGCAAAACAGTACAAACTATATATCATGTTTAAGCTATTACAAAAACCAGTACAAGAAACTGCTAGTAATACAACATATGGCAAAGATATCAAAAAAAAAACTGCTACTAATATCAATTCACTGTTTCAAAGAAACTTGAATTTTGTAACACTTATACCCTACCATGTCCAATGCAGTAATCATGCCACATGTGTTGTGCAATCTGATCACGCATGTCTTCCCAAGCCTTCTTTACATTTCGTTGGTCTTGCGTACTAGTTTGGGAGTATTGTTCATACTCGAACAAGTTGTCCTCCTTGACTTCCTTCTCACCTAAATACAGTTCATCCACAACTAACTCGTCTTTAGGATCAACTCCAAGTATGTAGTTGTGCAGCACACAACAAGCAAGTACAATATCAACTTGTGTTTCAAAGTCATGGATTTTTTTTCTCCCATAGGATGCAGAATCGGTTCTTGAGGGTGGCAAATGCGCATTCAATTTTGCTACGCAACTTAGAATGCCTATGGTTGAACAGTTCCTTCGTATTGGTAGGGTGATGATCCCTCTAAGGATTGAAGTAGTACCTAACTCCACGATAAGGGACAATAAAATCCGGCATGGTAGTGTAGCCAGCATCAGCCAAGTAATACTTTCCTATACGTAAAAAAGCGTCAGGCATGAAAATGTAAGATTTTTTATTTCGTATATGGTTGTGAATGCTTCAATCTATTTACCTGCAATGACCTTCAGGCCATGTGGAGATAGCCTAGAAAGGACATCCTTTAAAATTGTCATGTCATTAGCACAACCTTCCCACCCTGCCAGGACATACGTGAACTTCTTGTCGGGAGTACAAGCCGCTAACACATTTTGTGTTACTTGTTTTCTACCCCTAAACTCGCCACTATAGAGGCTGGGAGGGTAGCTTGGATGTGGGTGCCATCTATCATCCCTATACAATCCTACATTTCAACGAAATCCATCTTTAACATATAATATTAGTAGGTTATATAACATAAACTGAATTTTTTAATTAACTTTACCTCAAAATAAGAAAACCATTCTGCTGCATTCCTTATCTCCATCGGAGTTTCAGACCCAGGTTGCTTCACAAATCGTTCTTGAATAGAACAGATTGCACCTAGGACTTTATTAAAATATCTAGAAATTGTTTCTCCGGATCGAATGAATTCAATGCCGCATACTCTATTTTTTGCCTTATGTCCCAGCATGTAAAGAAATATGACAAGTTGTTCTTCCACACAGACATAGAACGTATCATGGAGCGACCCATTGGAACGCAAAATATTTGCGAGACCGTAGAAAGCACCACTACTCATCCTTAGATAATGGACACAATTATTTGGTCTTGCCGTCAAAATTCGTTACATGTGCGCTTGCCTCCACTGTTCTCTAATTAGGGAGGGTTTTTTTGCATTGCCTTGTCGGTCATTGCCCTCGTTCTCCATTAGAGTCAAAATTATAGTTATAACAGTAATTATACTAGCGACAGTGGCATTAAGTAACGGATCATTGGGATTCGACAAATCCATCTATAAATAACAAAATTAAAGGACCGTAAACCATACATATCATGTATCATTCGATTTTTCCACCATTGAATCCTTATAAACCCATTGCAATAATATATTTTGTCAAAACATACATCCTGTACAGAAGATCAAAATAAAAATAATGGCAGTCCCTATATCATGCACAGAAACAAAATTAAAATCATGGCAGTCCCTCATTTTTCAAGAAAAAATCACCATTTCGACAATAAAATGATGGATTTCCTGATTTTTCTGTTTTCCAACCCAAACAACAGAGATCGACCCTCATTTTTTAAGAAAAAATCAACTTTTCGAATACAAAATTTTGTTCTTCCTCATTTTTTCCCTTTTCCAACCCAAAACAACAGAGATCGACCCAAAAAACCAGAGATCGACCCTCATTTCTGGAGAAAAATCAACTTTTCGAACACGAAATTTTGTTCTTCCTCATTTTTTCCCTTTTCCAACCCAAAACAACAGAGATCGACCCAAAAAAAACAGAGGTCGACCCTCATTCTGGAGAAAAATCAACTTTTCGAACACAACATTTTTTTCTTCCTCATTTTTCCCGTTTCCAACCCAAAACAACAGAGATCGACCAAAAAAACAGAGATCGACCATCATTTCTGGAGAAAAATCAACTTTTCGAACACAATATTTGGTTCTTCCTCATTTTTTCCGTTTTCCAACCCAAAACAACAGAGATCGAACCAAAACAACAGAGATCGACCCAAAACCATGAAGAAAAAATCAACTTTTCGAACACAAATTTTTGTTCTTCCTCATTTTTCCCCATTTCCAAGCCAAAACAACAGCAGATCTACTAATTTCTACCAATTTTTAGCAACAGAGATGCTCACCTTGGCGGGAGAGGAAGGAGGTGACCGGAGAGTAACGAGAAGGAGAGAGAGTTGCAAGCTGCAACTGGAGGTCCACTTTATTCCTCCCCCGCTCCAGTTTCCCTCACTTCCTCCGCTTTGGGGAGGTAGGTGGACGGAGTAAAGGATGGGAGAATTTTCATCATTACTCAGTCCGGATGGGACGGATGAGGCTCTTGAGTTACTCCAAACCAAACGCTGCAAAAGCCAGCAGTTGCAAGCAAACCCACTTTTCCAAGCCACTTTTATGCGACCCGGGCAACCAAACCGTCCCTTAGTAAGCAATCCTAGTTAACTTATCCGACAATTGAAGAAGGACGAGCAGCGTTTAATCTCTTCAGTGGCATTTCGTACAATTGCATTATTAGGAGAGCTAATATGGTTGCGCATTCATTGGCAGCCCAATCTCGGTGAATTCATAATCAATATGGCATCATTTTGGTTGTACGAAGAACCACCATCATGTACACATTGGTTGATATTCTTCATGATATGGCCAATATTAACCTCTACTGTGGAATTAAAAGTCAATATAAATCTGTTGCTCTCTCTCTCTCTCTCTCATCATCATCATCAACTTCGTGCAAAAAACCTGCCACACTTCCATGGAACAATCCCACTTCCTCTCGAAATCTTCGGCTTCTCTGCAAACAGAGCAAGAGCACGAGGAAGAAGGCTACCAAAGAGTACACCAGCAATGCCGCGACCTCGTGTCGAGGCTCCCGATCGTCGAGGGGTGCTCCATTATGGAACTCTGCTTCCACGACGGCTTCTTTCAACCAATACCTGTCATGGTTGGCTCCATGATGGTCCAGAAACTATTCGAGGCCAGACCTACTGACATCATCATGGCCACCTTGCCCAAGTCCGGAACAACATGGCTCAAGGCTCTACTCTTCGCGACCGTCAACCGCAATTCTTCTCCCTCCCCTACCGGCAACTTGGCCACCCTCAACCCCCACCAGTGTGTTCCTTTCCTTGAAGGCGAGTTGTATGGAGACGGTGTAAGAGTCCCGGACATGGACTCGATACCCTCCCCGAGGCTTCTGGCCACACATATCCCGTTCCATTTCCTACCCAACTCCGTTGTCGACTCCGGATGTCGGGTTGTCTACCTATGCCGCAATCCCAAGGACAACATCGTGTCCTATTGGCATTTTATCAGCAAACTCAGAAAGAAGAATGGTCGAGAGCCTCTGCCTCTCGACGTCTGTTTCGACCGGTTCTGCCAAGGGCGTTCCCACTCCGGACCTTTCTGGGATCACATGTTAGGCTACTGGAAGGCAAGCCTCCGAGTAGGGGGCTGCAATTACTGTTCATGCGATACGAGGAGCTAATGAAAGATCCTGCAGCGGAGCTGAAGAGGGTTGCGGAGTTCGTGGGCTGTCCCTTCACGCAGGAGGAGCAGGCGAACGGGGTGGTGGAGGACATCGTAGGGACGTGCGGGTTCGAGAAGCTGAGCAACTTGGAGGTGAACAATGTCGGAAAACGAACCTTGTTTCGCACAACGGTCGATAACAACAGTTTATTCAGGCGAGGTGTGGTCGGAGACTGGATGAACCATCTAACACCCGACATGGCCCAACGTATCGACAAGATTATTGAGACAAAATTTGAAGGTTCAGGTCTAGCACCTTGACGTAGGGGATCGGCCAACTGACCAGTCCAGACTGTTTCTGCTGCATTTGCTGTTTTTTCCGACATTTTTTAGACCAAGACGAGTCCGATTTTGGGTGTGTTTTGTTTACTATAATGTAAGTGTAATGGAAGTAAAATATAGAGTTTGTAATATAATCGAAAGACCTCGTATCAACCTTCCAGTCAATGTCATGGACACCTTCTCTAGGAGTCGGCTTTGTGAATTGAGGTCGTGGACTCAAAATTGCGTTTCAACTGATCGGTATAAAAAAAGAAATACTGCTACAGATTTAAAGAAAACGACATTTAATTTGTTAACAATCCTGCTTACAACAAACGAATTCATAGACAGTTTGAAACATTTCATTAAGAATGCTTCTCCCCACAAATGAAAACAACGTTTCATCAACAATTCTGCTTTCGAGAAAAGAGGGTTCATATAAAACATTTTGTTAACGAGCCTTCTCCAGACAAACGAAATCAACATTTCATTAACAATCCGCGAGAAATGGGTCCACATAAATAAAGAAACATTTCATTAACAAACATTCTCCCTCCCAATGATGGTACTCATCTTTCATTAACAATTCTACTCGTTAGAAACAAGTAGCTACAATACAAAGAAGGAAGCATTTTATGGGCCACATGTCCTAGATCTTATCAATTTGCTCTGGGCAATCCGGTGCCACATGATGGCACTCGACATATGGACAAATTATTCAGTGGCTCATCATGTGGCACTAGTAAATTCTGAGTCCACTCCAATAGTATCATGCTACACGCTATTTTTTTTTTTTCTTTTTTCTTCAAAAATAATTTTAGTGGTGTGCCATTACACTATTAGAGGGGACTCATGGCTCATCAGTGTCATGTGGAGAGTCCAATCTCATTAAATAATTTCTCTAAAATATTTTCGCTTGTGTCAGTTAAACTGTCAAGAAGTGTACCATCTGGTGGCGTTAATATTAGAATAATTAGTTTGTGTTATGGTCGATTTCGCAAATAAAAAATAAGAGAGAAATTAAAAAGTGTAGCGAAGTAAAACTGTTTAGTCCCCTTCTAGAAGCGCAATCTCGATTCCGTTTAGTCTCCATCAATCCTTAACATTTCTCGACACACAAGTGGCACTTCTAGGATAATCCCCACAAAGAGGAAACTTAATGAAGAAAAATGTCCAAAAATAGGTCAACGACCATTTTTTGATTTTGACCATATATTTGATTAGATTTTTATATATGAGATATCTCCATATATGGATTTCTAATATATAGTAAGCCTACATAAGATTGGATTTTCATATATGGACACATGACATGCTATATAAAGGGGGTCTAAAAGTTCTCCTTGAGATATCTCATTGTACTCAATAAAGTTGTTGAATAAGTTCAACACGAGAGGTACAGTTGTTGAATAAGTTCAACACAAAAGTTTGAGAGAGTTTTGTCTAGATATCTTATTGTGCTCAATGAAAATTGTTGAGTAAGCTCAACAGAAAAGAGCTAAAATTGTTGAATAAGTTCAACACAAAAGTTCTAGAGAGTTTTGTCTTCTTCTTTATCTTTGTGGTAGAGAGTTCTTGAGAGCAAGGAGAGAAGTGTTAAGAGAGTTATTGTAATTTATTTTTTTCTTCATAGTGGAACTGAATCACCATCGTCTATGGAAATAGACATCTTGGTCGAACCACGTATTTTTTTGTCTTTATGATTGTGAATTTTTTCTTAGTTGTTTTCTGATTTCTTAGGTTTATTTCCACTATGTTAAAGTCGCTCTACAGACTAGTGATGGAGGAAGGTACGTCAATTGAAGATCATATCTCAAAATTCAATCGAATTATTTCTGACTTGAATGATGTTGACATACATTATATCATTTGGTGCTAACCCTATTATTTTTTGTCCGATTCTTATGAGAATCTTATTCAAACATTACTACACGAACAGGACTCAATTTTCGTAGAAAAGAGTACGAGTGCCTTATTGTCTAATAAGGTGCAGAGGTTGGCTTCTAATGGCAAAAATGGTGGATACCAAGCACAAGGTTATTAGGGTGAGGCTCTTTATAATGTTGCTTATACTATTAATTTATCACCTAGTGCTCCTTTGCAGGGTGATGTGCCTGACAAAGTATGGTACGATAAAGAGCCGTCATACAATCACCTGCAAGTGTTTGGTTGTAAGGCCTTCGTGCATGTACCGAAGGACGAGAGATCCAAACTTGAGCCGAAGACAAGGCGGTGCGTCTTTGTCGGCTACGGTCGGAATGAATTTGGATATAGACTCTACGATCCCGTGGAAAGAAATCTCTACAGAAACAGGGACGTGGTATTCGTCGACGATCAGACCATGACCAACACTCAGGATTCAGAGATGCCTTCTGAGGCTGAGAAATTGCCTAAGTTAGAGTCAATGTCGCGACCTCGTATCGAGCCTCCCGATCGTCGAGGGGTGCTCCTTTATGGAACTCTGCTTCCACGACGGCTTCTTTCAACCAATAACCGTCATAGTCGGCTCCATGATGGTCCAGAAACTATTCGAGGCCAGACCTACTGACATCATCATGGCCACCTTGCCCAAGTCCGGAACGACATGGCTCAAGGCTCTACTCTTCGCGACCGTCAACCATAATTCTTCTTCCTCCCCTACCGGCAACTTGGCCACCCTCAACCCCCACCAGTGTGTTCCTTTCCTTGAAGGCGAGTTGTATAATGGAGACGGTGTAAGAGTCCCGAAAATAGACTCGATACCCTCCCCGAGGCTTCTGGCCACACATATCCCGTTCCATTTCCTACCCAACTCCGTTGTCGAGTCCGGATGTCGGGTCGTCTACCTATGCCGCAATCCCAAGGACAACATCGTGTCCTATTGGCACTTTATCAGTAAACTCAGAAAGAAGAATGGTCGAGAGCCTCTGCCCCTCGAGGTCGTCTTCGACCGCTTCTGCCAAGGGCGTTCCCACTCCGGACCTTTCTGGGATCACATGTTAGGCTACTGGAAGGCAAGCCTCCAAGTAGGGGAGTACAATGTACTGTTCATGCGATACAAGGAGTTTATGAAAGATCCTGCGGCCGAGCTGAGGAGGCTTGCGGGGTTTGTGGGGTATCCCTTTACGCAAGAAGAGAAGGCGAACGGGGTGGTGGAGGACATCGTAGAGACTTGCGGGTTCGAGAAGCTGAGCAACTTGGAGGTGAACATGGTCGGGAAACGAACCTTGTTTCGCACAATGGTTGAGAACAACATTTTTTTCAGGCAAGGTGCGGTTGGAGGCTGGATCAACCATCTAACACCCGACATGGCCCAACCTATCGACAAGATTATTGAGAGCAAATTTGAAGGTTCAGGTCTAGAGCCTTGACGTAGGGGATCGACCAACCTACTAGTCCATATTGTCCAGCTTGTTGTCTGGGCCGCGTTTCTGCTGCAGTTTCTGTTTTTCCTTTTTGGACATTTTATCAACCAAGACAAGCCCGACTAGTGTGTTTTATTTACTATAATATAATTGTAATAGCAATAAATGGAGTCTGTAATGTAATTGTGTCTATAATGCAATATAATAATAATCACATTATCATGTTCAGTTGGAACATGTAATCAAATCATGTAATATAATAACGATTACATTCGATTGTCTGGTTTACTATGAAATATAATCAAATAATACTTATTGTGTTGGGACGCGAAAATGAACCCAAGAAATCAGAGAACACCTTAGAAAAATTCACAATCGCAAATACAAGAATTTACGTAGTTTGGCCAAGATGTCTACTTTCACGAACGAGGGTGATTCAGCTCCACTATGAAGGTGTCAAACTGCTTGTACCAATATTTAGCCGACTACTTCAACCCATATATACAACAATTTTTTCAACAAACACACGTGATTTTTCTTGCCAACCACCTTGAAGCCCTCCAATTGATGCATATAAATTTCTTCGTCAAGGTCGTCATGCAAGAATGTCGTATTCACATTGAGCTGCTCTAACTCGAGATCATGATGCGCTAGCTACCAAGCTCAACAATACGCGAATAGAAGTATGCTTGACCATTGGAGAAAAGATCTCATTGTTGTCCACTCCCTCCTTCTGTGTGAAGTCATTTGCCATTAATCTTACCTTGAACCAAGTGTCACCTGACACTGGAGAAGCTTTCTTCTTCTTGTACACCCATTTGCAGCCTATAGCTCGCTTGTCTTTGGGCAATGGAACCAAATTTTATGTACATCTTTGTGGAGAGACTAAATCTCTTCATGCATAGCTATTATCCAATTCTCACTGCTATTATCTTTGACAACATGTCTAAAAATGATAAGCTCGTCATCCTCTACTAGCAGTGCACATGCCACCACATTCAAATGTACATAGTGCTTCATCGATTCATCAAATCCATAGATGTGCACTGGCTTGGCCGATCTCCTTGGCCTAGTGGTGGTGAAGGAATTATGTTGCTGGTGATGCTCTTCCTCTAAATTTTATTCTTGTGGGACTTGATAAACATCTTCAGAAACATCCACCTCATATGATGCATCCTCAGACGACTCAATCTTAATAGTTTAAAATTTTCTAGATACACTATCATCCAGATCAGACTCACTCTTCTTGTTTAAAGCCAATATTAAAGATTCATCGAATGTGATATCGCTATTAATCAAGAACTTCTTATCCTCTAGGCAGTACAGATGGTATCCCTTCACTCCTTGTGCATATCCAAAGAAAATGGCTTTCTTGGCTTCGGATCCAACTTACCCTCATTGACATGATAGTAAGCTTTGTATCCAAATATGCTCAAAGTGACGTAATCTGCTCACTACTAAAATACAGCGAATTAGCGACGACCATTTTCGTCAATACTATGTCGGCAAATCGACTTAGCGACGGATTGTCGACAAAATTTGGCTGGAAAAATTCGTCAAAAAATAGCCCGTCGCTAAAAAAAGTCCGTCGCTAAGCAGTCGCCATTCGACGGCTTAGCGACGAATTTTCGTCATCAAGAATCGTACATTTAGCGACGGCTAGCCGACGGTTTGCCGTCAAATCAAGTATCAGAAAGTTTCTGATACTACTTTTTAGCGACGGACAAGTCCGTCGATAATATGTCGGTAACTGCGTATCAGAGAGTTTTTGATACGCAAAATCTATCGCCAATTCGTCGCTAGCCATCGCTAATACTCGACAGAAGTTTGACGGTCTAGCAACGGAATATCCGTCGCTTAGGTTCTAGAAATCTTTATATTTCCAGAACCTTGTCGACGAATAATCCGTCGCTAATCCGTTGACATCTGTCGCTAACTACAAATTCTCCAGTTAGCGACGGAATATTCCGTCGCTTAGCCGTCGCCTTCCGTCGCTAGGTAGTCGCAAGTCCGTCGCTAACTGAAAAAGTTTTAATTTTTTTCACATAAAACAGAGCATTCCCTGTTCGTACAACATCCGAAACATCGAAACATCAAATATGCATTACCCCTCACACAAACCAACAAACCAATATACAACACACACCAATATACAAATATCTATTACAAATACATCACACAAACCAACATATATCAATGAGACCCGGAGCAACCCTCCGTTGAATTTCTAGATAATAACAAGTCTAGATAATAGCATCCAAAAATATCCAAGTCTAGAAAATAACCATGTCTAGAAAATAAAAAACATCAAGAGTTGTAAAATCATCCAAGTCAAACCCAGAAATAAGTCTACCGGAAACAAATTCGGTCAAAAATTATATATATATATATATATATATATATATATATATATATATATATATATATATATATATATATAGTCCTCTACGTAGGCGCAGAGAGATCTCCCTCCTCAGCCACTGCGCATAAGTAGGATCCACGCCAGCAAGATCAATATCCAGAGGAGATGATGACTGGAACTCCCGGTGCAACTGCCCTCTGGTGCCACCTCCTCCTTCATAGCAATCTTGGCATTAGGAATCACTTCCTCCTTAATAGTAGGAGGAAGTTCTTCCTTGACCGTCATCTCTACAGTAGGTACCACTTCCGACTCAGCAGCAGGAGGTGCCACTACCTCCTCAGCAGCCATATGTGCCTCTCTCAAGTGACGTCCTCGGGTCATGGATGCCATATGGTAAGATTGATGGAAATATGGAGACTAATTAGGAATTAAACAAAATGACAGTATTAGACGTGTAATGTGGAAGATTCATTGTTGTATAGAAATGACAGTATTAGACGTCCTCTGCGTTCTCATCTTCCTCTTCCTCCTCATCTTCGCTTTTAACTATTTCGTTTTCCTCTTCGGATACTTCAACCTCTTCTACATGATTAGATGTGTAATATGGAACTTGTAACCACCTCCAACGGTGAATGACCGTCCAATGGTGAATGACCCTCCAACGATGAATGACCCTCAGCAGTCTTGCCTTAAACTTGAAGCCATTAACGACATAGCCTGACAGTACGGAATGAGTCTCACAACCAGGATATAGAGGAGTATCTGCATCTTAAAACATATCATAGAACTCCTTCGCCTCGGGATTAGGATCCTCCGGATCAAAATTAGGTCCTATCGCATCGTACACCATATCCTGTCTTTTCGCATATAGTTCATCTTGCGATCACCACATGCCGTAATCATGTACGAAACCCTTACGGGTCAAATGATCTCTCACAGTCACCACTTCTTCGTAACATCTTTTGAGACAATTACCACATGGCATGATCAACGAAGTAACGATCCATCGCATATTGGATGTGAAAATCTGCATCGTAAGACAAAGTAAACAGAATTGCAATTAAAAATATATAGTCCAATATCGACCCCCCTCTATGTCATTGCTCTACTTCCACTGCTTCTCAAGAAGGCCCCCTCTCTGACCCCCCTCTACTTCCCTGCTTCTCATTCGACTCTCTCAGCCTCCTATTCCGCATCATATGATATCCATCTCAACCAAAGAGTAGAGAAGTGTGAAAATATTAATATTAACCAAGGATCGATATCAGAATCAGTATCACCATGAATCTCATGGATTGTTCTACCGTCGCATAATATAAAACCAAACGTGTGAAGCAGAGCTTCACATTCAAAATATTAGAAGGAAAAAATTTGCGATTGGTGGCAGGGCGAACCAAAATCCTTTGAAAGTATTCTGGCTCGCCCTACCACCAATCAAATTTTTTATCTTCTAATATTGTGAATGTGAAGCTCTGCTTCACGTTTGGTTTTATATTATGCTCTGGTAGAACAAGTCATGAGATTCATGGTGATACTAATTCCGATATCGATCCTTGGTTAATTAATATTTTTACACTTCTCTACGCTTTGGTTGAGATGTATATCATATGATGTGGAATAGGATGTCTCATGACACGAATGAGAAGAAGGGGAGTAGGGAAGGGAGGCTCACTCTATACACTCATCCGCCTACGATATACACTCTATACACTCTTACTTATGCAAGCCTTTTGAGGTAATCAGCAAGCATTATACTATATTTCCAAAAAAAACTATAACTCTGATAGGCCCAAAAGACTTGGCATAAGCAAATTTAATTTTCAACACTTACCGAGCTACTACTAAGATATCTTATATATATCCTTCTAGGATACTTACTTTATACCAAGGTTCGCAGTATCGACAAGGTTCTAAATGGCGGTAGGCGGGTGCACGACGGAGAGAGTCTGCCTACTGCCTAGACACCGCCTAGACATCTAAGCGATCAATACCGATACTCATAGAAATAGTCTGATACCGATACTGATTCTTAAACTCATAGGAACCCTTCCATAGGTGGAATTGACTCGAATTGAACCCATAGGAACCCGAATTGAACCCTCATGACCCGAATTGAACCCATAGGAACCCTTCCATAGGTGGAATTGATTCTCTAATGCTAGATCTAGGTGTTAGAAATCTTTAATTTGGTAGATCTAGGTTTTTACCATGATGAATGATAAATTCTATGCTCAATTTGTGTTATTTACAAATTTTGACCATCAAGTGTTCGATACGTGTTCCCAAAGAAATTTTTTTGTCCAATTTGAGTTGTGATTGTGTTATTGTGTCCAAAATTGGATATTGAGTGGTTGGGTCATGATACACCATGATGTGTTTTGGAGCATATTTTGTGTCAATTTTTCAATATTATTCTAGATCTAATTGTTATATATATATATATATATATATATATATATATATATATATATATATATATATATATATATATATATAGGAAGCGGATCAAAAGCCCCCCTTAGAAAACCCCCTAAAAACCTCCCTCACTCTAATCCATAATTTAATGTTAATATTAATGTTAATGTTAATATTAATATTAATATTAACATTAAATACTAAAATTAACATTAAACTTAACATTAAAATTAATATTAACATTAACATTAACATTAATATTAATATTAACATTAACATTAATATAAAAAGAAATAAAAAAATTAATATTAACATTAACATTAATATTAACATTAATATTATCATTAATATTAACATTAACATTAATATTAACATTAATATTACGAATTAGAGTGAGGGGGTTTTTAGGGGGTTTTCTAAGGGGGGGCTTTGATCCGCTCCCATATATATATATATATATATATATATATATATATATATATATATTTTACAATTTCAATATATATATATATATATATATATATATATATATATATATATATATATATATATATATATATATATATATATTAGTGTGTGTATAAATGGTGTGCGGGAGTTTTGAGTGTGTGTGTGTGTGTATACATATTAGTGTGTGTGCATGCTTGTGCATTGAGATTGGTAAGGGAGTTACTGCTGATAGGCTGCAGAACAACAGTGTATATATAGCTTATTGTGAGTTACTAGTGTGTCTATATATATATATATATATATATATATATATATATATATATATATATATATATATATATATATATATATATATATATATATATATATATCGGAATATATATATATATATATATATATATATATATATATAGGGGATCGGGAGCCCGCCGTCCTCAACCGTTGGATCGAACGGGCGCACGTGCGGACCCCACGCAGCCCCTCCCCTCCCCCACCCCCCACCGCGGGCCCCCACCCCCCCTCCTCCTCCCCCCCGACCACCAAAACCCCCCGGCCCCCCTCCGCTCCCCTAAACCCCCTCCCACGACCTCCCCACCCACCGACCCCCAACCTAAACCCCTCTTGTCGACCCCCAACATAACCCCCCCCCGGCTGGGTCCCCACACCCCTCTCCTCCCCCCCGACCGCCAAGACCCCTCGGCCGGCCCCGCGACCTCCCCGCCTGCTGCCCCACCCTAAACCCCCCACCTCCCCCGCCCCGACACCAGCAGCCCCCGGCCCCCCTCCCTCCGCTCCCCTACCCCGCCTCCCGCGACCTCCCCACCCGCCGACCCTCCTCCCTTTAGCCCCCCTCCCTCCGTTCCTCTAAACCCCTCCCCCCTGCGGCCACGATTCCCCCTGCGGGGTGCACCCCTCCCTCCCGACCACCAAGAGAGAGAGAGAGAGGGATAGAGACATACCTGAGTGAGAGAGAGAGAGAGAGAGGTGAGAGAAAATTTTGGGGGGAATGAAAATCCCCCCCTCCGTCGTTCGTTTTATGTTAGGACACAGTATTTAGCGACGAATTAGTGACGGATATATCCGTCGCCAGGCCGTCGCTATACTAAAGGCATAGTATGTTAGTTTGCTGACGGATAATCCGTCGCTATGTGGTCGCCAAATTTTGTGCCAATATTTTCTAACATTTTCTCGCAAAATATTGACAACTGGACGACGACATAGCGACGGGTTGTTTGTCCTTCGCTACATGTCCGGTAATATAGCGACGGATTTTCGACCGATGTTTACCCTTAAACTAAACAAACTAATTGTCTACAATTCGACGGAAGACCATCGCTGTTTCGTCGGAAGTCCGTCGCTATTAGCGACGGAATACATCCGTCGCTAAATATCCGTCGCTAAAGCGCTGTATTTTGGTAGTGGCTGGTTTGTCGATCATCTTCTCATATGGAGTCTTACAGTCTATAGTCGGAGTTGATGACCTATTAAGCAAGGTTCGAATTATCCTCTATGCTAACCCATTCCGATGCGACATGTTAATATCGTATGATACTTTCTTGAGCACACAAATCTTTAAAAGGTTCATAGGTATATTCAATATCATTATCAAACCTGAATATCATTACCTTTCTGTCTGTTCTGTTCTCCGCCATCGCTTTCCACTTCTTAAACTTTTCAAACACTTGATCCCTGGTTTTGATGAATACAACCAAACATAACGTATATAATCATCAATAATAGTAACATAGTACCATGCTCCCTTCTTGGAAGGAATCTTGCCATGACCTCATATATCTGTATGCACATAGTCGAGAATATCTCTTGTCTTCTGTTTTCTTGTACTAAAGGTCATCCTATGCTTCTTGCCATAAACACAATGCTTTCAAAAATTCATATTTGGCTTCTTCAAGTTCTTTAGTAACGCATGCTTGTTCAGTAAGGTCAGGCCTTTCTCGCTCATATTCCTAAGTCGTATATGCCAAACACACGTGCTATCAGTCGAGTCAGATGTACAAACTGCTAAAGTTCCAGTCACAGTGATTTTCAATAAGATATAAAGGTTACCGTATCGATGACCTTTCATCACCACCAAAGAACCATGAATAACTCACTAGATTCCATCATCGAGAGCGAACTTGTTACCATTCAAGTTAAGTGTATAAAAAAAATAAGACTTTTCTTAAGGTCGGGAACAGGTCTGACATCGGCCAAAGTCCACACAATTCATCATGCATCTCTACTTGATAGACACAATTCCAACAGCTCGACATGCATGCATTGTTGTTGTCCATCAACACAGGACTCCCATCTGTCGTCTTGTAGGAAGAAAATCACACCCTCTTTGGACACATGTGGTACGGACTTCTAGAATCGAGAATCCAACGGTTACTCATGTTATCATGTGCCACCAAAAAATAAACCTCATTATTGTTGGCTTCGGAAGCACGGTTTGGTTCATCACCTTCTCCCTCTGTTTTATTCTCCTTTTTTTATTCTTCTTCTTTGGACGAGGACACTTACTTTCATAATGTCATTTCTCATTGCAGTTGAAGTACTTCACCTTCTCAATAGGTGTCTTGGACATCGATCTTGACCTTCCGCTAGAAGATGCTTTATCATTTGTCCTCCCTATTGTCATCAAACCTTGGACTTGGTCTCCACTTTTTTCGTCATGAGAAGCCAACCTCTGCACCTCATTAGACAATAAGGCACTCGTAACCTCTTCTACAAAAATTGAGTCATTTCGTAAAGTAATATTTGAATAAGATTCTCATAAGAAACTGGTAAATAAAATGATAGAATTAGTGCCAAACAATCATCATTTTTATGTATGCCAACATCCTTCAAGTCAGAAATAATTCGATTTAATTTTGAGATATGATCTCAAATTGATGTACTTTCCTAAATTACTAGTCTGTAGAGCGACTTTAACCTATAAAGTCATCATGTAGAGTGATCCATCTTCAGTTAGAGCACAGCAGTGGTGATTTCATCCTTCACAGAGTACACAATATCCCTTTCCAAACACAGACAAATGGCAGCACATTTTTCGAGGTCCATGTCATCCCAATCTTTATCGGTTATGTCAGCGGGCTTCTCTTGGACTTTCTCTGTAAAGCCTTGTGAAGCTTTTAAAATATGGGAACGTCATTCATCTGGGCTTTTTCAATAGCCAAAATCATTCTTTCCATTGAACTTCTCAATTTTATATTTCTCAACCTTGCTTGTAGACGGAGTTATCTCAAAAATTCACCCAATTAACTTTCTCTGAGAACTTTGTCAGATACCTTGCTAGATTAATCTCAAAGCTCTGATACCAATTTGTTGGAAAATAACAAAAAAAACCAAAAAATAGAGCATGCCTCAGAGAAAATTCACAACCGTAAAGACACAAATTTACGTGGTTCGACAAGATACCTACTTCCACGGACGATGGTGATTTAGTTCCGCTATGAAGAAGAAAATGAATTACATAGCTCTATCAATATATTCTCTTCTTGCTCTCAAGAACTCTCTACCACAAAGATAAAGAAAAACACAAAAATTTATCAAATTTTTGTGTTGAACTTATTCAACAACTTTAACTCTCTTGTGTTGAACTTATTCAACAACTTTCATTGAGCACAATAATTTATCTCAAGGAGAACTTTTAGACCCCTTTATATAGTATGTCATGTGTCCATATATAAAAATCCAATCTTATGTAGGCTTAGTTTACCATATATTAGAAATTCAATATATGAAAATCCAATCAAATATATGGTCAAAGTCAAAAATATGATCATGCACCTATTTTGTTTAACATTTTTCTTCATATTTGTGTCATTGTCACAAATATATCATTGATATTTATATTCTATGTTTTGACCATAGAGAAGAGGTTACGAGTGCACCTATTTTGTTTAACAAATATATGGTCATGCACCTATTTTGTTTAACAAATATATCATTGATATTTATATATCAGTCTTGAAGCGTCCCACAATAGAATATTCCATCCTATAACAAATCTCCCACAGGACAGAGAGAAGAGGTGAGGAAGAGAGTGTTTTGGAGAGACAAGTTATGTAAAATAGGAAATTATGTCTCCCTATGAGAGCAACTACATATTTATAGGCATATAGAAATCCTAATGAGTGTGCCGACTTATCGGCAGATATCCATATTGGATTCGGCCTATGTAGTCAACCAACTAAGGCTGAATCGGACCCGGTCTGGATCATACCAGAGCAGTCCCTTTCAATATAATACCAACATTGAGTACTTGAGCTCATATCAACGCTTTATTTGTGAATTGAGGTCGTGGACTCGAAATGGCGCTTTCAACTGATCGGTATAAAGCAAGAAATACTACTACATAAAGAAAACAACATTTCATTAACAATCCTGCCTGCGACAAACGAATTCATATTAACATTCCATTAAGAATCCTTCTCCCCATAATTGAAGACAACATGTCATTAACAATTCCGCTTGCGAGAAACGAGCTCATATAAAGGAAGAAACTTTTTGTTAACAAGCCAGACAAATGAAATCGCCATTTCATTAACAATTCACGAGAAATGGGTCCATATAAATAAAGAAACATTCGAAACATTCCATTAACAAACCTTCTCCCTCCCAATGATGGTACTCATCTTTCATTAACAATTCTACTCGTGAGAAACGAGTAGCTACAATACAAAGAAGGAAGCATTTTATGGGCCACATGTCCTAGATCTTATCAATTTGCTCTGGGCAATCCGGTGCCACATGATGGCACTCGAGATATGGACAAATTATTCAGTGGCTCATCATGTGGCACTAGTAAATTCTGAGTCCACTCCAATAGTATCATGGTACACGCTATTTCTTTTTTCTTCATAAATAATTTTAGTGGTGTGCCATTACACTATTAGAGGGGACTCATGGCTCACCAGTGTCATGTGGAGAGTCCAGTCTCATTAAATAATTTCTCTAAAATATTTTCGCTTGTGTCAGTTAAACTGTCAAGAAGTGTACCATCTGGTGGTGTTAATATTAGAATAATTAGTTTGTGTTATGGTCGAATTCGAAAATAAAAAATAAGAGAGAAATTAAAAAAGTGTAGAAAAGTAAAACTGTTTAGTCCCCTTCAAGAAGCTCAATCTCGATTCCGTTTAGTCTCCATCAATCCTTAACATTTCTCGACACATAAGTGGCACTTCCAGGATAATTCCCACAAAGAGGAAACTAATTGAAGAAAAATGTCCAAAAATAGGTCTATGGCCATTTTTTTTTGACTTTGACTATATATTTGATTGAATTTTTATATATGAGATATCTCCATATATGAATTTCTAATATATTGTAAGCCTACATAAGATTGGAATTTCATATATGGACACATGACATTGTATATAAAGTGGTCTAAAGGTTCTCCTTGAGATATCTCAATGTACTCAATGAAAGTTGTTGAATAATTTCAAAACAAGAGATGTATAGTTGTTGAATAAGTTCAACACAAAAGTTTGAGAGAGTTTTGTCTAGATATCTTATTGTGCTCAATGAAAGTTGTTGAATAAACTCAACAGAAGAGAGCTAAAGTTGTTAAATAAGTTCAACAGAAAAGTTCTAGAGAGTTTTGTCTTCTTCTTTATCTTTGTGGTAGAGATGAGAGTAAGGAGATAAGTGTTGAGAGATTTATTGTAATTCATTTTCTTCTTCATAGCGGAACTGAATCACCATCGTCCGTGGAAGTAGACATCTTGGCCGAACCATATATTTTTTTGTCTTTGCGGTTGTGAATTTTCTCTGAAGTTTTTTTTTTATTTCTTACGTTTATTTCTACTATGTTAAAGTCGCTCTACAGATTAGTGATGGAGGAAGGTACGTCAATTCAAGATCATATCTCAAATTTCAATTCTGACTGGAATGATGTTGACATACATGATATCGTTTGGTGCTAACCCTATTCTTTTCTTTGTCCGATTCTCATGAGAATCTTATTCAAACATTACTACACGAAAAGGACTCAATTTTCGTAGAAAAGAGTACGAGTGTCTTATTGTCTAATGAGGTGCAAAGGTTGGCTTCTAATGGCAAAAATAATGGAGACTACCAAGCCCAAATTTATTTGGGTGAGGCTCTTTATACTACTTCTTATACTATTAATTTATCACCTAGTGCTCCTTCGTAGGACGATGTGTCTGACAAAGTATGGTACGGTAAAGAGCCGTCATACAAATACCTGCGAGTGTTTTATTTTAAGGCCTTCGTGCATGTACCGAAGGACGAGAGATCCAAACTTGAGCCGAAGACGAGGCGGTGCGTCTTTGTCGGCTACGGTCGGGATGAGTTTGGCTATAGACTCTACGATCCCGTGGGAAGAAATCTCTATAGAAGCAGAGACGTGGTATTTGTCGATGATCAGACCATGACCAACACTCAGGATTTAGAGATGCCTTCTAAGGCTAAATAATTGCCTGAGTTAGAGTCATAATTCCATTTCGAGCAGTTCCCAGAGGACATAACAAAGGATCCAGTTATGGGAGAGTCACATGGAGCTGCTCCCAACCTTGATCATTAGCCTGCTGATGGTGGTCAGGATAACCCTCAGGAGGATGAGCATGTCAGGGAGATAGTTACTGTAGGTGAGGAGACTGTTGATGTACAACCAACACGAGTGGGTCCGTTAAGGAGGAGCGACAGATAGCGTCGACCATCTATGAGATACCCACCAGATGAGTATGTGCTACTAACTGACGGAAGAAATCCGAAAGTTTTGCAGAGGCTATGAATGATGAATATAAGTAGGAAAGGATGGAGGCTATGCAGGAGAAGATGAGTTCCTCAAGGCCAATCCACTTGTGATCTAGTGCGATTGCCAAGGGCAAGAAGGCTTTGAAAAATTGATGGGTGTTCAGAGTGAAGCAGACAGATAATGTTATTCACCCTCGATACAATGAAGGTTGGTAGTTAAAGACTATGGTCAATGGAAGGGCATAAATTATGATGAGATCTTTTTGCCAGTCATCAAACAATCGTCTATTCGGGTGATTCTAGCATTGCACTACCAAAATACAGCGTTTTAGCAACGGATATTTAGCGACGGATGTATTCCGTCGCTAATAGTGACAGACTATCGACGAAATAGCGATGGTCTTCCGTCGAATTGCAGTCAATTTTTTTTAATTTTAAGGGTAAACCTCGGTCGAAAATTCGTCGCTATATCGTCGGACATATAGCGACGGGCAAATAACCCATCGCTATGTCGTCGCCCTGTTGTCAATATTTTGCGGGAAAATGTTAGAAAAAATTACCGTAAAATTTGATGACCACATAGCGACGGATTATCCGTCGGCAAACTAGCGGGGGTATAGCGACGACCTGGCGACGGATATATCCGTCGCTAAATACTGTGCCCTAACATAAAACGAACCGACGAGGGAGGGAATTTATCATTCCCCCAAAATTTTCTCTCACCTCTCTCTCTCTCTCTCGCTCTCTCTCTCTCTCACTCAGGTATGTCTCTCTCCCTCTCCCTCTCTCTCTCTCTCTCTTGGTGGTCGGGGGAGGAGGGGGAGGGGTGCACCCTGCGGGGGGAATCGTGGCCACGGTGGGGGGAGGGGGTTTAGGGGAGCGGAGGGAGGGCCGGGGTGCGGAGGAAGGGGGTCGGTGGGTGGGGAGGTCGCGCGGGGGGGGGGGGGTGTTAGGGGAGCGGAGGGACGGGGTCCGGGGGGTGTTGGTGGTCGGGGGGAGGGAGGAGGGGGGTTTAGGGTCGGGAGGTCGCGGGGCCGGGGGGCGGGGGGTCGGCGGGTGGGGAGGTCGCGGGAGGTAGGGGGGAGGGGGTAGGGGAGCAAGGAAAAGGGGGCCGGGGGGTGTTGGTGGTCGGGGGGAGGGGGGAGGGGGGTGTTGGTGGTCGGGGGGGAGGAGGGGGGTTTAGGGTGGGGCGGCGGGTGGGGAGGTCGCGGGGCCGGGGGGTCTTGGCGGTCGGGGGGGGGAGGAGAGGGGGGTGGGGGCCCGGCCGGGAAGGGGGGTTTAGGGTGGGAGTCGGCGGGTGGGAGGTCGCGTGGGGGGGGGGGGGTAGGCTAGCGGATGGGGAGGTCGCGTGGGGGGGGGGGGGGGGGGGGGGGGGGTAGGCTAGCGGAGGTGTGTCGGGGTTTAATATTTTTTATATTTTTCTGTAATGCATGTATAAAAATGTAATGGCACGGTCAAGGTTAATTTTTTGGCACGGTTAAGATTAATTTTTTTATGGCATGGTCAAGATTGATTTTTTTCACATTTTTCTGTAGTGCATGTATAAAAATGTTAGGAATTCTTAGGCTGCAATCATGAGAGTCTTGCTTGAAGTCATTTGTTTGTCATGTTTAATAGACATCGATTGTGTAAACTAGAAATTGTCAACACATGTTTGGGCATCTTATTATGAGTCTGATCCTTGTGGCATGTGGGCTTTGCTTACAGTGCTCACAATGAACTCGATTTGATAGATCCAATCCACGTAGAAAGAAGTTGTACAGTTTTGAAAGCGACCTATCGGATTTTGGACTGCAATGTAAATGGAGTGTAGTAAAAAAGATTATTTAGTATTTGGATCTCACATAATAGTGGATATTAGGATTTTGGTCTTGAAATTGTCCAATACTAAAGTTTGGGTCTGGAAGTCACTGTTCATTTGCCGAACAGTGATTTTGGTATCGGTATCGGATTATTTCTATGAGTATCGGTATCGGACTATTTCTATGAGTACCGGTCAGAGAGGGGGCCTTCTTGAGAAGCAGGGGAAGTAGAGTGACGAAGTAGAGGGGGGTCGATATCGGACTATATATTTTTAATTACAATTTTATTTACTTTGTCTTATGATGCAGATTTTCACATCCAATCTGCGATGTATCGTTACTTCGTTGATCATACATGGATGTACAAATGGCAACATGAGAGCAGAATAGGTGTGAGTGACGATTTTCAGGCAGGTATGGAAGTGTTTCTTAAGTATGCCATGAGCAAAGCTCAGTACATGGACGGTAACAAAATCAAGTGTCCATGTGATAATTATCGCAATAGACGTTACGAAGAAGTGGTGACTGTGAGAGATCATTTGACCTGGGTTTCGTACGTGATTACGGCCTGTGGTCATCGCAAGGTAAACTATATTCGGAAAGACAGGCTGCAAAAGCTGCTACTTATGCTTTTGATGATAATGCTGCAACAGATTTTGTCATCGAAGACGGCGGATGCTCTGTTGATTATGGAGACCTGCAGAACCTTGCACGAGATATGGTATACGATGCGGCAGGGCCTAATTTTGATCCGGAGGATCCTAATCCCGAGGCGAAGGAGTTCTATGATATATTTCAGGATGCAGATACTCCTCTATATCCTGGTTATGAGACTCATTCCGTACTGTCAGAGACGATGCAGTTGTTGAACATAAAGTCTGATTTTAACTTGCCACAAGCTTGCTATAATCGGATCACACAACTAATCAAGGAGGTGTTACCGAAGGAATCCAAAGAGCTCCCAAAATACTTCTACAAGTCAAAGATGATGGTCCGACAACTGGGAACTGGGGTACGAGAAGATAGATTGTTGTCGCAACGGATGCATGTTGTACTACAAGGAGAACGAGGACATAGAAAGTTGTAGTTTCTGTAATGCGGATCGTTACAAGCCAGTGCAGGAAAAAGGAAAGTCAACTAGAAAATGATGTCCTTACAAGTATATGCATTACTTGTCGATCACGAAGTGGTTGCAGAGGATGTATATATCTCTGAATACAGCAGAACACATGACGTGGCACAACGAAGAACGCACAAAGGACGAAAGAGAATTGTCACATCCTTCGGATAGAGAGGCGTGGAAACATTTTGATTTGTGTCGTCCAGATTTTGCTGCAGAGCCTAAAAATATACGTCTGGCACTATGTTCTGATGGCTTTGTCTGCAGGGGAGAAAGATGCGTCTTGTCCCCAGTATTGAGGCTGAAGAAGAAGAAGAAGAAGAAGAAGAAGAAGAAGAAGAAGAACTTGATGAGGATGAGGATACAGATGAAGTCGACGATGAGGATGAGGATGAAGACGAGGCCGAGGACGAGGACGATGACGATGATTATATTAAATATCGGTATATATTAAAAACACTTCTAATTAACTTAGTGAATTTACTTTTACCTCATAAAAACACTTCCTACTAATTAACTTAGTGAATTTAGTTTGACCTCATAAAACACTTACAACTAACTAAGTGAATTCAGTTTAAACTTCTGTATTCTTATTTCAGTTCATGCTTTTGTCGTTCGATCATCTACTTATTGTATGATTTTCTTTTTGCAGATGGCCCTCCTAGTCCTTTTCGTCACGGCGACACTCGTCACCCTGCTGGTGGTATATATATTGTAGTTTAGTTTTATATTCATTTATACTTCTATATTGTTAATTATGTTTATGTGTTCTATTTACAGGTCATGGTGGCTAGCACTCGTCGTGGTCGTGGTGCTGGTCATAGTGCTGGTGGTGTTGGTGGTGGTGCTGGTGCTAGTGGTCCTGGTTGTGGGCGTGGTCGCGGTGGTGGTGCTGGTGGTAGTGGTCGTAGTCGCCTTCAGCATTCCCGAGATATGACCCCATCTAGCGATCCCGACCCGGAGAGTACCCCGGACACAGACTCATCCCGTCGTCGATCTACCCCGGTGCTATCGTCACCTTTATCGAGGCCTGCGACTCCATCCACTGACGGATCCGTTCTGCCAGCGGATCCACCAGCGGATCCACCAGTTACTGCACGGTAGGCCCCGGAGTACCCCCGGACTCAGTTACATCCGGTTACTAATAAGTACATGCACGGAGCCGCGGATCCTCCGACGCCACCAGAGAGGCCGATGGGCGAGTTTCGACAAGAGCTATGGCCCGCGGGTGAATCGTAAGTAAATTTAAGTTAATTTATTAAATTTGTTTCATTTATTCAAGTTAATAATCCAGTCATTGCTTCTTTGTAGGGTTTTTTTTCTGTGGGATGCTGCCAGGATTCTAGGGCACATTATCCGGAATAACTACCATGGCCCCTACCTCAATTTTTCTGAGGTGCCCCTGGACTTGCAGTACGCCTGGCTCGACGAGATGAGGGTATATATTATATTATATATATATATATATATATATATATATATATCTTGTGGTTAATTATTAATTACTCTTTAATCCACCATTTTTTAATTACGTGATAATTGAATTTGTATGTCAGAGGACGTTCTGGTGGCCCCCATCGTGAGGAGGCGATCCGCAGGACCTACAGAAGTGTCGCCAGGAAGAAGATACGGGACGCGGTGTATGACCTTCGCTCGGGGCATTCGAAGAAGGATTGGATCCGGCAGGAGTATTATGATCAGATCTTGGAGAAGATGGATACTCCTGCGTACAAGCAGAAATCGGAGAAAGCGAAGGCAAATCGACGGGCCGTGGGTCTGCATACGGGGGGATCAAGGCCCCACACAACGACGCGTACAGATCTGGTGAGATACCGAAAATTTATTCTACTATGTAATTCGGTACTATTAATATACGGAGTTAATTAAATTCTACGAATATTTCGTATGCAGGCCCAACGGGCGGTAAAAGAAGGAAAAGAGGCAGACTCGGTCACCGTGCACGATGTATTCCAGTATACGCATGAGGCGGAAGGACGGGAGCTTCATCGACGAGAGGGCCAAGGAGACTGATGCAAGTACTTACATTTATGAAATTTATGTTAGAATTATAAGTATTGTTAACTTAATTAGGTAAACTTAGGATTCAGACTATAACTTAGGGAAACATAGGATTTAGATTATAACTTAGAAAAACTTATAGTATAAACACATTCATTGGATAGGCTGCGTATCGTGAGGCCCTTAGACGGGTTCAGCCCCCTGCTGTCGAGGATGTAGGCAAAACGACCCCCGGCCAGGCATCCTCTTCTATGGTCGCTCGCTTCAACGACATGTTCGTAGATACCGTCGGCGGCTTTAAGAAAGGGCGCCTCTACGGATGCGGCTCCCTGGCGTCGTTGTAGGCGTCGATTCTGAGATTTCCACCGCCCCCGCCTCCTCCTCCCGTGACCCCAATAGGCGATGATGTGAGGACACATCATGCGATTTTGACCGAGGCGGTGTCGGACTTGCTGGAGCCTATGACCACATACTATTCGCATCCTTCTACTACTCCCGGTTCTTCTGCTCCTGGTCTGTCTGCTCTCGGTTCTTCTGCTCCCGGTCCGTCTACTGCTGCTCTCGGTGCTTCGGATATTCCCGATCCTTCTTCCATCAGGGGGTCTTTCTTTTGACCCTGCTGCCCCTCTGGTACCGTCTTCTGCTGTGACTGGCACTCCTTAACATGATGTCGCCAGAGCAGCTATGCCAACTTCCAGGCCATGTCTTTGATATCCTGCCGGCACACATGGTGGAGGAGTATCTTCGTCGGACGCAGCAGGGAATACCATCAACGTGTAGTGCCCCGCTCCTAGCGGTTCACTATGTAAGGCTTGTGGCTTGGCTAACTCGGTCGGAACCGAGTATTGGGAAAACTTACCGTCGGCATCGAATCGATCACGGACAAGTGCATAAGAACCTTTCCAACTAATGGATTGGTTTCTCTTGAAATGCGTCCAAGAGTTTTCTCTGGATGTTTTGCTGCTGGTTTTGTTGCTTGGTTTTGGTGGATGCTTTTTTGAACGATTTTCGATGATTTGATTCTTGCCCGTTTTTATCGATTTGCATAGCATTCATTCTTGAGAATTCTGAGAGAAGAGAACACAACAAGACGGAATATTAACCAAACTTTTGGTGCCAATGCAGACTGACGCGTGACGGAAGGCTAAGCGTGCAAGTGTTCCTCTCTCTCTCGACGATTCTCTAATTTGGTGAGTGTGGATATCTTGTGGTGGTATTGTCCCTCTCGCTATTCCTTCATGCCAATTAAATAAATATCTTGCAACATCCGTTGATCGATACCAAGTTGCTAATACCACAAGTTAATACCACTAAGAAGCTAGAGATTGAACATTGAACATTAAAATGAATTCTAGTCCCTTGAACATTGAATGAATCGATTACACTGTTAACAACAATTGAGATTATGCTTGTCCATTGAACATTGATTTTGTATGGCAAAGAACTGAACATTGAATTGAGATTGAATTGATGCTTGGAATGATGATGAAATGCTGCGAATTGAACAAGTTGTCTATTTACTTTCAAAACTACCATGCACTGTATGCTTATCGAGTCGGTCACGCATTCGCATGGTCATGGACAACTTGTGCACAAGGTTTGGTGGTGTGTTTTCTCGAATCGGTACTAGGGCACCGGGACCGATTCGGCCTAGGAGGAAATATTGGCGTGCTAATGAGAGCACGGGTCTTGCGAGGCATCCTTAGGGGCTAGCTACCTACTTTGGAGTCATCGTATTACCTTGAAGTCCTATATGGCAAAGAGATGTCCGTATGGTTTAACAGCGCCAGTGGCCATGTAGTCAGGATGCATGCTAATGATCATTTTATGCAGGGATGGTAAGTATATTATTATTATTCTGTATCTTATGCAGGAAAGATGGATTCGGCCAATGGTAAAGTAGACATGGTTTATTCCATGTTACATTTATTGTGAATTACTCTGAATGTTGTCTGTCCCTAATAAGTTCATATCTTTAAAATGCTTGTCATTAATAAAATATTGGTTTAGCTGAGTGGGCCAACGGGGCTCACCAGCGTATTATTATAATGTGCTGACCCCTCCTCCACAGGTACTGGAGAAGGCTCGGGCGCACATCGCAACTAAAGGTTTCTGAACTGCTGTTTCCTTTCAAGTTGTTTTCTCTAGTATTACGGAGTTTCAAAAGATAGCTACTTATATTTCAAAAAGTACTAAAGGGGCATGATGTATGGAACGGAAGTTATTTTATGGCAGCCTATCAGTTGTACTTCTTTCATGAGTCAATGTAGCCGAAAGGGCATTTCAAATATTATCGAGAAAAGTTGTATTCTAACTACAATTATCAATAAAATGAATATTTTTCTTCCTATTCCGCTTACTTAATGTTTCCGCAACTGTGGCTTACTTTCAAATGTTTTGAAATGATATAAATGTGCATGTTTTAGCCTTGTACAAGTGCAACTCCAGACTTGTACGGCATCACGCCTTAGCGAGGACGATCGATTCGGCGTGAATCGAAGCTTAGCGAACGATTCCCCGAATCGGGGCGTGACAAGTTGGTATCAGAGCACGGTTTTAATTCCTCGGATTTCAAAAATATTTTTCAAAAAGGAAGTCTTGATGCAAATTTTCTCGATTGATGGTGTCGATAGCGCTGGTATGAAATAATGTTCCATACAATAAGCCCATAAATATTTTATGAGTGCTAATGGAATTATTTCTTTGTTGTAGAATGACCAAGGGTGATAGCGCAAAGACGAATTCATCGTCTGACCCAATTGAGAAACTGATTAAACAAATGGAGGCTCAGAGGAAGCAGAGCGAAGCTCAACATCGCGCGCTTCAAGAGCAGCTAGATGCTCAACAAAAGCAAGTGGATAGTCTAACTCAGATTGTCACCAAGCTGACGGCCGATTCCAATGTTTCTGCAAAGGCCGCAGCAACCGAGACCGTAGAAGTGCCGGCAGAGAAACCTGAAACGCCGACACGGAAGAGAACGAGCTTCAAGTTCTCCGAATTTAAGAGCTGCGACCCGCCTGAGTTTAATAGGAGAGAGCGGCCAGATGAGGTGATGGGCTTCTTGAACACACTTGAGGACTATTTCCGAATGTTGGATGTACAGGACAGCAAGAGAGTGGAGTGTACCGCTGTACTACTTCGTCTCAAGGCCCAGGAATGGTGGATTTCGCAGAGACAGGCACTTTGCAGAAATAGTCAGGATATGAAGATATCTTGGGAGACCTTCAACCAGGCTTTTATTGTGCAATTTATCCCACCAGCTGTCCGTCAACAGAAAGAGAATGAGTTCGTAGAACTCCGGCAGGGCAGTATGTCAGTGGATGACTATGAGACAGAATTTCTGAAGAGGGTCGCATTCGCTGGGTACATGGTACTGAATGACGATGCCAAGCGAGGAAGATTCGTGTAAGGCTCGAATGAGGGCCTGCAGCGAGATGTGCTAAGTCGAAAATGTATGTCTTACCGGGAGGCGTACGAGACAGCTCTCGAGATGGAGAGATTTCATTAGCCGACTAGTCGTGGGACAACTCAGAGCAAACAAGGCAACAATAATCAGAAACGACCTTGGTCTGCAGAAAGAAATGACGCGTCTAAGCGTCCGAATACGGGCAATAACAAAGGACCGTATCAGGAACTACGTTGTAGCAGGTGCAATCGAATTGGACATCATCGCAAAGACTGTCGTGTCGGGTGTTACAAATATGGGGGAATGAATCACAAGGCATTTGAATACAGAACTAGGGGAGAGAACCAGTATCCTCCTCGTGGAAATAACAATAATCATTATCGTGGGCATAACAACAATCTGAACCGGGGCCAACATAACAATCAGAATCGTGGCCAAGCACCACCAGGCTTACCAGCTCCAGCTGGGAATGCACCGAATCAACTACAAGGTGCGCAAGCAAGAGTTTATGCCTTAACTCAGGAAGAGGCCCGGACCGCAGAGAATGTAATAACAGGTATGTTGCTGTACAAATGCACACCTGCAAGAGTATAATTTGATTCTGGTGCTACTCATTGCTTTATCTCTTCTGATATTGCAACGAAAATAAATTTTGTATGACTCAACTAAAGACAGCTTTGTGTGTTAGCACTCCTTCGGGAGCATATATTCCTGCAACTTTGATTTACAGGGATGGCTACATTAAAATTAGGGGAAAGACAATCTCTGGTCGCAATTGTACTCGACATCAAAGAGTACGATATCATATTGTGAATAGACTGGCTCAGCGACTGTCATGCAACAATCGACTGTATGGATAAGAGAGTTGTGTTTCGCCTACCCAGAGAAACAGAGTTCTCTTACTCGTACGGCTCAGTGTTCCAAGGACCCATGGTGATATCGGCAGTCACAGCAAGGCACATGCTGTACTCAGGGTGCGAGGGATTTTTCGCTTCTATTCAAGACACTCAGATAAAAAGTGTAGGCTCGAATCAGACCGAAATTGTGGCAGAGTTCCCCGATGTGTTTTCTGACGAGATACCTGGAATGCCGCCGGATAGAGAAATCAAATTCACAATTGACACATTCTCGGGTACTCGCCCGATACTGAAGGCGCCGTACAGGATGGCTCCAGCAGAATTAAAGGAACTTAAGGTACAGCTACAAGAATTGCTAGACCGGGGATATATTCGCCCAAGTGTATCTCCATGGGGAGCTCCAGTACTGTTTATAAAGAAGAAGGATGGGACGATGCGGCTGTACATCGATTACAGAGAACTGAATAAGGCAACCATCCGTAACAAGTATCCCTTGCCAAGAATAGATGATCTGTTCGATCAGCTACAAGGGGCGACCGTGTTTTCAAAAATCGATCTTCGTTCAGGATACCATCAGTTGAAGATCAGACCCGAGGATGTCCCTAAGTCAGCGTTCCGTACGAGATACGGATACTATGAGTTTTTGGTCATGCCATTCGACTTGACTAATGCTCCAGCAGCCTTTATGGATTTAATGAATAGAGTGTTTCGACCGTTTTTAGACAAGTTTGTTGTTGTGTTCATCGATGACATCTTGATCTACTCAAAGGACAGGAAGACTCATGTCAAGCACTTGAGAGAAGTACTTCAGACGCTGCGGGACCATTAGCTGTATACAAAACTAAGCAAGTGCGAATTTTGGATGAACAGCGTGTCGTTCCTAGGACATGTTATTTCGGCAGAAGGTGTTGCCGTTGACCCAAAGAAGATTGAGGCAGTTGTAGACTGGAGGCAGCCTGCATCAGCTAGTGAGATACGGAGTTTCCTTGGTTTAGCTGGATACTACCGTAGGTTTATGAAAGACTTTTCAAGAATCGCATCGCCTTTGACTCGCCTAACTCAGAAGGGAGTCGTATTTAAGTGGACTGGCGACTGTGAGAGTAGTTTTCAAGAACTCAAGCAGCGGCTCATCACAGCTCCAATTTTAGCACTTCCGGAAGGCTCTGAGGGATTTCAGATCTACAGTGACGCATCGAGACTTGGTTTGGGATGTGTTCTCATGCAACGTGGAAAGACAATATCTTATACGTCGAGACAACTCAAACAACATGAAAAGAATTACCCAACTCATGACTTAGAACTGGCGGCGATTGTGTTCGCGTTAAAATTGTGGCGACACTATCTCTATGGAATGTCCTGCGAGATCTTCACGGATCTCAAAAGCCTAAAGTACATATTCACGCAGAAGGAATTGAATTTGAGGCAGCGGCGTTGGTTAGAATTGATCAAAGATTATGACTTGATAATTTCTTACACGTCGGGTAAAGGAAACGTGGTAGCTGATGCCTTGAGTCGCAAATTTGTTGGGTCCCTAACAATAGCAAAAGAGGTACTACGAGATCTTGAAGAGATGGGCATCGAATTCAGGATTCGTCCGCAAAATGTGCAGTTGGCTCAGCTGCAACTGGAGCCGAGTCTCCAGGGAAGGATTAAGATTGCTCAGAAGGATGACCCGTTTCTGCAGAAGATACGCGAGTTGATTCTAGCAGGAAAGGCGTCAGACTTTACCATTGAAGATGACACTATTCGTGTCAAGGGGAGATTGTGCGTCCCTAAGGATGATGATATCAGGAAGGAAATACTGACCGAGGCTCATTTTGTGAAGTATTCCCTGTATCCGGGAAGCACAAAAATGTATAAGGATCTGCGCACAATATTTTGGTGGCATGGCATGAAGAAGGATGTGGCACTATTCGTGTAACAATGCTTGGATTGTCAGCGTGTGAAGGCCGAACATCAACGGCCAGGCGGAGAACTACAAAATTTGGCTATTCCACTGTGGAAGTGGGATAATATCTGTATGGACTTTATAGTCGGCTTGCCAAGAACTCAGAAGGGGAATGATGCGATTTGGGTTATCATGGATAGATTAACCAAGTCGGCTTATTTTATTCCAATAAAAGTTACGTGGGGCGTAGAACGATTGGCTCAGATCTACATAAATAAAATTGTCCGATTACATGGGGTGCCAGCTTCTATAGTGTCGGATAGAGACGGGAGATTCTTGTCGCAATTTTGGATAAGTCTGCATTCGACAATGGGCACAAAGTTAAACTTCGGTACGGCATACCATCCGCAGACTGATGGTCAGACGGAGAGAGTAAATCAAATTCTTGAAGATATATTGAGATTGTGCGTGCTCGATTCGAAGACAAATTGGGACGCACATCTCGCATTGGCAGAATTTGCCTATAACAACATTTATCAGGCAAGTATCCAGATGGCCCCGTACGAAACCTTGTACGGACGAAAATGTCAATCACCGATATGCTGGGATGAAGTCGGTGAACGGCAAGTGCTCGGACCAGAACTTGTGGAACAGGCCGTCGAGAGAGTCGCTTAATTCGAGAAAGACTTAGAGTTGCTCAAAGTCGACAGAAGAGTTATGCGGATGTACATCGACGACCTTTGGAATTCACAGCAGGCGATCATGTCTTCTTGAAGGTCACACCCATGCGAGGTGTGATGCGGTTTGGGATGAAAGGAAAGCTAAGCCCGAGATTCGTTGGACCCTTCGAGATTTTGGAGAAGGTAGCCTCAGTGGCTTATCGACTTGTACTACCTCCGGCTCTGGCTGATGTGCACGATGTCTTCCATGTATCTCAACTACGAAAGTACGTGCATGATCCAAGCCATATAGTGAACGTCGATCAGTTGCAGCTGAGCGGTGACCTATCCTACACTGAAGAGCCTGTCCAAATTTTGGACAGGAAGGAGAAAGTTTTGCAGAATCGGACAGTGTCTTTAGTCAACGTGCTATGGCAGAACCATGCTGTCGAGGAGTCGACGTGGGAGTTAGAAGAGGAGATGCGGGTGAAATACCCCTCGTTTTTTGATAATTTTGAGATAGGACTTTTGCTTTAAGTTTCGAGGACGAAACTTTTTCTTAGTGGTATATTATGTAGTGCCCCGCTCCTAGCGGTTCACTATGTAAGGCTTGTGGCTTGGCTAACTCGGTCGGAACCGAATATTGGGAAAACTTACCGTCGGCAGTCGAATCGATCACGGACAAGTGCATAAGAACCTTTCAACTAATGGATTGGTTTCTCTTGAAATGCGTCCAAGAGTTTTCTCTAGATGTTTTGCTGCTGGTTTTGTTGCTTGGTTTTGATGGATGCTTTTCTGAACGATTTTCGATGATTTGATTCTTGCCCATTTTCATCGATTTGTATAGCATTCATTCTTGAGAATTCTGAGAGAAGAGAACACAACAAGACGGAATATTAACCAAACTTTTGGTGCCAATGTAGACTGACGCGTGACGGAAGGCTAAGCGTGCAAGTGTTCCTCTCTCTCGGCGATTGTCTAATTTGGTGAGTGTGGATCTCTGTGGTGGTATTGTCCATCTCGCTATTCCTTCATGTCAATTAAATAAATATCTTGCAACATCTGTTGATCGATACCAAGTTGCTAATGCCACAAGTCAATACCACTAAGAAGCTAGAGATTGAACATTGAACATTGAAATGAATGCTAGTCCCTTGAACATTGAATGAATCGATTACACTGTTAACAACAATTGAGATTATGCTTGTCCATTGAACATTGATTTTGTACGTGTAATCCCCTTGACCACTTTCCTTTATTTAATTATTTTTATTATTTTTATGTTATATACTTTTTGGAGTTGTTCACCTATAAATAACAAAACCAATGTGGTTTTACAAAACCATTTGCTCAGGAAGGGGCTTAATGCTATTTTACCAAATTCAAATTTTCCACAGCACACGAAAGGCTGAGGCCTCGGGTTCGAATCTGCATCTCTGCTTTCAAATGGCAAGAACTCCCAAATCACCACAAGATAAGCCCATATCATATTCAAAATCCCTTCCCTCTATCAAATCTCTCCTAGACATTCTATATATGCCTGTAGAAATAGCCGCTCCCTTTTCCATCTACAAACCCTAGGAGTTCCTGTTTGCTTCCTATTACAAGAGAGGTCGAGGAGTGAATCGAGCACGGCAAGCATCCTAAAAAGGTACACAAGCCTATTTTCTAAACCTGTTGTTCTTGTTTAATACATTAGATGATCGACGTTATGCCTAAGTAGAGTTAATAGGAAGAATTGTACTTTAAAGACCCATCTAGAAGCAGCCATCGTTTGTGGGCGAGTCAAATACATGCGTATCAGAGAGATACTAATAACTAGATATCAGCATTAATTATATTATTATGGGTGTGAGTTTAGGGAGTGCCAACTATGGTGTCTAGGGATGCATCTCAATATAGATGTGTACCAATGGTAGGGAGAATAGATACGGGTTAAGCGATATCAATAAGAGGACACATGCATCTATGTAACAAGACGCCCCTGAATGTCAGTTAAACAAATCGGCCAGTTGCATATCTAATATCATGATTGCACCGATATGTTAATTACGGACACACTAGTCAAAAGTACCGGTCATTAATCAAGGTATCAGCAATCGGGTAGAAAAGTTAGACTTATGATGGACTGAAACAAGGATTTATTGTTGTATCGGTTCATAAATGTAATATGTGTTAAGCCATTAGAGTATCGGTAAGGGCAGGATACAATAGAGGTAAGGATACCACATGGGCATCCTGTTTAGCCTTGGCTATAGATGAGTGGTAGGTGTTAAATAGGGGTGTCAGTACTAGGAGGGGGATTACCTAAGGTCCAGAATACACTTAGGATTACACAAAGCTTAGAGGGTACAGAACAGAGTTGTTCTGATCCAACTCCAACAAATTTGGTTCCTAAGAACTCTACCATGGTTGAGTACATATAGGGTAGCAGGTGAGTATTCCTGGGAGGGGAGTAACCGAAACTGTGTGCATTATAATAGATGCAACAATAGCAATAGCTGTTAGCATAGGTTCTTAGCAAAGACAAAAGGTTGGATAGTAGCTAAGCAACTGTCAATACAATTGTATCAGACACATGTCTATAAACAAGGTTCCATGAATAAGGACCTATGTGAATGTGTGTGTCTTGATGAAATAACAGAGTAAGTAGCAGCCTCTGAACCATAGACTGGTCACTGCCTCTATCCAATTCCAGAACCTTTTCACAACCACTATTAGGCATCTGCCACACTCTTGCATCTGTGGTACAACAACATAGCCTGGGGAAAGTTACGAAAAGTGTGGTATAGAAAGTAGAGGAACATGGGTTCAAGAAATCAATTAGATGTAAGGATTATAAATGTATCGGATGAAGAGCAGTGTGTATCTGCTATGGACAAAGTGAGGACTCGAGTATATTATGGATGCTCTGTATCCTGTTAGGTCCTAAGTGTTTCGACTTATTAGCCTCCCTTAAATCAACCCACCTGTGATACATTGGTCGTAAACTATAGTATCCTTATATAGCTAACTTTGAGATAGGGTGTCCAGATACTCCATCAAGTATCATAGATTGATACTTGAAATCAGTCTAAGACTGTAGGTAGGTAGGATACTGCAGTAAATGACTCCCTCTGAGAAGACTAAAGTAAGAGAAACCATACCACTGTAGACGAGGAAGAAGGCAAACTCCATCGAAGTGCAAAGAGTAGTGTCAGTATAATGAATTTGGATATTTATGAATATGGGTGTCAGTAAGATATCAGAGAGTAGATATCTGCATTTGGGAATGTAATTGGCATACACTGAGTTCAATGACTTGCATTGTTTTTCGTACTTAGATGTTTGGGATAGACCACCTGGGGCTGGGTTAAACCTGGGCACTAGTAGGAGATACCACACCCTTAGGATTATCCAAGGTTAGATGTATGTGCAGCAGCAGAGGGGTACTCTCCTACATCATAAACCTGAGACACGTTTATGTATCAAAGTATTATCTAAAACCCTGTAGTGTACAGAGGCTTGGTAGCAGTTTGATATACTGCCATATGCAACGTTTGAACTATAATGCTAGGCACATGCTATTGAAACAGAGGCCCCAGAAATGAGACAGGAGCATGTTGATCGAGTAGCAACTATATGTGAGAATAGCGTCTAAGTTAAAAGGTTAGGATATATAGGGATATCAACATATAAAGGAGAGGATGCCTACATGAACAAGTAGATATAAATACAGTAAACTCATTTACTTGAACTGTTGTGTTTTGCGGTCATGTGAATACTGTGGTTACCCATATGCCAAGGCATTCTTGGTAAGCATTTGAAGACAGAGAAAGGAGAGTGGGTATCCTAGGATGCTAATAGTGTGAGTTTTAGTTGGCTTAAGTTGTGAGAAACATATAAGGGAAGGTAGACCATATGTAAGTATGAGCAATCAAAGGTGAGGATGTTAGCAGTAAGGCCAGGTTGGGGTATACCCAAGTATCAAGTTTGGGCATGGTGGAAAACTAGAATACTTTTAATTAAGAGCAAATAAGTTCATCAATAACCAAATACAAATTTCCATAGAAGTCAGCCTAGAAACTCAGCTTGCTATTAATGTTAGATTATACATTGACATTGTAACTTATCGGACAGGCTACTTGGACCTTGATACGAATTCTTGACCCGTATCCGCAGCTCCGGACGACAGGCAAGTATACCTTGCCTCCCTCTACAGTTTTATTACATGCATTTTATTTCAGTTTCCAGCTTTTGGATTATTTATGGACATGTGCTTTTCGTGTTATTTTCTGTGGAGTTGTTTTTATTGTTTATAGCCGTGTTCATGTTTGGTCTTTTGGTTCCCACTTGGAGTTCCTCGTCAGTACCTTGCTTGAGTCGTGTCATAGAACGAGTACGTGTAATTGAACTGCTAAATCCTTGATATTGTTTCCTTGGCACCAGAGAGTCCACATTCGGGACGAGGGTGTTTTTCTTGATCTGTTTACATCCGTGAGTCTACACTCGGGACTAGGATGTCGATTATTTGTACCAGAGAGTCCACACACGGGACGAGGGTGTTGACTTGACTTGCACCAGAGAGTCCACACACGGGACGAGGGTGTTGACTTGACTTGCACCAGAGAGTCCACACTCGGGACGAGGGTGATTACATCAGAGAGTCCACACTTGGGACGAGGATGTTATACTTGCACCAGAGAGTCCACACTCGGGACGAGGGTGCCTTGCCGTGAACTAACCAGAGAGTCCACACTCGGGACGAGGGTTAGTACTAACCAGAGAGTCCACACTCGGGACGAGGGTTAGTGTTTAGTTCAAACCCGTGAGTCCACACTCGGGATGAGGGTTTGGTTTCTTCCATTGATCTCGTGAGTATCGTTCATCTGGCAGTTCATTTACGTGTAGTTGTTCTAGAGTTCGTGTGTTCGTGTTCGTGTTTGTAGTCATTTGTCGTGTTCCTGTTTTTTGTGTTTATCTTTCTTGCGCATGATAAAACTGTTAGATAGGCATGTATATTATGTATCTTGCTATATCTTTTGAGGACCTGATGATCTCCTCAGGTTTAGCGATTGCATGGAGTTAGCTTGTAGTTCTGGATGGCGGAGGACTTGCGATTCTTGTGGGTATTACGGAGGCAATGATACGCTTGTGGGATTCAGGTATCGCCATTGTGTTTATTATCCGCTCGTGCTTTTCATTCCTTATCATGAGATATCCTGTTCTTGTTTCAGTTGTAGACTCTTGTTATTTTCTTCTAGAGTCTTATCGGACATTTATGCTAGTAGGCTGCAGACCACGACCGATACTTGTTCATTCTTGTTTATTATTCTTATTATGGATTGAGATATAGATTTGTTTGCCATGATTTGGCAGTATACCATAGCCTTGACAGAATTTACGTATTCGAGTCGGGCTGGAGTCCATTCGATACGTAGCTGGCTTGCTCACGAGCTCGCGTCCGAAAATCGGGTGCGGGTCGTGACAAGTTTTTTTGGTGGCCTATGCAGGTCAGAGCATATCGTATCGGTTACGTAACTGTACTGATACGAGCCTGCGACTATGACTAAACCCTTAGAATCTCAATCCACTCTGCTTTGAAAATTCTCCTAGAAAATCTCTACGTCCTTGAAAACTCCATATTTGCTCTCGATTATACTTCCTTATTTTTCGTACCCTTGACTCTCGTCCCTTCCTATTTCGGGGTGACGAATGATCGTGCTGCCTAGAATTCACCAGAGATTCTTAAATTATAAGTATAATGTTGCTTGATTATTGAATATTGGTTGTTTGTAGATTTGAGGGATTATAGATATCCTTGCCCTAGATATCTGTGGATAGAATAGTTAGCAACTAATTAGAAGATTATAAGATTTAGGTGACCGCATTTTGAGGAGTAGTGTGACCAAAGGTGGGTAGTAGTCCTCAAGTATTCGGAGTTATAAAATGACTAAAAAAAGTCATGAAATATTTCGAGGAATTAAATTTGAGGAGATTCAGGACTTTGAATTTTTATGGCATAGTTATGAATTAGAATTTCGAGGACGAAATTATTTTTAAGGGGGGTTGATTTGTAATCCCCTTGACCACTTTCCTTTATTTAATTATTTTTATTATTTTTATGTTATATACTTTTTGGAGTTGTTCACCTATAAATAAAAAAACCAATGTGGTTTTATAAAACCATTTGCTCAGGAAGGGGCTTAATGCTATTTTACCAAATTCAAATTTTCCACAGCACACGAAAGGCTGAGGCCTTGGGTTCGAATCTGCATCTCTCCTTTCAAATGGCAAGAACTCCCAAATCACCACAAGATAAGCCCATATCATATTCAAAATCCCTTTCCTCTATCAAATCTCTCCTAGACATTCTATATATATGCCTGTAGAAATAGCCGCCCCCTTTTCCATCTACAAACCCTAGGAGTTCCTGTTTGCTTCCTATTACAAGAGAGGTCGAGGAGTGAATCGAGCACGGCAAGCATCCCAAAAGGTACACAAGCCTATTTTCTAAACCTGTTGTTCTTGTTTAATACATTAGATGATCGACGTTATGCCTAAGTAGAGTTAATAGGAAGAATTGTACTTTAAAGACCCATCTAGAAGCAGCCATCGTTTGTGGGCGAGTCAAATACATGCGTATCAGAGAGATACTAATAACTAGATATCAGTATTAATTATATTATTATGGGTGTGAGTTTAGGGAATGCCAACTATGGTGTCTAGGGATGCATCTCAATCTAGATGTGTACCAATGGTAGGGAGAACAGGTACGGGTTAAGCGATATCAATAAGAGGACACATGCATCTATGTAAGAAGACGCCCCTGAATGTCAGTTAAATAAATTGGTCAGTTGCATATCTAATATCATGATTGCACCGATATGTTAATTACGGACACACTAGTCAAAAGTACCGGTAATTAATCAAGGTATCAGCAATCGGGTAGAAAAGTTAGAATTATGATGGACTGAAACAAGGATTTATTGTTGGATCGGTTCATAAATGTAATATGTGTTAGGCCATTAGAGTATCGGTAAGGGCAGGATACAATAGAGGTAAGGATACCACATGGGCATCCTGTTTAGCCTTGGCTATAGATGAGTGGTAGGTGTTAAATAGGGGTGTCAGTACTAGGAGGGGGATTACCTAAGGTCCAGAATACACTTAGGATTACACAAAGCTTAGAGGGTACAGAACAGAGTTGTTCTGATCCAACTCCAACAAATTTGGTTCCTAAGAACTCTACCATGGTTGAGTACATATAGGGTAGAAGGTGAGTATTCCTGGGAGGGGAGTAACCGAAACTGTGTGCATTATAATAGATGCAACAATCGCAATAGCTGTTACCATAGGTTCTTAGCAAAGACAAAAGGTTGGATAGTAGCTAAGCTACTGTAAATACAGTCTGTATCAGACACATGTCTATAAACAGGGTTCCATGAATAAGGACCTATGTGAATGTGTGTGTCTTGATGAAATAACAGAGTAAGTAGCAGCCTCTGAACCATAGACTGGTCACTGCCTCTATCCAATTCCAGAACCTTTTCACAACCACTATTAGGCATCTGCCACACTCTTGCATCTGTGGTACAACAACATAGCCTGGGGAAAGTTACGAAAAGTGTGGTATAGGCAGTAGAGGAACATGGGTTCAAGAAATCAATTAGATGTAAGGATTATAAATGTATCGGATGAGGAGCAGTGTGTATCTGCTATGGACAAAGTGAGGACTCGAGTATATTATGGATGCTCTGTATCCTGTTAGGTCCTAAGTGTTTCGACTTATTAGCCTCCCTTAAATCAACCCACCTGTGATACATTGGTCGTAAACTATAGTATCCTTATATAGCTAACTTTGAGATAGGGTGTCCAGATACTCCATCAAGTATCATAGATTGATACTTGAAATCAGTCTAAGACTGTAGGTAGGTAGGATACTGTAGTAAATGACTCCCTCTGAGAAGACTAAAGTAGGAGAAACCATACCACTGTAGACGAGGAAGAAGGCAAACTCTATCAAAGTGCAAAGAGTAGTGTCAGTATAATGAATCTGGATATTTATGAATGTGGGTATCAGTAAGATATCTGAGAGTAGATATCTGCATTTGGGAATGTAATTGGCATACATGAGTTCAATGACTTGCATTGTTTTTCGTACTTAGATGTTTGGGATAGACCACCTGGGGCTGGGTTAAACCTGGGCACTAGTAGGAGATACCACACCCTTAGGATTATCCAAGGTTAGATATATGTGCAGTAGCAGAGGGGTACTCTCCTACATCATAAACCTGAGACACGTTTATGTATCAAAGTATTATCTAAAACCCTGTAGTGTACAAAGGCTTGGTAGCAGTTTGATATACTGCCATATGCAACGTTTGAACTATAATGCTAGGCACATGCCATTGAAACAGAGGCCCTAGAAATGAGACAGGAGCATGTTGATCGAGTAGCAACTATATGTGAGAATAGCGTCTAAGTTAAAAGGTTAGGATATATAGGGATATCAACATATAAAGGAGAGGATGCCTACATGAACAAGTAGATATAAATACAGTAAACTCATTTACTTGAACTGTTGTGTTTTGCGGTCATGTGAATACTGTGGTTACCCATATGCCAAGGCATTCTTGGTATGCATCTGAAGACAGAGAAAGGAGAGTGGGTATCCTAGGATGCTAATAGTGTGAGTTTTAGTTGGCTTAAGTTGTGAGAAACATATAAGGGAAGGTAGACCATATGTAAGTATGAGCAATCAAAGGTGAGGATGTTAGCAGTAAGGCCAGGTTGGGGTATACCCAAGTATCAAGTTTGGGCATGGTGGAAAACTAGAATACTTTTAATTAAGAGCAAATAAGTTCATTAATAACCAAATACAAATTTCCATAGAAGTCAGCCTAGAAACTCAGCTTGCTATTAATGTTAGATTATACATTGACATTGTAACTTATCGGACAGGCTGCTTGGACCTTGATACGGATTCTTGATCCGTATCCGCAGCTCCGGACGACAGGCAAGTATACCTTGCCTCCCTCTACAGTTTTATTACATGCATTTTATTTCAGTTTCCAGCTTTTGGATTATTTATGGACATGTGCTTTTCGTGTTATTTTCTGTGGAGTTGTTTTTATTGTTTATAGCCGTGTTCATGTTTGGTCTTGTGGTTCCCACTTGGAGTTCCTCGTCAGTACCTTGCTTGAGTCGTGTCATAGAATGAGTACGTGTAATTGAACTGCTAAATCCTTGATATTGTTTCCTTGGCACCAGAGAGTCCACATTCGGGACGAGGGTATTTTTTTTGATCTGTTTACATCCGTGAGTCCACACTCGGGACTAGGATATCGATTATTTGCACCAGAGAGTCCATACACGGGACGAGGGTGTTGACTTGCACCAGAGAGTCCACACACGGGACGAGGGTGTTGACTTGACTTGCACCAGAGAGTCCACACTCGGGACGAGGGTGATTACATCAGAGAGTCCACACTCGGGACGAGGATGTTATACTTGCACCAGAGAGTCCACACTCGGGACAAGGGTGCCTTGCCGTGAACTAACCAGAGAGTCCACACTCGGGACGAGGGTTAGTGTTTAGTTCAAACCCGTGAGTCCACACTCGGGATGAGGGTTTGGTTTCTACCATTGATCTCGTGAGTATCGTTCATCCGGCAGTTCATTTACGCGTAGTTGTTCTAGAGTTCGTGTGTTCGTGTTCGTGTTCGTAGTCATTTGTCGTGTTCCTGTTTTTCGTGTTTATCTTTCTTGCGCATGATAAAACTGTTAGATAGACATGTATATTATGTATCTTGCTATGTCCTCTGAGGACCTGATGATCTCCTCAGGTTTAGCGATTGCATGAAGTTAGCTTGTAGTTCTGGATGGCGGAGGACTTGCGATTCTTGTGGGTATTACGGAGGCAATGATACGCTTGTGGGATTCAGGTATCGCCATTGTGTTTATTATCCGCTCGTGCTTTTCATTTCTTATCATGAGATATCCTGTTCTTGTTTCAGTTGTAGACTCTTGTTATTTTCTTCTAGAGTCTTATCGAACATTTATGCTAGTGGGCTGCAGACCACGACCCATACTTGTTCATTCTTGTTTATTATTCTTATTATGGATTGAGATATAGATTTGTTTGCCATGATTTGGCAGTGTACCATAGCCTTGACAGCGTTTACATATTCGAGTCGGGCTGGAGTCCATTCGATACGTAGCTGGCTTGCTCACGAGCTCGCGTTCGAAAATCGGGTGCGGGTCGTGACAGTACGGCAAAGAACTGAACATTGAATTGAGATTGAATTGATGCCTGGAATGATGATGAATTGCTGCGAATTGAACAAGTTGTCTATTTACTTTCAAAATTACCATGCACTGTATGCTTATCGAGTCGGTCACGCATTCGCATTGTCACGCCCCGCTCCCGTAGGAGCGATCGTCCTCGCTAAGGCGTGATGCCGCACGGGCCTAGGTTGCACCCGTGCAAGGCCATGTCCCAGAAACGGCCGATTTCAGCTAGGCCATAAAGTCGCACAGAGTGTCCCCATTTGCAGCGGAAAGTAAACGAACACAAGTTAAAGCGAATTCAAACTCTTTATTGATTTTTAAGAAGTTTACAAGCGGCGCTAGGCCGATATTACAAATCATTCAAGCTCTCTCTCTCTCTGAAACATAAAAGGCGTGCCAAGTGGCTTACAACATGGAATGATTCATGGCGATGTTTCGATACATTATGTCCTGTATATGGTGCTCCAGCTCCTTGCAACGCTCCAAGGCTCCAGAGATAGCTCCGCGCCTTATCACGTTCGAGGAAGCTCCGCACCCGCCGGCGTCTCCTGCATCCTGCAAGCAGACTGTGGGGTTATCAGTACATTATTATGCACTGGTGGGGTGGCTAGCTCGCCCACAATGCTATCATTACCAAACACGTTCCATTTACTTTTGTGCACCATCTATCATTCATTGTCTTTCTAATCTTGCCTTAGGATCAATTTCATGGCACATATCATGACCTATCTCGTGTTGCTGAATTCAAGTGTCGCATGGAAATCTGTCACGACCCGCATCCACTGTGAGGGTACGAGAACGTAACAACGCCCAGCCTACGCCGCAGTATCGGCGGTAGAACGCTGTTCTAGGTCAAACTATAACTACATAACATGAAAGATACTCTCCAAAAGGAGGCCAACATAGAGGTACAACTCAACCACAATCTAAGGTAGAATGTAGCACGATAGAAATAGATAAGAAATCTTAACTGAGGTACAGTAGAAATAAATAACAAAGTCTCAACATCTCTACAATATACAACTCTGAAAATAAAGACAACAGTTAAACATGAAAAGAGAGGACAGTCTAAGCTATCTACACTATACAGGGTATCATCCTGAGCAGCTGCCTGAACCTCCCCAGGGATCCAGGTCGCGAGTGTCAACTAGGCAAGCTCCAAGTAAGGGTGCAGGGTTCCTCATCATCCTCTGTAAAATTTTCAACAGGTCCAGTCAGGACGGGAGCGAGCACAATACATCTCATGCAGTTCATATCATGTCAGGAAATATAAAGCAGGCAATAGAATAAGATACATAAAACGCTGTAAGAAGATGTACATGAAAACAGGAGAGATATTTGATAACTGGAAATATATACATGATAAGTAAGAACTGTAAGTGACTAGTGATTTAGAGTACGAGATGGCATGTAATTGGCTTAGGTTGAACATGATGTACATGAGTGAACATGTAGGACATCAGCCAATAAAGCTGTGTTGTACATGATAAAACATGAAAAGTAACAGAATGAACATGATGGGTAAATCATATGACCATTTATACTCACCCCTACCCACAATCAGTACACAAGGATCTATTCAAGTTACGTTACGGACATGATGTTTTGGTTATACAAGAGACACATGAGGAAACATGAACGTACATGAAAGAACATGAGAGTACATGAACGTACATGTAAGAACATGAGAGAACATGAGTGTACATGAATAACGCAGAAGCAAGGAATACATGATGTACATGAAACACATGTCATAAAGTATCCGATGCGCCCGCTAAGGGGGATAACATCCCAAGAAGATATCCGTATAGTACCAATCCGTGATGATAACGTGACAGCATCAAGTAAAAGTAATCTAGAGCGAGAATATAAGTCGTGACAAGTATGAAACGATTAGAGAATGTACTCGCCTCATATCTGAATGTCTAAAGTAAATGTACTGTCCGAGATAAGGTACCTGCCTCCTAGTTAGAGCAACACAAGTCAAGATGTATACAGGAGATGATAAATGTAATCTACAACGCATCTGCATGCTGTCTAGGTCAAACTAGACTAAAGTCAACACTTGGTCAACTCCAGTCAACTAGACTAGTCAAACTAGGTCAACTAGGTCAAGTCCTAGCCCAAACAAGTCTAACAAGTCTCACTAGGCCTAACCAAGTCTAATCTAGCAATCACACACCAATCACAAGGATATACAAGCCAACTCAAGCCACACATTCAATATTACACATGAGAGAAGGAAAGCTAGCATGTAAAGCTATGTGTGTGTGTGAACATGGAAGTGTACATGAAAAGAGAATTCAACACTAGGCTATATATATTTGTACCCACATATATACATATCTACCTATGATATCCATACATAAATAGATATTCATATATATATTATATATTCACAATACATTATTAACTTATATATAAAACACAACTTTACATTATATATATAGATACTTATATGTATAGGTACATATACAAGGGTTAAACCAGGCTTGTATAGGCTATTGGCCTATACTTGCATGGTCCTAAGAATACATCCATAGGAAAGTGATCATAATATCATGTGAACATAGATAGAGGTATAGAGAGGGCATGTTTATAGGCACATGTAAATGTGTGTGTGAAAGAGTGAATATAGGTAGTGGGTGTGTTAGAATAGTATACAAGTGTCCATGAATTAGAAGTGCACATGTGTGTGCATTTGGTTATAGGCATGTGAAAGGCTGTCATATTTGTGTGTATTAGTGAATGATAGGAGTGTATATGACAGGAAAAAAAATCAAGTTAAGGGATGTGTGTGTGTGGGTGAAGTCTGTGACAGGAATTCAGAGAGTGGCATGTGTGTGTTTGAATTAATGTGGTTTCTCAGACCTTAGATGGGATGTAAACCATAATTTCAGTTTCCTAAAACACCCCAAAAACTCAGTTATATCCCATAGAACATAATATAACAAATCAAACTCAGATTCACATCCATTCTCAGGTTTATGTCAAGCCCCAACCTACATTCAGTTTTGATTTGAAATATAACTCAGGTTTTACTTACAAAGTAAATCTCAGATTTGCCTGAGTTCTCAGGTTCATACACAGGTTCAACATCAATCTGAGATTCATGAATCTCAGGAATTGAATTTAGTTTCCACATTAAATTTTAGTTTTTTCCCAGGTTAACATTCTAAAATATAGGTAATGCATTTAATGAAATCGAACTATATCAAGAACCCTACATATAGCTAACACATTCAGCAATCTTAACAACATGTTAACATCTAAATTAACATAATGGAGATCATATTAATTCAGTAAAATATACAGAGAAAATCTCAGAAAAAAAATATGTTAACTATTCATTCTCAGGAATTGAGTTTAGAACCCAAACTCCTCATTCGAAATCCATATTACAAACCCCAACATGCATACATATGATCCTATCTATGTAAACTCATAACACAGACATGTTAATCATGTATTATCATCATAATTAACATTTTAATTAACAATTTAACATCATTTGAATTCTGAAAAATGAAGGATAAACATGGTATCAGTGAATATTTGGAAAAACCCAAGTTCGAATATCAAAACATTGTAAATACCCAATGTAAAGGTTGGTAATAACTGTGTCACATGTGTTCGTGTCTCTCATAGCAATTCGTGTCCATCACAGCAAGACACAACGTGTCTGCACACAAACAAACACGTTCTAGGCACACACACAGACACAAAACAACACAATGTCGTGCAGAGGTGCACACGAGTGTAGGACACGACACGCGTGTCCTCGTATCTCGTGATCGTGTCCCTAGGTCCGCCTAGGGTTAGGGTACATGTCCAACACCCTGATACGTGTCCACGTGTCATGTAGAAAGGACACGAGACGCGTATCAGAGACTTAAAATCGTGCATTCAGACCGCATCGTGCACGCGGTCGAGTGTCTCGTATTCACGACATAGGACACGACTCACCGCATGCTCGTGTCCATGTGTACGCCAAGTGATGGGCTACACGCTCGTATCACCACGAGGTGTCCACGTGGCGTGTCCGTACGACACGACACGCTCGAAGTGTGCTCTGTGCAGTGCACACAGTGTAGTGTAAAACCCGTGTTCGTATCAGAGCTCTCTCGACACGACACGAGAGGTCGTGATATTTGTGGGAGGGCCTGTCAGTGATGGCCCCCACCTCTGTGTCAAATTACACGTGACCACGTGTCCCGTGTAGGGAGGAATAGAGGTCGGGTAGCAGGGGACAGAACTGGACTCAGTTCCAGCGTGTTCGTGTCCCTCGTGTGGACACGACACAGCACGAAATACCTAAGTGTCAACACAAACATTCAAGAGGGACCCTAGATCTACAATCCTATTCAAAAGGATTTCGAAAATAACACAAAAAGTCTCTTTGTGGCATTTCGACAAACAGTTGGGGACAGGTCTGATACGTGTCCAAACGGACACGAAACTCATGATACCTGACACGAAACCTATACAGACACTTAGGGGACTCCTAGGGCTTCCTAATCATGAAGACAAAACAAAATTTCATGGAGAAATGGAGAAGTTACCTATTCTTGAACTTTCAAGAAAAATCCCTCTTTGTGAGCTCCTCTCTTGATATCCCAATCCAATCAAAACAACCTCAAACTGAGGTGAGACCTTAGCAACAACAAGAATAGTCATATTAGGACCTAATGGAATAAATTGGAAAGAAAAAGGAAGAGAAAAGGAGTTCTAGGAATTAAAATACAATAGAACTAACCTCCTTGAACTTAGAGCTTGTCCTAAGAAAGAGGCAACCCTAGATTTTAGGAGAGATTTTATAGTGGGGGAATCCCAATGAGGATTGGGGTGACTGGCCAAGTCAAGTAGGGGTAGGGTTTGCTAATTTTTGGGCTTTGGGCCAAGTTACATAGGCTATGGCTAAGTTGTTTTATTAATTTGTTCAAACCATAAGTCATGACTTATGACTTATTTAATTCTATGACTAACTTGAGTCTAACGACCAAGCTATGGATTAACTTAGGTTAGACTAGAGTCACATAACCTAACCAAGTCCATACTAACTAGGGTTAGCTTCTAGGTTGGTCCATAAGGGTCAACACTAGTCAAAGTCAACCTAGTCCAAACAATTCCAAAATAATTCCTAAAAATTCCCAAAAATTCTAATAAATTCAAATGATCCTAAAAATGTCAAAAATACCCTAATCACATGGCTAGGCTCTAGGGTAGGCAGTCTCTACTGTTCACTAGCAAAACACCAAAAATCACAAGTCATGAATTTAAATAGTTTAAAAATAATTAAAAATCACTAAAAATCATAACATGAAATAAATACCATTAAATAATAATTATAATTACAAAATTTCAAAATTACCCTCTTTTAAAAAACTGGGTGTTACAAAATACATGCATGACTTACCCATACTTACCGTCCGGCCTTCCCTGTCCAAAATAAACCAAGTTAGACAACAATTCATATGTAGTAACTTAACGTGATTCATGTAAACATTCAATGTTAAGGGCGTGTCCCTACCTCGGGTTCTAGCACGTCGTGGGCACGTTATCTAACTCACTTGTATGAATTACTCTTTATCATTTGGTGTGTTACGTTTCAAGCATGTTCAGAGTGTTACATTTCAAGCATATTCAGGATGTTACATTTCGAGCATGTTCAGGAGTGTTACATTTCGAGCATGTTCAGGAGATTATATTTCAAGCATGTTCAGGAGACACTTCATTTAGTTAACTTAAACTACTTGTTTCAATGCAAGAACTTACACGTGGTTTGCCACCAGCATAGTCCACTAAATCTACATGCATGGGTCGCTGGCTTTACAAGCCATTTTGGACATATCACGTGGGCATTATCACCTATCGAAGCGTGATGGCTAGTACACCTTGATAGTCTCTTGAAATGCCTGGCATTACGTCTCTTTGAGTGGCCGAGCCCCCACTCAAAGCAGCCCGTAAGCCCCATGTCTGATTCCGCCTAGGCCGGCCACAGTATTCCCCCCCATCGCCCGTGTCGCAGAATCCTTCCTCATGACGGCCACGGTATTTCCCCCATCGCCCGTGCCGTTTGTCCACGACCATTTCGTATTGTCTTGTCATTTAACTTAGCGGCTGACTTGAGCCATAATGCGTTATCGACCAGGTTGGCGTCCGTGCAGCGCGGGTAGCGAGCCCCGTTGCACGTGCCCGTCATACCTGTCTCTAACATCTTTCATGTATTCTTTCTTTTCTTTCTTTCTTTCACTTGTTTGTTCGTTCATTGATTCATTCACGTATTCATTCATTCATTCATTCGTTGATTCATTCATTCACGCATTACGCAACTCCTAGTGCGGGAGTCGCCTTGGCGACCCATCGGTCCCATAGTCTTTCAATGTTTCTATACTCTACTCGGAACGACTATGTTGATAGTCTTCCCGTTTCATTGTTGTAAACCATTCATTATTTCATTGTTGAACGCATAAAGGACTTGTACGTAAGCTTGTGCCTTAGTACGAGCGTAGAGCGCGGTACGAGAGTTCACATATTTTTCCATGTTCCTTTCCATATTCTATACAAGCATACATGATGGGATTATTCTCTTCGCTAGGTGCGTTGAGTCATTTATTAGCATGCACGGTGATATCGCCTAGCGATTCTTGCAAGAGTGTCCGTATTGTTATGTGTCTAGGCTAAGCAAAGACGGGTTCATCGGAGCCACCCACCTTAGCGACGTTCGCATCGGCCGAGCGATACTCCGAGCGCGCCTTTGAAAGTCTAAGTCTGGGTTCATCTTGACGGGCCAATGTAAATCTTGTATTGATTCTTCATCAGGTCGATGCCAACTCTTCGGGTCGACGGCTCGTTTGAGTCGTTGCACTTGCCGTTTGAATCGGCGTTCCGCTAGGGCGGAGCGGGTCGTTACATAATACACCACTCAAAATAAGTCCCTTCCTCGAGACTTCCTGAGTGCAGGTCATCCTACCGTTTCTTAACCCATGTCGTATACGTATCTTAGACAATTTCCTATCGAATGGCTTTACCGTTCGATGGCATCGAACCATGCTCGGTTATCCTTCCAAGTTTTATGTCGCATGTGTTTGGTGAATTTTATTGGATGACTGTCCATTCATTTTAGACTTGATGGTACTTATTCAATCGTTGTGTTTCTTCGACTTGGTTGCTATTTCGTCGTGTTATGGGACTGAATTGGTCGCACGAGGCACGTTGTAACTCGTCAAATACAAGGGTCGTAGGCTGAGGCAAACTCACTTTCATTTATCTCGGTCATCGAGATGACCCGATTCGCTTCTCAAGCGTTCGTGTCCACGAAATCAGTATGATTTTTTCTTAGCGGGGTCGACCAAGTCTAAGTAATTTACGTCCGATTCGAGACCAAGTGTTGCACTATCATCGAGTATATCTTCCTATCAATGGTCCAATTCGTTATACCAACTTTTACTTGCACGATATCGATTCTATACCATTCGCTTGTATAGGGCTAATCTCGTCGTCGTTCACGCACACTCCGCTCACACGTTTCCTTGATTCTGAGCCACGCTCGTACTAGTATCATTCCTTTCTTTTAACACGATTTTAAGTTCTCGACACTCTTCCATTCCTCAAGTCATGCTTGAACTCAACGTATCACTTGGCTGGATCGTGCACGCATTCCAGGCGTCCCCAAAATACATGCATTCAGCCAAGCCGTATGATAGAGAATTCGTCATTCTCACTCGAATCGCATCGTGCACATACTCAGGCGTCCCTGAAATATATGTATGTCAGCCGAATCTCGTGAGCAGGGTTTCATATTCTTGCATCATTCAATCCATCCATGTCAATCCTCAAGATCAATCTTTTGATTGCAAACACTTGAAACAGGGCGTCTCGCCTAACCGCTAGGCTATTTCTTTTCGAGGCTAAGTCAATGTCAGGATTGGAATCATAGTTCCCCAACAATAATGCCAACACTGACCCCAATCCTAGGGTCAAACCAAAGTCGGTAGTATGGGGGGTTTTCTACCCAAGCTTGCGTCACTCAGATTTTTAAACATCGAGCACGATCACCTATTCACATCAATGTATTCGTTGTGCATATTCGAATCCATTCAAATCACCCAATCGACATACTTTACATATCTATTCTAACCAATTCATGTATTCGATCATGAGGTCATCCAGCTCGATAATACATTGCGTCCCAATCTCACGCGAGTCCGATCATCCACGGTGGTTCATGAATCACCATGCAACGCTCCTGCGGAATAATCATTCTCATCGGGGTATAACTCTTGTTTGAGTTTAGACTAACTCATTCTCGATACGCAGATTGGACCTACTCAATCCTCAAGTTCAATCATCAAACACACTGATTCATTCTCGAGTTTACCTTCGCATCAAACCACAAGTCGAAGCAATCAAATTGCCACGCCATCCAAGTTCAATCACTCCCGCTGTATGAATCACCATATCAGCGCTCACGCAGAGTGATCGTCCTAATCCGGCGCGACCCATGTGCGAGGCTAGAGTTACGCTCGCATAAGACAAGAACGTCAACGTTGTGGTTGTCAACGAAGCAAATCCAAGTATTCTCATTTTCATCCAAGCCAAATCAATTCGACAGTCTGACCGTCATGCGTTCAACTAGAAAATCCTCGAGCCAAGTCTATCTTTTCCTCGACACATTTTTAACATCCCAAGTATAGCATCCAACGAAACAATGACATTTGCACGATCGTCATTCTTCGAGTCAGAGTACCCCCGAGTTATCGTATATCGATCTTTGATACGCCTCAATACCATCGACGATATGCGTAACCTGACGATCTTCCTTTGCAACCGATTCGAGTCGTGCGTTGATGCTGTTGTCCGAGTTGGATATTCCACAATTTTATTTAATATTCAAGATCAAGTTCAACTGCTATTCTTCAAGCTAGTTTTAAGATCGTTGTTCAAACTCAAGTCATAATTCATTTGAATCAATCCGAAATTATACGCGCGATCCTCTAAGTTTCCTTGATCGAGACCATTCATTTTCATTCATCGTTCCGAACCATTTTCTAACTCGCGTTGCCCATTGACAAGTTGTCCAACGACATCTCGTTCGAGACTTTTGAAGTCACAGCCAACTAAGCGTGACACGTTCTAAGGCTTTGCGCGATCGCGTCGCTTGCCGACATACTCGTACGATCCGTAAATCCTTTAGTCTCGTTCGAACAATTTCTATGACGCCCATACACCACTCAGGGTTCGAGCCACTCGACTAGTCGTCGACACTCATTCTTATTCTTCTTCGAACCTATCATATACACTACTCAGATTCAAGCCATACGATCTAGTCCTCAATCACGTTCGCGTCATGCGCTAAGACATCCTTCAGATTCGTTCGACGAATCTCTAGCGTAATTGCTCACGTCGCCTTGACGTACTAAATCGTATGTACTAATCCTCAAAATCCAAGCCAATCTTTCGGGTACGCCTAAGCGTGAACTCGATAGCGTTCCTATCGATATACACTCTAAGTGTAGCTTCGTTCCCGACCGAGCGGTACTTGATATCGCTCACAACTCGATTGCACTAAAAAGTCGAGGTGCGCGACACGCGGACTAAGTTGTGCCGCATAACCATATCATGTGGACTATATCCCGAGTTTGCACGCTCATTTGCTAGGTCGACGCAAGACTAGTCAGGCACGCACGCGATATGTTAACTTAGCATGTGTTCTCTATCGAGTCAAGTTTAACATCGTTCGGCACAAAGACCTTTGCCAGTCGATCCCGTTCAACCGAGTACTTGTACGAGCTTTTAAAAGTATTAGACTTATTGTATGGAACATCCCAAGGCACAACGAGAGAGAGCGTATACTTCTTTTTCCAATGACGAGCTTTCAAAACTGAGAAATCGACGTGAAGTCCAAGGACGTAAAGCCGTGCTCTGATACCAATCTGTCACGCCCCGCTCCCGTAGGAGCGATCGTCCTCGCTAAGGCGTGATGCCGTACGGGCCTAGGTTGCGCCCGTGCAAGGCCATGTCCCAGAAACGGTCGATTTGAGCTAGGCCACAAAGTCGCACAGAGTGTCCCCATTTGCAGCGGAAAGTAAACGAACACAAGTTAAAGCGAATTCAAACTCTTTATTGATTTTCAAGAAGTTTACAAGCGGCGCTAGGCCGATATTACAAATCACTCAAGCTTTCTCTCTCTGAAACATAAAAGGCGTGCCAAGTGGCTTACAACATGGAATAATTCATGGCGATGTTTCGATACATTGTCCTGTATATGGTGCTCCAGCTCCTTACAACGCTCCAAGGCTCCAGAGATAGCTCCGCGCCTTAGCACGTTCGAGGAAGCTCCGCACCCGCCGGTATCTCCTACATTCTGCAAGCAGACTGTGGGGTTATCAATACATTGTTATGCACTGGTGGGGAGGCTTGCTCGCCCACAATGCTATCATTACCAAACACGTTCCATTTACTTTTGTGCACCATCTATCATTCATTGTCTTTCTAATCTTGCCTTAGGGTCAATTTCATGGCACATATCATGACCTATCTCGTGTTGCTGAATTCAAGTGTCGCATGGAAATACATGCATGACTTACCCATACTTACCGTCCGTCCTTTCCTGTCCAAAGTAAACCCAGTTAGACAATAATTCATATGTAGTAACTTAACGTGATTCATGTAAACATTCAATGTTAAGGGCGTGTCCCTGCCTCGGGTTCTAGCACGTCGTGGGCACGTTATCTAACTCACTTGCATGAATTACTCTTTATCATTTGATGTGTTACGTTTCAAGCATGTTCAGAGTGTTACATTTCAAGCATATTCAGGATGTTACATTTCGAGCATGTTCAGGAGTGTTACATTTCGAGCATGTTCAGGAGATTACATTTCAAGCATGTTCAGGAGACACTTCATTTAGTTAACTTAGACTATTTGTTTCAATACAAGAACTTGCACGTGGATTGCCACCAGCATAGTCCACTAAATCTACATGCATGGGTCGCTGGCTTTACAAGCCATTTTGGACATATCACGTGGGCATTCTCACCAATCGAAGCATGATGGCTGGTACACCTTGATAGTCTCTTGAAATGCCTGGCATTACGTCTCTTTGAGTGGCCAAGCCCCCACTCAAAGTAGCCCGTAAGCCCCATGTCTGATTCCTCCTAGGCCGGCCACGGTATTCCTCCCCATCGCCCGTGCCGCAGAATCCTTCCTCATGACGGCCACGGTATTCCCCCCATCGTCCGTGCCGTTTGTCCACGACCATTTCGTATTGTCTTGTCATTTAACTTAGCGGCTGACTTGAGCCATAATACGTTATCGACCAGGTTGGCGTCCGTGTAGCGCGGGTAGCGAGCCCCGTTGCACGTGCCCGTCATACCTGTCGCTAACGTCTTTCATGTATTCTTTCTTTTCTTTCTTTCTTTCACTTGTTCGTTCGTTCATTGATTCATTCACGTATTCATTCATTCATTCATTCATTCATTGATTCATTCATTCACGCATTACGCAACTCCCAGTGCAGGAGTCGCCTTGGCGACCCATCGGTCCCATAGTCTTTCAATGTTGCTATACTCTACTCGGAACGACTATGTTGATAGTCTTTCCGTTTCATTGTTGTAAACCATTCATTGTTTCATTATTGAACGCATAAAGGACTTGTACGTAAGCTTGTGCCTTAGCACGAGCGTAGAGCGCGGTACGAGAGTTCTCACATTTTTCCATGTTCCTTTCCATATTCTATACAAGCATACATGATGGGATTATTCCCTTAGCTAGGTGCGTTGAGTCATTTATTAGCATGCACGGTGATATTGCCTAGCGATTCTAGCAAGAGTGTCCGTATTGTTATGTGTCTAGGCTAAGCAAAGACGGGTTCATCGGAGCCACCCACCTTAGCGATGTTCGCATCGGCCGAGCGATACTCCGAGCGCGCCTTTGAAAGTCTAAGTCTGGGTTCATCTTGACGGGCCAATGTAAGTCTTGCATCGATTCTTCATCAGGTCGATGCCAACTCTTCGTGTCGACGGCTCGTTTGAGTCGTTGCACTTGCCGTTTGAATCGGCGTTCCGCTAGGGCGGAGCGGGTCGTTACACGCATGGTCGTGGACAACTTGTGCACAAGGTTTGGTGGTGTGTTTCCTCGAATCGGTACTGGGGCACCGGGACCGATTCGGCCTAGGAGGAAACATTGGCGTGCTAATGGAAGCACGGGTCTTGCGAGGCATCCTTAGGGGCTAGCTACCTACTTTGGAGTCATCGCATTACCTTGAAGTCCTATATGGCAAAGAGATGTCCGTATGGTTTAACAGCATCAGTGGCCATGTAGTCAGGATGCATGCTAATAATTATTTTATGCAGGGGCGGTAAGTATATTATTATTATCCTGTATCTTATGTAGGAAAGCTGGATTCGGCCAATGGTAAAGTAGACATAGTTTATTCCATGTTACATTTATTGTGAATTACTCTGAATGTTGCCTATCCCTAATAAGTTCATATCTTTCAAATGCTTGTCATTAATAAAATATTGGTTTAGCTGAGTGGGACAACGGGGCTCACCAGCGTAATATTATAATGTGCTGACCCCTCCTCCACAGGTACTGGAGAAGGCTCGGACGCACATCGCAACTAAAGCTTTCTGAACTGCTGTTTCCTTTCAAGTTGTTTTCCCTAAAGACGCACAAAGTATTGCAAAGTTTCAAAAGATAGTTGCTTATATTTCAAAAAATACTAAAGAGGCATGATGTATGGAACGGAAAGTTATTTCATGGCAGCCTATCAGTTGTACTTCTTTTCATGAATCAATGTAGCCGAAAGGGCATTTCAAATATTATCGAAAAAAGTTGTATTCTGACTACAATTATCAATAAAATGAATATTTTTCTTCCTATTCCGCTTACTCAATGTTTTCGCAACTGTGGCTTACTTTCAAATGTTTTGAAATGATATAAATGTGCATGTTCTAGCCTTGTACAAGTGCAACTCCAGACTTGTACGGTATCACGCCTTAGCGAGGACGATCGATTCGGCATGAATAGAAGCTTAGCGAGCGTTTCCCCGAATCGGGGCATGACACAGCGGATGATCCACCTCCTCTTTCTCATTGATGTTATTGTATTTGAATGTTTGTAAATATTTCTTAAATGTTGAATATTTGTGAATTTCGGATATTGTCACATGGATAATGGTGAATGTTTGGAATAATGGTAGATATTTGGATATTAGTTTGTGATGGATGTTTGGATATTAGTGTGTGATGTATGTTGGTTTGTGTGATGTATTTGTGATAGATATTTCTATATTGGTGTGTGGTGTATATTGGTTTGTTGGTTTGTGTGAGGTGTGATGCATATTGTGATGTTTCGATGTTTTGGATATTGTACGAACAGGGAATGCTCTGTTTTATGCAAAAAAAAATTCCAAAACTTTTCCAGTTAGCGACGAACTTGCGTCTACCAAGCGACGGAAGGCGACGGCTGAGCGACGGAATATCCGTCGCTAACAGAAGAATTTCCAGTTAGCGACGGATGTCGACGGATTAGCGACGAACAAGAATATGGAACTATGAAAATTTCCAGAACCTAAGTGATGGACACTCCGTCGCTACGTCGTCGCATTAGCGACTAATTTGTCACAACCTAGCGACGGATAAACCATCGCCAAGGTTATGAAAACATGAAGATTTCTAGAGCCTAAGCGACGGATATCCCGTCGCTAATTCGTCGTTGTGCCGTCGAGCATTAGCGACTATTGTCGATGGATTGGCGACGGATTTTGCATATCAGAAGCTCTCTGATACGCAGTTGCCGACATATTATCTACGGACTTGTCCGTCGCTAAAAAGTAGTATCAAAAACTTTCTGATAATTGTTTTGACGTAAATCCGTCAGCTAGCCGTCGCTAAATGTACGATTCTTGTTGACGGCAATCCGTTACTAAGCAGTCGAATGGCGACAGCTTAGCGACGGGCTTTTTTTAGCGACGGGCTATTTTTCGACGGATTTTTCCTGTCAAATTCTGTCGGCAATCCGTCGCTAAGTTGATTTGTCGACGGATTAGCGACGGATATGGCCATCGCTAATTCGCTGTATTTTAGTAGTGTTGGCAGCCAATTTCAACTTGAAGGTCGAGCAGATGGATGTGATGACGGCATTCCTCCATTGTGATCTTGAGGAGGAGTTGTACATGGAGCAGCTATAAGAATTCTGTGAGAAGGATAAGTCATACTTGGTCTGTCGGTTGGCTCCGAGGCAGTGGTACAGAAAGTTCTAGTCATTATGGGGGAGCATGGTTATGTGCGGACGACGTTGGACCTCTATGTATTTGTGAGGTACTTTGTCGAGTAATTTTATCATTTTACTGTTCTATGTTGATGATATGCTACTGGTGGGTCAGAATGCCACTAGGATAGCGGAGAGAGAGAGAGAGTCCAAGTTGCTAACTGGGTGCATCCTTTTCTATGAAGGATTTGGACTCAACAAAGACTATTCTTGGGATGGGGATCAGCCGGGAGAGAGAGAGAGAGAGAGTCCAAGTTGCTATACTTGTCCCAAAAGAAGTATATTCATCGAATACTTCAGCGTTTCAGGATAGACAGGTAGAAGAAAGTGAGTAACCCTTTGCAACTCACTTTAAGTTCACTGAGGAGTAGTATCCATCTACCGAGAACGAGGAGAAAGATATGGAGCAGATTCCATATACTTCAGTTGTGGAAAGCCTCATGTATGCTATGGTGTGTACGAGACCAGTCGTCGTTCACGCAGTTGGCACAGTTAGCAGGTATCTTTCCAATCCTGGAGGGTACATTGGAGTGCGATCAAATGGATTCAACAGTACCTTCAGGGCACTGCCGATTAGAGACTTTTCTTTGGTGGTGACGAGTCGAAGCTGGTCGGGTATACTTACGTTGATATGGCTGGAGATGTAGACACGATACGATCGACTTCGAGCTGTGTAATGATGTTTGCTGGTGGAGCGGCATCGGGGCAGTCGCGATTGCACAAATGTGTTGTCTTGTCGACGACAGAGGTAGAGTATATTGTGGCAACAGAGGCTTGCAAAGAGTTGTTTTGGATGAAGAAGTTGCTACAGAAAGTAGGGCTAAAGCAAGAGCAGTATACTTTACTTTGCGATAGCAAGAGTGTCAGTCACTATGTGAAGAAATAGACATTTCATAGTCGGTCCAAGCACATTGAGACTCGGTATCATTGGATACGGGATGTGACTGAGAAGAAGGATGTGACGCTTGAGAAGATTCATACAGATGACAACGGAACAGACATGTTCATAAAGGTTCGTCCAAGGAAAAAGTTCGAGTACTGCAGAAGGATCATCGGGATAACGGTCCCCTCCACATAGTTGTGAAGGGAAAGGTTTGTTAGAGTAGGTAGGGTTCCCAACCTACGTGAAAAATACCCCAGAGTCAGATTGGGCATTTCTATCTATAATAGAAATATTTCAATGGATTTGGATTGGGTATTTCTATATATAGTTGGAATATCTCAATGGAGTTGGATCGAGTATTCTAATATATAATAGGAATACATTAATGATTTAGATTGAGCATTCCTACATATAGTAGAATACCTCAATTAGTTGTGAGTTTGAGGCTATATATACTATGTGTTTCTTCACCCTAAATGTATCTCAAAAGGAAGCAAGTGTGCTTTACAATTTTTGAGAGAGAGCGGATTGAAGACTATTGTGAAGGAGAGACCGTTTCAAATAATTTTTCGACATCTCTTATTCTTCGGAGTCTGCAATCAATTTTTTTTTTTCAAGTGAGTTGCAGTGATCCGTTTGGATCGAGAGGAGCTTGTAGAGGGTGTATTCTCTTTATTCCATTAGTGGAGATTCTGGTTGGACTTCGGTCATCCTGTGATTTTTTTCATCTAAATTTTTTACGTAAAAATTGTTGTGCATGTGATTTGTGTTTGACATTCTTGTTTTTTTCCTCGATTCTCTCGCAGGGCTCTCTAGATTGGAAGAACGCCTTCACGCTTCATTTCCAACGATACGGCATGTTAATGAGCTATGTATGAGAAAACGAGATTCCAACACGTAATTATTGAAGGTGGCTGTAAAGTACTTATGATGCTATTCTTCAGAAGGAGTTGGACATTCTGTGACGAGTTCGATACGCCATTGAAAAAACGAGCAGCATCTAATCTCTTCGATCGCAATTCGTTCAATATTCCCTCAGCAGACTTCCAAATGACATTCCTTTTTGTAGGACCTGTCTGCGACCGTCCAACCTTTCTTAATCGATATTATTGTCGGTAATATAGGAATTCGTGTTTATGTTAATTTGATGTATGCTTGACACATGAACCACTCAACCTCTACTGTGGAAATGTCAATATAAATTTGTTGCTCTCTCCCATCATCGACGTCGTGCAAGAAACCAGCTTCCACACTTCCATGGAGCAATCCCACCTCCCTAGGCAAACAGAGCAAGAGCACGAGGAAGAAGGCTACCAAAGAGTACACCAACAATGCCGCGACCTCGCGTCGAGCCTCCCGATCGTCGAGGGGTGCTCCTCTCTGGACCTCTGCTTCCACGGCGGCTTCTTTCAACCAATGCCCGCCATGGTTGCCGCCATGATGGTCCAGAAACTATTCGAGGCCAGACCTACAGACATCATCCTGGCCACCTTGCCCAAGTCCGGAACAACATGGCTCAAGGCTCTACTCTTCGCGACCGTCAACCGCAATTTTTCTCCCTCCTCCACCCGCAACTTGGCCACCCTCAACCCCCACCAGTGTGTTCCTTTCCTTCGCGAGTTGTATGAAGACGGCGCAAGAGTCCCGGAAATGCACTCGATGCCCTCCCCGAGGCTTCTGGCCACGCATATCCCGTTCCATTTCCTACCCAACTCCGTTGTCGAGTCCAGATGTCGAGTTGTCTACCTATGCCGTAATCCCAAGGACAACTTCGTGTCCTTGTGGCACTTCATCAATAAATTCAGAAAGAAGAATGGTCGGGAGGCTCTGCCTCTCGAGGTCGGCTTCGACCGCTTCTGCCAAGGGCGTTCCCACTCTGGACCTTTCTGGGATCACATGTTAGGCTACTGGAAGGCAAGCCTCCAAGTAGGGGGCTGCAGTGTCCTGTTCATGCGATACGAGGAGTTGATGAAAGATCCTGCGGTGGAGCTGAGGCGGCTTGCGGAGTTCGTGGGGTGTCCCTTCACGCAGGAGGAGCAGGCGAACGGGGTGCTGGAGGACATCGTAGAGACGTGCGGGTTCGAGAGGCTGAGCAACTTGGAGGTGAACAAGGTCGGAAAACGAACTTTGTTTTGCACAACGACGGTGGACAACAACAGTTATTTCAGGCGAGGTGTGGTCGGCGACTGGATGAACCATCTAACACCCGACATGGCCCAATGTATCGACAAGATTATTGAGAACAAATTTGAAGGTTCAGGTCTAGCACCCTGACGTAGGGGATCGGCCAACCTACCAGTCCAGCTTGTTGTCTGGTTCCCGTTTCTGCTGCATTTGCTGTTTTTTTTTTTTTGGGGGTGTGTTTTGTTTACTACAATGTAATTTAAGTGCTGATAAGACCTGGAGTTTAAGTTGTTACAGCTTCAAAATAAAACTTTTACAGAAGAAACTTTGAGACAAATAATGACTACCAAAGCTCTACTCAACAAAACTCTACAGCAAGAGGAAATCCATTGGCACCAACGTTCAAGACTCAACTGGATCCAGAGTGGAGACCGGAACACAAAAAAATTTCATCTGTCTACTCTTAATAGGAATAGGAAGAGGAAGAATAACATTTCATGCATCCAAGCTCCCAACGGAAATTGGATTGAAGGGAAAGAGAATGCATCTAAAGTCATGATGAACCATTTCAAAGACATGTTCAACAAAGCCACCGAAACTACAGCAATTCCAGATTTCATTCTTGACACGCTTCCAAGGTTAAGTTCCATTGAGAATGAAACTATATATGCTATACCATCTGCGGAGGAAGTCAGAGGCACAATGATGCAGCTATTTTCCATCACAAGTGCTGGGATGTGGTTGGAGAAGCAGTCGTTAAAATGGTACAATCTTTTTTTTCATTACTAATTCCTTCCCTGCTTCTCTAAACCATATTTTTCTAGCCTTAATTCCCATCGTGTCAGATCCTACATTACCATCAGAATTCAGGTCAATCTCTCTATGCAATGTTACCTACAAACTCATATCGAAAAATAGATCCTATCATGAAACCTTATCCAGAATTTGCTCCATGTTAATCCTATGTCCCATAAGGATAAATACTTAGGACATCGCCTTCTTCTCTCTAAGAACATGATTAATACTTTTGATAAAATCGACTTTGGCCGCTATACCGATCTACAATATGGGTTGCTATCTTCTTCCTAAAGGAGTCACGAATAAACTATCTCAAATTCAACGGCATTTCTGGTGGGGTTCAAGCAATTCCAAGACGAAAATCAAATTCACAGCATGGAATAAAATTACAACATCTAGAGAGGACGGTGGACTGGGTTTTCGACAAACTGATATCAACAATCAAGCTCAGCTTTGTAAATTAGTTTGGAGATTTCTTCAGAATCCGGACGCTCTTTGGGTGCGGATACTAAAAGCCATATTCCTATCAAGGATGCCTTTCTGGTCTGTAAAAAAGACATCTACTTGTTCCTCGATCACGGAAAGTGTTAGTGCCGAGGCACAATTTTCGATGGAAAATTCTGAAACTGAAACAATTGTAAAGACAACGTTTCAAATGTAGCACCTTAAAGAAGATGTGCAACAGAGATCCTGGAGGATTCTGAATTACGAGGATCTAAAAAGATTCTACGTAATACACAAAAAATCTAAAGAGACTTTTGTGCAAGCGACTATCGGCAGTAGAGCTTCTAAAAAGAAGTTACTGTAAAAGACAACAGCAGCGATGACAGGCGAGAATGAAATGCTGGGGTGAATGAACCACCGTTGCTCAAAGCTTTATTCGCCCCACACGAGCACGAACAGCTTCCAGGAACCAGCAAGTTCACGAAGAACTTTTGGAACGCTCGTAAGTCAATATTTGAGACTTGAACGGGCTTCCTGGACTTAACAGACTCCCTCAACTCTCTTCTTGGTGCATCTTTCAAAGGAGTCCAAGGGGCTCTATTTATAGAGTGGAGTTGAGACTTCACCTCTTCTCCTATCCGATGTGGGACTAAAATACCAATACTCAAAAATAGAGTTTGATATTTTAGATCATCCCACAATCAGCATAGAAGTGTGCCAGTCCATGCCTACCCCCCGAACACTCCCGTGCATGCACGAGACATTCTGGAGTCCGAGTCCGTGTCCGAGTCCGAGTCCGCACAACAAAATTAACTTGCATCCTTGTTGAATTTAATCCTTTTTCCTTCTAGAAAAATACTTCCACATGGCACAAACTTGTGCCCCACTACACCTCATGTGCACACCTCAACACAAGCAATGCATTATATTGAGATACTCACCATTTGGTGTAGCCGATGTGGGACTATCTTTTCTAGTCCAAAGGCAAAAACACCAACAATTCCCCACATATCTCAATATATGGGTTGAGTGTTCCCCACAGTGACTGTCCATCATGCATTAGGAGAGATGTCGCTACGACTTGAATCTTCCCGCATAGGTTAAATAACAGCATGATACAAGAATGGACTAAGCCTTGAATTCTGTACCATAACTGCAATTCTTCCTACTCACATAATGACATCAACTGTGCTTCTGGCTGCACATTGAAGGCCTTGTGCCAGCCTGGTTTCAGTGTATAATTTTTGGGCGTCTACAAGTTTACCCTCAAGAGACGGCCTGATATCTCTGTCCATACACTATAGGTGAGTTCTTTATAAAGAGTCATGGCATGAAGCATTGCGCTTCTTTGCGATGCTACGCCGCTATGACATGGCTTAAAGCCGAGACTTTACCCCACCTGGGTACCTCATCGTAGTGTCATACTACTGTAGCATGAGGTCACAGGCCTCTTTGTAGTGCCAAACTACCCAGCATGAAGCCTTGCGCTTCCGTGCGGTGTTACGCCGCTATGACATGGCTCGCAAAGCCGAGGCTTTATCCTACCTGGTACCTCTTCGTGGTGCCATGCCACTGTAACATGAGGACATCGTCCTCTTTGTAGTGCTGTCTACTTCTCTTTATTACGATTATCATACAGCATTAGGCTACCTGCCTATTTGCGGCGCTACTCCACTGTGACTTGGCTTGCAAAGCCGAGGCATTACCCCTACCTGGGAACCTCATGGTGGAGTCACCCCACTGTAGCATGGAGTTACACTCCTTGTAGTGCTGCGCTACCGTGCTTCCTATAAAGCACTCCAGGCATTCACTCTGCCTGAGAACTCATTAAGGCATTTAAGCCAACCTTCCCACAGAAACCGTTTTCCGCAGAAAACAATAGTAGACAACAGTGGTTATAGGTCCGTAACCTCTCCATGTCCAATAGAACATGTACCCACCGTTCCTGATATTCTTCCGATTAGTGTCCCTCCCTTGAACCAAAAGCTAGATGCCTAGTAGATAAATCTTTGAACTAATAGCATAAAATTTTATGGTAGGAATACAATAATACAATATCAGAATGCCTTCAAGCCTATTTTACAAGTTGTGTCATCGACCAGTTGGCGCTTGAGACCCTTGGTGAACGGATCCGCCAGGTTCTCCTGACTCCGAACATCAATCACTGCAATAACACCTCTCTTGATAAGATCGTGTACTGCTCTGTGCTTCAACCGCACCGTTCTCTTCTTCCCGTTGAAGAGTTCATTTGATGCCACTGCTGCTGCCGTCTGGTTGTCACAGTATATCGGTATTGCCGGTATTTGAGCCCCAACCACCGAAAGATCATACATGAGCTCCCGAAGCCACTCTGCTTCATTTGCAGCAGCATCCAATGCAAAGAATTCAGATTCCATGGAGGAGCGAGATAACATAGTCTGCTTCTTCGACTTCCACGATATAGCAGCTCCGCCCATGGCGAATACGAATCCACCTGTGGAATACTCGCTTTCCATATCTGAACACCAGCTAGCATCACTGAAGCATTCCACTACTGACGGATCTCCGCTGTAGAAAAGTGCATATGTCTGAGTTTTATTGAGATATCTCATAACACGCTTCACAGCTTTCCAGTGCTCAACGCCTGGATTGCTAGTAAACAGACTCAGCATTCCCACGGCAAAAGCTATGTCAGGCCTTGTGGCAGTAGTGGCGTACATCAAGCTTCCGATGACGCTAGCGTACTCCAACTGCCTGACGCTTTCTCTCGAATTTGGCTCCAACTTTTGATCACTCCGGTACGGTGTATCGATTATAGGAAGATCTTGATACCCGTAGCGAGTGAGCATCTTTTCCATATAATGAGATTGTGACAGCGCTATTCCAGTGCCTGTCCGGATGATCTTGAGCCCCAAGATTACGTCGGCATCCCCCAAGTCCTTCATACTGAACTTGGTCGAGAGGAATTTCTTTGTCTCTGTGACGCAGCTTAAATCCGTACCTAGGATTAGCATGTCGTCCACGTAAAGACAAACGATTACTCCTCTTCCGTCAGCAAACTTCGTATAGACACACTTGTCTGTTTCACTGACCCTGTAGCCATTTGACCTTATCACCTTGTCAAACTTCTCATGCCACATTTTGGGAGCTTGTTTCAAACCATACAGAGACTTCATCAACTTGCAGACTTTGTCTTCCAGACCTCTGAAGACAAAACCTTCTGGTTGTTGCATGTAGATCTCTTCGGTCAGCTCGCCATTAAGGAATGCCGTTTTCACATCCATCTGATGTATCACAAGCTTGTGTATTGCTGCTAGAGCAATTAACAATCTGATGGTTGTCATCCGAGCTACTGGAGTATAAGTGTCAAAGTAGTCGATCCCCTGCTTCTGAGCAAACCCCTTGGCCACTAGCCTGGCCTTGAACCTGTCAATGGTTCTATCTGCTTTCATCTTCTTCTTGAAGATCCATTTGCATCCAATGGGTCTTGCTCCTTCTGGCATGTCAACCAATACCCATGTGTTGTTGGAGGTGATTGAGTCAATCTCGTTGTCTATCGCCTCCTTTCAGAATACAGTATCTCTAGTCTTCATCGCCTCATCATAGGTAAGCGGATCTGCTTCCACATGATAGGTGACGAAGTCATCTCCGAAGTCTTTCGGCCTCCTCGTTCGCTTAGTTGACGGCTCAGCGAGTTCTGGTTCAGCTGGTGTCTCCTTGACGACAGCTTCATCTTGGACTACTGGTTCATTAAAGACTTCTGTCTGCTTTGTACCCTCATCATTCTCCGGAAGATCCGCGAGAAAAATATTCTTGTGTTTTGCAAACTTGTCTTCAAAGTATTCAGTATCGCGAGATTCGATGGTATGGTTTGACTCGATATCAAGGAATCTCCGAGCATCACTCTTCTCGGCATACTCCAAGAAGATCGCCTTCGTAGTCCTTGTCCCCAGCTTCTGAATCTTCAGATCCGGGTGCTTCATATAAGCCAGACACCCCCACACTCGAATGACATTCAAGTTAGGTCTGACTTTGAACCAGAGTTCATGAGGAGTTATGTCGAAAGTTGCATATGGCACTCTGTTCAGAATGAACGTTGCCGTTAGTGCAGCTTCTTCCTAGTAGCACTTTGGAAGACCCGCAGTCAATAGCATGGAGTTCATCATCTCTGTCAACGTTCTGTTATTCCTTTCTGCTACTCCGTTGGATTGAGGAGAGTACGGAGCCGTTGTCTCATTGATGATTCCATGTTCTTTGCAGAATGATAAGAATTCATGAGACCGATACTCCCCGCCTCGATCACTCCTTAACCTCTTGAGTTGTTGTCCAGTTTGCCGCTCAGCCTCGGCCTTGAACTCCTTGAACTTCTCGAATGCTTCGTCTTTATACTTGAGCAAGTAGACGAAAGCATACTTTGAGAAGTCATCGATGAAAGTAATAAAATACTTCATCCCGGCCTTTGTAGAGAATTGTTTGAAGTCACAGATATCTGAGTGAACCAACTCCAGAAGATCTGTGCTTCGATGGACCCTGTGAAAGGGTTTCCTTGTGATCTTCGTCTGAGCACATACTTCGCATTTCTCTACCTTACCCCCACACTTGGAGATAAGTCCTAGACTAGACATTCTGTTAATCCTTTTACAATGAACATGTCCTAGCCTATTATGCCACAACTCAAGAGAATAATCAGAAAAAGTAATTGTATTTATATTATCATGCTGGGTTACAACAAGCTGAATCTTGTACATTCCTTCAGTTTGGAAAGCTTTTCCGAAGAATGTACCCTTCTTGGACATCACCAACTGGCCAGCATTGATGTCCATCCTCAAGCCTGCATTGCAGAGCAGACTTCCAGAGATCAGGTTCTTAGCAATTACTGAAACATGCTTCACACCTTGAAGCATCAGAGTGTTCCCCGATGTGAGTTTCAGCTCCACCGTCCCGATCCCCAGTACTTCAACTTGTGCCTGGTTTGCCATTATGACCTTCTCTGAAGTTGGCTCATAAGAGACGAACCAGTCTTTGTCTGAACAGACATGGCAGGTCGCACCAGTGTCTATCCACCAGCCCAAGTCAGCCCCCACAGTTGCAACCTGTGCTATCATGGCAACTAGATTAGTAATCATAGAAACCTTACTAGGCTCACCTTGTTCTTTGGGCTTGGACTTGCATTCGGATTTGTAGTGGCCCTTCTAGCCACAATTGAAGCAAGTCACATGGGACTTGGACTTCTGCTGCTTGAAAGCAGGACCCTTCACTTTCAGATTCGTGAAGTCCTTCTTTTTGCGATGAGAAGCAGCCTGCTTCCCCTGGTATTCTCTGGCTTGGACCAGATTTGCCTTCGCCAGTTGCTTGGACAGAGTATCCATCTTCTGTTGAGAGCGCATCTCGTCCTCAACATGGATCTCTTACAAGAAATCTTCCAAGCTAATTTCTATCTTCTTTCGATGCATCATTGCATAGAAGTTGCTCCATTCTGTAGGAAGTTTCGCGACGATCCCTCCAACGACAAACTTGTCGACGAGGGGCATGTTCTCGTCTTCTAGTTTCTGACGCAACTTTAAAAATTCTTTCACTTGGGGCAGCATCGACTTCTCGTCTTCGAAGGTCCACTTATGGTATTTTTCTACCATGAAGATCTTGGACCGGTTCTCGTCATTTCATAGAGCTTTTCCAAGGAGTCCCATATCTCTTTGGCAGATGTCTTCTTGGAGTAGGACTCTGCCAGAGAGTCTTCCATGGAATTGAGTATCAGTAGTTTACATATACTATTTTCTCTCTTCCACTTCGCTTGCTTGGTTGTAGCAGCGGCCACAGCTGCAGCAGATCCAGTGATTGGAACGATCGGTTCTTCTTCTGACAGCACGTGATCAACATTCACGAGTTGAAGATTTAAAGTGACCTTTAGTTTCCATATCTGGAAGTGTTCGCCATCGAATTTCTCCAACTTGTTAAAGCCGGTATCGATGAGCGAAGCACCAGAATTATCCATCTTCTCAATAAAGCTTTGAGATTGTTAGTGCCGAGGCACAATTTTCGATGGAAAATTCTGAAACTGAAACAATTGTAAAGACAACGTTTCAAATGCAGCACCTTAAAGAAGATGTGCAACAGAGATCCTGGAGGATTCTGAATTACGAGGATCTAAAAAGATTCTACGTAATACACAAAAAATCTAAAGAGACTTTTGTGCAAGCGATTATCGGCAGTAGAGCTTCTAAAAAGAAGTTACTGTAAAAGACAACAGCAGCGATGACAGGCGAGAATGAAATGCTGGGTGAATGAACCACCATTGCTCAAAGCTTTATTCGCCCCACACGAGCACGAACAGCTTCCAGGAACCAGCAAGTTCACGAAGAACTTCTGGAACGCTCGTAAGTCAATATTTGAGACTTGAACGGGCTTCTGGACTTAACAGACTCCCTCAACTCTCTTCTTGGTGCATCTTTCAAAGGAGGCCAAGGGGCTCTATTTATAGAGTGGAGTTGAGACTTCACCTCTTCTCCTATCCGATGTGGGACTAAAATACCAATACTCAAAAATAGAGTTTGATATTTTAGATCATCCCACAATCAGCATAAAAGTGTGCCAGTCCACGCCTACCCCCCGAACACTTTCGTGCATGCACGAGTCATCCTGGAGTCCGTGTCCGAGTCCGAGTCCGAGTCCGCACAACAAAAATTAACTTGCATCCTTGTTGGATTTAATCCTTTTTTCTTCTAGGAAAATACTTCCACATGGCACAAACTTGTGCCCCACTACACCTCATGTGCACACCTCAACACAAGCAATGCATTATAATGAGATACTCACCATTTGGTGTAGCCGATGTGGGACTATCTTTTCTAGTCCAAAGGCAAAAACACCAACAGAAAGTGTGTTGTCATGCAGAGAATCTATGAAATCTTATATCATCTGGAACATCGGAGATGGCTCAAAGATTCGGGTATGGGACGAACCATAGGTACCTGCCCTCCCACCATATCGGGTTGAAGGTTTGCCAAACTGTAGAGGATTGATTACTTTTGTTAAAGATTTATTCTAGCCTGGCACCTTGACATGGGAGCAACAACTTATCGACTCCTTTCCCGTTCGTGAAGCTATGGCCATCCTCAATTCTCCTTCTCCTCCCATCCCTTTGAAAGATGCTCTTATCTGGACAAAAACACCTTCCGGTGTCTTCTCATCCAAGTCAGCCTACAGAACTTTAATGGATAATATTTCTTCTTCTTCCTCTACAGGAGCAAGAAAGCAACTATGGAAGATTAAAGTATATTGCCAAAAGTGAAATTATGTGTTTGGAGAGTTCTAACTAACTCTATAGCAGTGAAGGCTACTCTCCATCGCATTCTATAATGTTGGACTGGATAGGATTCTCAACCTATGTGGAGAAGATCCCGGAGTGCGACGAGCGCCGTCCGTGTGTCAGAGAAGCTCGGGGAGGTGACGAGGCCAGTCGAAGATGACGGAGATACTCGGAAGCTGACCAGAGGAGCTGCTGGAAGGAGGGGGGCAGAGTTCAGGCCGAACTATGTCCCCTGGTTCCAGAACTGTGCTGGTTGCCAAACACAGAGTTCTGGCCGAACTCTGTGTCGTCGGGACTGATGCATTTTTCAGGATGATTGATCACCGTTGGACCGTATCCTACGGTCCAGGTTTTGTTGCGGGATTAGGGTATTTTCATATGGTGTTTCCTAACCCTAATCTCATAAAAAATACACACAAGAGAGAGAGAAGAGGCAAGAGTGCCATTGCAACTTTAGGAGAGAAGATGGAGGATTGAAGGCCGTTTTCGAAGGAGGATCGTGTTCGAGTAATCTCTACTCGTCGTCTTTGTTCTTCGTAGCCTTGTATCATTATTCTTAATTCCAAGTGTTGTGGGGATCCGATTAGGATCCAGAGAAGTTTGAAGAGGGTGTACTCCTTTATTTCATTAGTGAAGGCTTCTCAGGGTTGGACTCTGATCGTCCCGTGGTTTTTTTCGCAAGGATTTTCCACGTCAAAAATTCTCTGTGTCTGCGTGGTTTGTTTTGCTGTTTTGGTTCGTACATTGTATTGTTCGGTTCTCTCGCAGGTACTCTCTAGTTTGGGGAAAGGTTTTCGTGTTTCTTTTCCAATAAAGTGGTATCAGAGCCAGGTTCTGGAATTCAGAAGGGTGTCAGGAGTTGACAAGAAAACTAGAGAGGAGAGATGGACGTGAAGCCGGTGCGCATGGTGAACCTGAACGACACTAACTATCACTATTGGCGAAGAAAGATTGAAGATTTGCTGTTTGTTAAGAAGCTACATCTGCCCGTATTTGCTTCCGAGCGACCAGTTGATAAATTCGAGGAGGACTGGAAATTCGAGCATATACAGGTGTGCAGATATATCAGGCAGTTTATTGACGAGAACATGTACAACCACGTTGCCAATATTGAGCACTCGAAGATGTTATGGGATAAGCTGGAATCCTTGTACGCGAAGAAGACCGTGGTAAACAAGTTGTTCCTGATCCAGACGATGATGGATCTGCGGTACAAAGATGGGACGTCTATTATGGATCACTTGAGTGATTTCCAGGGCGTGGTTGACCAGCTGTCTTCGATGGAAGTCAAGTTCGACGACGAGGTTCAAGGACTATGGCTGCTGTGTACATTGCCAGACTTGTGGGAGACCGTACGAGTATCTATGATCGCTTCTACTCCAGAGGGCATCACTACCAAAATAAGTCATAATGGTGACGAAATTAGCAACTCCAGATAAATATGTCGCTAAGTTTTGTGCTTTTAGCGACGTTTTATATATACGTCGCTGAACGTCACTATCAGCGACGTTTGAGCGACAGTTAGCGACACAAATTATGTTTTGGACAACTGATGTCGCATTCTAGTCGCAAAACGTCACTGTTTTTTTTATTCAGCGACGTTTCACGACGCCACTTTTACGACGTCGCCAGGTTTTAATAAATAGCGACGGTTAGCGACGTCTTTAACTGACGTCGCTAAAACATTTCATATAGGGTTCTGGCCCGATCGATTTTTCATTTTTTTACCCAAAATTTTCTAATCTCCCGCTCTTCCCCTTACCCTTGCCCGCGGCGACCCCCTGTCCGACGACCCCATTCCTCCGACGACACACTCCCTCCGACGACCACCCGACCAGTCTCCTCCGCCGCTGCTCCAGCCCCGGCGACCCCGACCCAACCCCAATGCTGTGTCGGTAAACCCTAACCCTATTTTCCTTTTTCTGATGCGACACAGACACGACCCTTTGACACACACGTGGACACTTTGACACACAGGTGGACACTTTGACACATACTGTGACACTTTGATACTTTGACACTTTGACAACACGTGGACACTTTGACACTATTAGGCCTCGTTTGGTTCACAGAAAGGAAATGTATTCCTTTGTATTTTCCACTGAAATCGGAAAGTAGGATTCCTGTCACATTTTCTTTCCGTTGTTTGGTTGGTGTAGGAAAGGGAAGCAAAAATATAACATTGGTAAAATAAGCATTAATGGTAAAATAAGCAATAACACATGGTTACTTTTGTAATAAATGTTGGAAAAGGAGGAGGGAAAATGAATCCCATAGGTCATGAGTGGAACCATATTCCCTCCAATTTTTCCCCTTGTGAGGAAATTGATTCTCAAGTTTGTGGTTACCAAACAAAGGAAAGGAACAACTTTCCTTTCCTAGTTCCTTAAATCAGTGAACCAAACGAGGCCTTAGGATAATGTGTATAGATGAGGACTAGGACAATAAGTATAGGTAACTTCAAGATAGGAATTGTTTTACCTATGAGTATAGGTAATGGCTTTACCTAGAGTGACTAGGTAATATATAGGTTTAGGAAGCCTATAGGTTTAGGTAATGGGTTGACACATGGGTATGGGAGATACCTATGTTGTAGTGTATGGGGTATTGAGTTTGGGTATTGGTTTTTACTAGAGTTAAGGATAGGCTAGTGCATAGGTAATTAGGTAAATAGGCCATAGTAATGGTTTTACCTATGTGAATAGGATATTGGTAGGGCAAATACATAGGGTATTAGCCTAGTATAGACTAGAATACCTTGGTAAGGCAACGTATGGCCCTAAAAACCTAGGTGTGACCTAGTTTGACCAAGTTTGGCAATGTATTGACCAAGTTGTCCTAGTGTGACCTAGAAATGACTTGGAGACCTAGAATTGACCTAGTATATCATGTTTATGATTCCAAAACACCAATTGACATTAATATTCTATATTTAGGTCTTCGAGGTACCGTATCGGATATTGTTGACATTTAACACTACCAAAATAAGTCAAATCAACGACGAAATAAGTCAATCCTAGAGTGTATAGAGTGAGCCTCCCTACTTCCTTCCTTCTCTTTCGGGTCATTCAGTCGACTATTCCGCATCATAGGATATCTACCTCAAACTCACCCTAGAGAAGTGTGGAAATATTAATGTTAACCAAGGTTCACAGTAAAGAGAGGAAAAGAAACTACATAGGATACATCATATCTATTACCACTTGTTGTATCATGATTACTTTTACAAGTGTTTAAACGATGTGCATGTATCTATCTTACAGAATTATCCTCAAATGGATATAGAGCTGAATTACTATCTGCGAAATCGTTCGTGGATGTACAACCATCATCCTGATGACATGTACGGTGTACGGGATGAATTCATAGAGGGTGTACACCAGTTCCTGCAGTTTGCTAAGGCGTTCCCTCAGTACATGGACGGTACCAAAATTAAGTGTCCGTGTGTGAGATATCGCAACTTGAAATATCATCCAGAAGTGGATGTCACGTATCATTTATACTCGAAGGATTTCACGCCGAATTACTATCAGTGGAGCGAGCACGGAGAACTTGTGTCTTTAGCATCGGAGTACGAGCCTTATGTGGATGTCCACAACAATGCTCCTTACGACGATGGGTTGGTGAACATGGTTTTTAACACGGCCGGGCCTAGTTTCGATCCGGATGATCATGATGCACCTGAGGAGGCACCGAACCCCGATGCTGCACAGTTCATAGAGTTGCTGGAGAATGCAAGGACTCCATTATATCCTGGTTGTGAGGATCATTCACCGTTGGAGGTGGTTACAAGATTGTTGAGCATCAAGTCTGATTTTAACATGTCACAAGATTGCTACAACCGTCTTATGGAGTTGCTTATAGAAATATTGCCTGAGGGTGCGAAGTTGTCCAAAGACTTCTACCGGTCTAAGAGGATGGTTAGATCACTCTGGATGGGATACAAAAAAATTGATGCCTGTCGCAACGGGTGCACGTTGTACTACAAAGACGACAAGGATGAAGACGCATACAGATTTTGTGGTGTCGATCGCTACAAGGCATGTGGTAGAGGAAAGTCTGTCGATGCCAGGAAGCCTACCTCTTCGATGCACTACTTGCCGTTGACGTCGCGGTTGCAGCGGTTGTTTATGGTGAAGGAAACTGCAGAAAACATGAGTTGGCATAAGCGGGAACATACCGGAGGAGTGTTGGATCACCCATCTGATGGAGAAGCATGGAAGCACTTTGATCGAGAGTATCCATATTTTGCTTCTGATCCGCGTAATATCAGATTGGGAATCAGCTCCGACGATTTTACCCCATTCGGACTTTCAGGATCCCAGTATTCGTGTTGGCCTGTGATCGTCACCCCGTACAATCTACCGCCTTGGATGTGCATGAAGACTCCGTATATGTTCCTCACCGTTATTATCCCAGGTTCGAACAATCCGAAAAGGAACATCGATGTGTATTTATAACCGTTGATTGATGAGTTGAATCAGCTGTGGGAAGTAGGTTCCAACACGTACAATGTATCTAGAAAATAAAATTTTCAGATGCGGGCAGCACTTATGTGGACCATCAACGACTTTCCGGCCTATGGAATGTTATCTGGATGGAGCACGCATGGTCGTCTTTCATGTCCGTATTGCATGGACAGCACTAAGGCTTTCTGTTTGAAACACGGAGACAAACCGTGCTTCTTCGATTGTCATCGACAATTCCTGTCGAAGGATCATCCGTACCGGAGGAACAGGAATACTTTTCGCGCTGGCATTGTGGAGAAGGCTAATCCCCCACCAAGGTGGCCCGGATATACGATATGGAAAGAGGTAAAAGATTTACCAAGAGCTATTGAGCAGCCTGCTACGGGCTACAAGTGTGACGGATTTGGTTGCACTCATAACTGGACGAAGAGGAGTATATTCTGGGATCTTCCATATTGGAGCACCAATCTGATTAGACATAACCTTGATGTCATGCATATCGAGAAGAATGTGTTTGACAACATAATTAATACTGTAATGGACGTAAAGGGGAAGACGAAAGACAATCCAAAGGCTAGATTGGACTTGGAAGAAATATGTAGACGTCCTGCATTGCATTTGATAGAGGACGAGAATGGGAAGTTGAAGCAGCCTAAGGCAATTTTCTCACTGGAGAAGGAGGATAAAGTGAGGCTTTGTAGGTGGATTCAAGATCTGAAATTTCCAGATGGGTATTTTTCGAACTTGAGAAGATGCATCGACCTCAAGGAGAACAAACTGACAGGTATGAAGAGCCATGATTGTCACGTATTCATGGAGCAGTTAATTCCGATTGCATTTCGGGAATTCTTACCGCAGGCAGTTTGGGATCCATTGACGGAGCTTAGCGTATTCTTCAGGGACCTTTGTTCTAAGAAATTGCTCGTTGATCGTCTAGAAAAGCAAAAGAAGGACATTGCGGTAACAACTGTGCAAGCTAGAGAGGGTGTTCCCTCCTGGATTCTTCGACTCTATAGAGCATTTGCCGATTCATCTTTTCTACGAGGCATGTGTTGGTGGACCCGTCAAATATCGATGGATGTACCTGTTCGAGCGATATTTGAATCACCTAAAAAGAAAGGTGAAAAATAAGGCTCGGGTCGAGGATTCTATTTGTGAAGCCTATATTCTCGAGAAGATTACAAATTTCTGCTCCTCCTATTTCAAACCTCATGTTGCTACGAATAGAATGAGGGCTCCAAAAAACGACGACGGATATCAAGAATTTAATGATGGAATACTGAAAGTATTTAATACGTCCGAAAAGCCTTCGGGGAAAATGAAGAAGAGATATTTGAATGACGAAGAGCTAAGGGCTGCTCAGTTGTATGTATTACTCAATTGCGACGAGGATGAAGTGAAGAAGCTAGAGGGGTAAGTAACTCAGGATGATGAGTTTACGTCATCTCAATGTAATAGTACAAGCATGGTCTTGTGGATATAAACTACAAGCGTAGATATCAAGGCTACGAACTTTTTGTCCTAGCAACTCAGGCTCAGCTCGTGTACTTCACAGCTTATCCGAGACGGGGAGCAACGAAGTCTGACTGGTGGGTAGTATGCAAGACTAAAGCTCGAGATACTTTTGATGTTGACAAAAAAGCTTACCAGGAGGACGAGCTACCTCTTGTAACCAATATTGTCGATGTGGACTCCACGGAAGTTACGTATTACATGACACATAATGTAGAAGATGTAGAATTATCCAAAGAGGAAGACGAAGCCGACGAAGGCAAAGATGAAAGTAAAGATGAGGAGGAAGAGGAAGATGAGGTCGAGGAAGACGAACAAGATGATTATTCTGAAGATGATTGAGAGAGATATACTTATCTGAACTTAGATGTTTCTTCTAGAATATATTATCTGGACTTAGATGTTTATTGTAGAATGTATCATCATATGTTGTCTTGGTTATTATCTTGTCTTTGTTGTACTTTCATATTTTTAGTCTCTATTATTTGTTGTACTTTTATATTTCTAGTCTCTATTATTTGTTGTATTATCATATGCTATTATCAGGTATGGCAGGTCGTCGCGGATCGTTCCGAGGAGGACGACGAGGTCATGATCCTCCGATACTTCCTACAGGTACTGCTAGAGGACGGAGTTTTCCTTCGGTACCTCCTACTGGTACCGGCTCTGGATCTTCGTCGCTGATTACTCCTCCATAACGGACAGTAGCTGGGCCTGTTGGGACGACGTCACGTGGCATATCTCCTGGGACGAGTAGTTCCTGGCCTGTTGAGAGTGCTCGCCCATCTAGCGTTCCTGCTGCTGATACGACGATGGAGACGGATGAGCAAATGACGGAGGCTGCGCCGACGGCCGAGGCGCCTGCGCCGACGGCCGACCAGCATCATGCAGATGATGCGTGCGCACTACCGGAGGAGAGGAGGACGGAGATCTGGGCCGACGGTACAAAGTAGGTATTTTGGTTTATAATTTTTTTTTTCTATTTTTATCATAAATTAACTTTTTTATGAATATAATATGTCTGTATAGATATCGTCCCCCAGAGGTACAGAGACGTCTAGGCCACATGCTGAGGCATAATTATGGTGGTGCTTGGATTAACTAATCTGATGCTCCGGACGAGAGGAAGGCCTTCTGGTTTGCGCACTTCAAGGTTAAAATATATTTGCTTTTAACATGAATCATATAATTTTTGCATATTATATATAACTGATAAATATTTGGTTTGCGCTCTTCTAGGATATGTTTTTCTATCCACCGCACCGGGCCGAGCTTATCGAGGGGATGTTTCCTGCCGTCGCTGCCAAGCTGATCCGCGACGCTATTAATGATCAGAAGGATCGTGATCGTACCGGAAAGCCGATCCAAGGTTGGATCACCCCTGATCAGTGGAATGCGATAAAGGCTCGATTCGACGAACCAAGGTACAAGGAGAAATCGGAGAAGGCCAAGGCGGTTAGGCAACATGCCTCGAAGTGGTGCGGTGGGTCGATTCCGATGACGGAACATTTCTGTCATCTGGTATGTCTTTCTCTTTTAGAAATATTATTTTAATACAAAACCGATAAATTATTACTAAGATAATATATTTAATTACTGGTAAGGAAGGTCGGTAACGCCGACATGGTGACCGTCTTCCTGGCCACCCATCGGAAGGGCGAAGACCTTATTGACGAGAGGGCCGAGCAGGCCTATGTAAGTATTACAATACGTTATCTTAATTTAATACTTCGTGTCAATTTTAATATAACTTAGTAAATATGATGCAAATAAATATTCATGTAGTTAGTAATAATAAGTACATTAATTAGAAATTAGAAATTATAGAGTACTATCCATACTTTCTAGGCCGAGTATCAGAGGCTGCGGGAACGGGCGGCTGCTAGTGCACCTGATGCAGGAGAGGTTGGTACTTCCTCGCAGTCCACTCAAGCTCCGTCGGCGGACGAGCTATAGATGACCGCCGCTGGTGGACTCCGTAGGGGCACGTACTACGGTACAGGATCCTATGGCGCCCTAGTTGCGACCCAGTCCTCTAGGGCATCTTCTGCTAGTGTGCATGGTCCACAGCCGTCCCAGGAGTCTGCCCGAGTCCACCAGATGATGGAGTCTCTCCGTGATGACCTGCTACGACGGATCGAGGAGGAGTCTCAGCACCCTACGGACGATCATGCACTGCTAGCACGATTGGATGCGCTCGACCACGGCATTATGGAGCTCATAGAGACGACTGAGAGGACAGAGCGCAACGTTGGAGGGTTAGAGCGCACGGTGACGGAGCTGCAGACAGGACAGGTGACCATGGCCGAGAGGCTGAGATTGGTGCAGGATTCGATGGTCCCGAGCAGTGATAGAATGTTATCTATCATGGATTCACACCACCAGCGACTTACAGCGTTGGAGCGTGCTGGTCCTCCGGGTGCGTCTTCATCGTCGTCGACTCCGCCGCCTCCACCGCCTTTTTCTTCGACACCGACTCCACCGACGTTACTGCCTGCTCCATCGGTATCGATTTCACTTGAGGAGTATGAGTTGTTCTTATCCCTTCGTCGTGGCGGTGCCCCTCCTGCAGCAGATCCCTAGTTGGTCGTGTGTAGACTTTGGTTATTTGGTTGTAGACTTTGTTATTTGGTGTAGACTTTGGTTATTTGATTGTAGACTTTGTTATTTGGTGTAGACTTGGTTATTTGGATACTTGTTGGTTGTGCCTATTCTATTTGTTGGATCCTAATCTATTTGTTGGATCCCATTCTATTTTGTTGCCTGCTATATTGTGTTATATTGTTGTTTATGTTATTATTCGTTTCAATTGGATGTTAATGTGCTTCTTTGGTTTACGTTTAGAAGTCAATCTAGGCCAAAGTCAACTATTGGTCAACTTTGGTCAACCCTAGAAGTCAAACTAGGTCAACTATGGTCAAACTAGGTCCAACAAGTCTAAATTAGGTCAAACAAGTCATTCTAGGTCTAAACAAGTCTAGGTTATGTTAACTAGGTTTAACAACCGTTCTAAGTCCTAACAAGTCTATATTAGTCTAATCAAAGCTAAACTAGCCTATGCTAGTATATCAAGCCCATACAACCTATACAATACAAAGTCAAAACCAACATCACACAACCTATTATTGCATCTAGGCCTACACATGGAAATCACAAATTACATATATATATATATATATATATATATATATAGCAGGCAACAAAAAAAAAAATATATATATATATATATATATATATATATATATATATATATATATATATATATATATATATATATATATATATATACATATAGGCTACCTATATGTATACCACACATACATATATATAATATATATAATGGTACACACACATAATATAATATATAGGATACCTACATATATACATAATATACTTAGATGCATATTACATACACATACATATTTATATACATTATATAAATATATATATACATAGGAATATAGAAAGATAGAGAGTTAGAAAGAGTGAGGTAAAGGGAGAGTGACATGTGTGTGATAGAGAGTGAGTGTGTGTGTGTGTAGGAGTGACTGAAACCTGTGTATGTAGGGACTGAAACCTGTGTACAATGAGGGAAAACAGTGTGTGTGTGATTGTGTGTCATTCACATGGGTGTGTGTGTGATTGTGTGTCATTCACATGGGTGTGTGTGTATATGGCCTGTGTTCAGCAAAAGAGGGAATGTGGACTGTTGGTTATGGTGTGTGTTATTGAGTGTTCATTCCTGTTGGTTATATGGTGTGTGTGTGTATATGGTGTGTGTTATTGAGTGTTCATTCATGTTGGTTATGGTTATCTTTTTAAACTGCAGGGAGAAAATGACATTCTGTATTTTATTTTTTTGCAGATTTAGCGACGTTTACCGACGTCCACCGACGTACGTTTGCGTCGGTAAACGTCGCTAAATCTGCAAAATTTTCCAGGGTACCGACGTCCTTATACGTCGGAGAACGTCGGTAAACGTCGGTGAACGTTAGTAATAATCCCAGGAATTACCGACATTTAGTGACATTTTAAACGATGGTAAACGTCGGTAAATTCCCAGGATTTTACCGACGTGTAGCGACTTTAAACAGGTCGCTAAACCACCGACGATACGACGGTAGACGTCTGTAATATACCGACGTATATATACGTCGGTAAACGTCGGTAATCCACCGACGACACGACGGTAGACGTCAGTAATATACCGACGTATATATACGTCGGTAAACGTCGGTACTTGCAACGTTTGGCGACGTTTTAAAGATCAGCGACTTACGTTTTCGCGACAAGTCCAAAACGTCGGTAATTGCGTCGGTAAATATTTTTAGCGACGAAATTTGTCGTTTTAGCGACGTCTTTAGGCATCGCTAAAACGACTTATTCTGGTAGTGTGTGGTCAGTCTAGAGTTTGCCAAGAGTAGGGTGCTGAATGAAGAGATGCGAAGATGTTCTCAGGGCACTTTATCAACATTCCACCACTCATAGGCACTAGTTTCAGAGAGCCGCAGATGGGGCAAAAGTAGGGGTCCTGGTGGTGGCAGAGACAAGAGCAGGGGGAGGTCCAAGGGTTGGTACGAGGACTCGGAGTGTTACCATTGTGGCAAGAAGGGCCACATCAAGTAGAACTGTTTCGCTTGGAAGAGAGAGAAGAAGGGCAAAAAGGGGAAGCAAGATGAGAATACTACAGCGGCGGCCTCGATACATGGAGGCGATGTGATCGTCGTAGGTGATGAGGTTATCACAAACCTCGCCTGCGATGATAATTCTTGGCTGGTGAACTTAGGAGCTTCAGTGCATGTATCTCACAATAAGACACTATTTGCCACTTACACGACAAACGACTGTGGAGTGTTGAAGATGGGCAATAGAGATGAGTCGAAGGCGGTTGCCGTTGGAGATGTACATTTGAGGACGAAGACGGGTGCAGTTCTCGTTCTCAAAGATGTTCGTCATGTCCCTGATATCCGTTTCAACCTGGTGTTGGTTGGAAGGTTGGATGACGAGGGATTCTTCAGTCTCTTCGAGAATATTCAGTAGAAGCTTTCCAGAGGTTCGATGGTGATTGCCTGAGGAAGCAAGAAGTCCGGTCTCTACTATATGGAGGGGAGCGCACAGGGGTCACATGAGGTGAACGCCGTCAGTGATGCGTCTACCGAGTTGTGGCACAGGCGGCTCGGCCATATCAGCGAGAAGGGGATGAGCTACTTGGTGAACAGGAAGGTGATTCCAGGGCTCAAGTCGACAAAGCTGGAGAAGTGCACGCACTGCTTAGCTGGAAAGCAAAATAGGGTGTCTTTCCAAAGTCACCAAAGTTCAAGGAAGCCGGCGTTGCTCGAGTTGATTCACTCGGATGTCTGCGGTCCTATGAAGGTAAAATCTATTGATGATGCTTCTTACTTTGTAACTTTTATTGATGACTGTTCCAGGAAGGTTTGGGTCTATGCCTTAAAGACCAAGGATCAGGTGATGCATACTTTCAAAGAGTTTCAGCCCTCCGTTGAAAGAGAGACGGTCAAGAAGTTATTATGTGTTCAGTCCGACAACGGCGATGATTACATTGGTCCCTTTGATGCTTATTACAGAGAGCAAGGGATACGGCACCAGAAGACTCCGTCCAAGACACCTCAGCTCAATGGTGTAGCAGAGCGCATGAACATGACACTGATGGAGATGGTGCGGTGTTTGCTGTCAGAAACAAACTTGACAGGCAGTTATTGGGGTGAGGCTCTTCTCACATCTGCTTATGTTATTAATTTATCTCCTAGTGCTCCTTTGCAGGGTGATGTGCCTGACAAAGTATGGTACGACAAAGAGCCGTCATACAATCACCTGCGAGTGTTTGACTGTAAGTCCTTCGTACATGTAGCGAAGGACGAGAGGTCCAAACTTGAGCCGAAGACGAGGCGATACATTTTTGTCGGCTACGGTCGGGATAAGTTTGGCTATAGACTCTACGACCCGGTTGGAAGAAAGCTGTACAGAAGCAGGGATGTGGTATTCGACGAGGATCAGACCATGACCAATACTCAGGATTCCAAGACGCCTTCTGAGGCTGAGGAATTGCCTGAGTTAGAGTCATTTTGCTTCGAGCAGTTTTCAGAGGACATCGCAAAGGATTCAATTATGGGGGAGCCAGTACATGGATTTGCTCCCAACCTTGATCATCAGCTTGCTGATGGTGGTCAGGGTATCCCTCAGGAGGATGAGCATACCGGGGAGGCAGTTACTGAAGGGGAGAAGGCTGTCGGTATACAGCCAGCACCAGTGGCTCCATTGAGAAGGAGCGACAGAGATCGTCGATCATCTACGAGATACTCACCGAGTGAGTATGTGCTACTGACTGACGGGGGAGAGTCCAAAAGTTTTGAAGAGGCTATGGAAGACGAACAAAGGCAGGAGTGGATGCAGGCTATGCAGGAGGAGATGAGTTTCTTACACGCCAATTCCACTTATGAGCTGGTGCGGTTGCTAAAGGGCAATAAGGCTTTGAAGAATCGATGGGTGTTTAGAGTGAAGCAAACGGATGATGCTACTCGCCCTCGATACAAAGCGAGACTGGTAGTTAAAGGCTACGCTCAGTGGAAAGGCGTAGATTATGATGAGATCTTTTCGCCTGTCGTCAAGCATTCGTCTAATCGGGTGGTGCTGGCATTGGCAGCAAGTCTCGACTTGGAGGTCGAGCAGATGGACGTGAAGACAACATTCCTCCACAGTAATCTTGAGGAGTTATACATAGAGCAGCCAGAGGGATTCTGTGAGAAGGGTAAGTCACATTTGGTCTGCCGGTTGAGAAAGAGCTTGTAAGGTCTGAAGCAGGCTCCGAGGCAGTGGTACAGGAAGTTCGAGTCATTTATAGGGGAGTATGGTTATGCACGGATGACGTCGAATCACTGTGTATTTGTGAGGTATTTTGCCGAGGATGATTTCATCATTTTATTGCTCTATGTTGATGATATGCTATTAGTGGGTCAGAATGCCACTAGGATAGCAGAGTTGAAGCACTAACTGGGTGTGACCTTCTCTATGAAGGATTTGGGCACAACAAAGACTATTCTTGGGATGGAGATCAGCTGAGAGAGAGAGTCCAAGCTGCTACACTTGTCCCAAAAGAAGTACATTCATCGGGTATTTCAGCATTTCGGGATGGACAGAGCGAAGAAAGTGAGTTGCCACTTTACGGCTCACTTTAAGTTCACTGAGGAGCAGTATCTATCTACCGAGGACAAAAAGGAAGATATAGAGCGGGTTCCATATGCCTCAGCTGTGGAAAATCTTATGTATGCTATGGTATGTGTAGAAGCATGGAAAATACTAAAGAAATTGACTCATGCGGCCAAGAAAGACCTATGCGGCTCAGAAAACGCATGCGGCGCAGGGAGTCATGCGGCATAAGGAGCTATGCGGCCGGAGGTATTCCATGCGGCTCAGAAGACATGTGGCGTGACAGTGCTCTCCTCCGATCCATGCTACATTAATTGCTTTGACGGCTGACCCCTCTGAAAAGTTGACAGACCTGACACCAAAGCAGGTAATTATGACTCTGTCATGATGATGAATCTCTAGGGAAGAGAAAGAAATCTCTGACACGATCCCCCGAGAGCAACAAAATGCCATGTGGCCCTGCCACGTGGGTGTGCTTATGCGGCTCGAAGTGAAGACTTCCCATACGGTTCAGAGTGAAGCTGTCCCATGCGGCTCGGGTAGAATCATCCCTATGCGGCTCAAGAAAATCATGCCCATGCGGCTCAAGCAGACACACCATTATGCGGTTCATGCGGCTCATCATATGGTTCAGAAGTCTGAAGGAGGGGGTCACTGCCCAGACAGCCCTGACACGTGTCCCAAGTCTTATGCGGCCCAAAATTTATGCGGCCCAAAATTCATGCGGCCCAAATCTCATGCGGCCCAATCTGCATGCGGTTCCAAGTCTCACCATCTCAGGACACGTGTCCTCAGCCGATCAATCTTCCAAATTTATGGCAATCCAAGATCGGGTCGAATCCTAATGATCTGGGGTACGTGGCAGGAGAATAAAGTTGATTTATTCGCAGATATTAGAGAATCATTATAAGAAAGATTTATGCCAATCAGCATTAATTGCTAATGGGGATTTGGTGTAATCTACCCTTAATGGTTCTGATTCGTCACAATCAGAAACGAACGGCCTGGATGGATCAATCCCCAGGCCGCCGCCATCTCCAAGAGCTAATCATTGGCAACCCTAGTGATCACATCCCACTATTATAAATAGCAAGGTGCCATTCCCTTGTAATATATAGAGAGATATACAAAAGAAAAAGGAGAGAAGAATATGTCTACACAGAGAGACTTCCCCCATAGTCAGAGAGAGAATATACACAGGGAGAGAGAAGCCAGGAGAGCAATCAGAGAGAGAGTAAGAAGGCATTTCTTCATCAACGACCGAGCAGATCTTCCTCGAGTCAAGGCTGCGTACCGATCGTCCAAGGAGTAAGGCAGAGCGGCCGTCGCTTTCCTGAGCCTCTATCGTCACCCCCCAGAATCTAAAATAAACAATCGTACTCAGACTGCTGTACCTAGGTTTTCGTCCCTAGGCTTTCTTTGTACGAGCGAGTTTGTATTGTGAGTCTAAGTTCAGTCCTCCGATAATTGTTCTGTACTTTTACAATCAATGGCAAACACGATGGCGACTCTGCTGGGGACCAACTTCTCCACGGCTGAGGAGTTGGTGACGCAATCGGACGTAGCCAAACTTGGCTCTACACAACAGAAGATGGTCGTACGCTTCAACCAACAGGCGTTCGAAGAGATGCTCTCTGAAGGTAGCACTGGCCCGGTCCAGAAGCGCACCCGTACCATAAAGGCTCACAAAGAGTGGAGGCCAAAATCATTTGCTCCTCCGCAAGCCCTTGATGGGGTGCTCTCTATTGCTCAAGATGGCAAGAAAGACTCCCATGCGGCCCCACTTCAGACCGTAGACAACTCTGCTGTCCCCAAGTCCGACAGAAGAAAACACTATGATGCTGGACTTGCAGGGGCAAAGAGAAACTCTACGCGATCCGAGCCGCAGAAGAGTATTAGTCGCAGGGAGAAAGCCCATGCGGCTACAACCGTCGACCGCATAAAGAAAACTCATGCGGCCACATCTGTCAGCCGCATAACTTATGCGGCTACAGTTGCCAACCGCACGGATGAGACTCATGCGGCTATTAAAGTCAATCGCTTGCAGAAAACCCATGCGGCCACAGATGCCAACCGTATGCGGTCAGCCTGCACGGTCATGACTCCTAGCTGCATAAAGACTCATCCTACAACAAAAGACAGCCGCATGCAGACAGCCTGCACGGTATCCAATGCTAGCCGTATAACATCCGTCCCACGCTTCTCTCGATCAGTCTTCGACCGGCTTTTATGCGGTCCTGACTCTGATCATTCTCTGGATGATAATCCAGACTCTGTGGTATTCGACTTAGACTCCTCCTATTACGCACCCACAAGTGCTAAAAGGAGGAAGTCTAGGGCAGCGCGGGCTCATCAAGTCCAGACGACTGCCCCAACCTCTGACTATCGGGGCGTCCCGCTGATTATCACGCGGGCCTCTGATGGAAAGCTGTATAAAACCACTCAAGTCCAGCCCTCGGCGGCAAACAGACAAAGTGGTTCCTCTGACCTGCGTGAGGTTATCCTCCACAAATTCAAAGAAAGAGAAGGAGCTTCGGGGTGTAAAGAGCCCTCACACGGACGTCAATGCGCCCAGATCATCGTCAACTGCTGTTGCAGCAACGCGGCGGTGACAGAAGACCGGCCATCCGTCTTCCAAAGACTACATCACCCAAGCTCAGAAGACGAGGCACCTCCTGTTGTCTCCTGCAAGTCCGCGCAGAAAGTTCTCGCCAAGGGAAGAGGGAAGAAGACAAGCATCTCCATCCCAAAGGTATCAACTACTGCAGCTAAGAAACCGTCCTCTAAAGGGTTATCCTCCACTGGAGTATTTCAACGCACCCGTTCGAAGACGAAAACTGCTGCAGTAGGAAGTTCGTCGTCTGCGACATTGGGGGTCGTCGGAACTGGGGGTAGCACACCTCCAAACATCCACGACAATCCGACATTCCAGGAATACGGACTGGAGGAAGTAAATCCTCCGACGGATACAACAGATACCGACGTCCCCAAGGACATCCTAGACGAAGCAAGCTCCGAAGCTGGGGGTAGTGTTCCTTCCGAGTCCGAACCTGAAGAGAATATCCCTACATATCCTGATGATTTCTCGATGCACGGGTATAACTCGGAGGGTACATCCTCCACCACTCCTTTCGTCACTCCTCATGTGAAGACGGTGTTCATGACAGACAGCAATCAAGGCGGTTCCGGTGATCGCCAGCGCATCGACACTTTGGGGGCCATATTGCACGCCTTGGTCAAGTCTGTAGACGAGATCAAAGCGGCGCTTCCTAATCTGCAGGGGATGATACCTGGCCAGACAAGCACGGGTCCCGCAATCAACGTAGATTCAAATTCAGCGGCACCGAACCCAGGCAACAATCCTCCCGAGATAACGGCCCCTACCGCGACAGATGAGGCCCGAGAAGTAAGAAGAGAGGTTCAGGAGCTCCGAGCAATGTTCCATGCCCGAAAAAACTTTCAAGACCTCAGGATACGGCAACCATATCCTGCTGAATGGAGGGATGTTCCCTTTCCACCAAGATATAAGCCGTTCAATATCAACCCATATGATGGCAAGACTTCAGCAAGTCGGTACATCACTTACTTTGAGGTCACTACCGACCATCTGCCCCATGATGACGCTATCCTCACGCGGTTATTCATTGGGGCATTGGAAGGAGTCGCCTTCGATTGGTACCGCAACCTGCCGGACAATTGCATCCATTCCTTCGCTGGCTTCAAACGCCTGTTCTTGGAGAGGTTCTATGAGGTAGGGCAGGACGTCACGATGTCTACCCTCATGGACGTCATTCAAGGAGAGAAAGAGCTGACGAGGAATTACATTGAGCGGTTTCATCAAACCGCAATGAAGTTACCATCTGGCAACCCGGACTCTTCCTTGATCGAAATTTGCCAAAAGAGACTACTCCCAACAATCAGTCTCTGGATGGGCGAGAGTCAATTCAAGGACTGGAAGGCTTTTATCATTAGTGCTACAAGTGCCGAAGAACGATTAAAGAAGGCTCGCCAACTGGGATTACATATCTCACAGGGAGAGAACAAGGGCAAGCGTCCCAGCACCACCAACGACAATAGGGGTAGCCCCTCCAACAACCGGGACAACAGAGGCAAGCAGGCTATGGTGGCCGATACAGCCCAGAAGCCTGAGTCGCAACCTGCGGACAAACAATGGCCTCAAATCACTTACTCTTTTGAAGACGGTCACGTCAAGCCTATCTTGGACATGCTCATAAAAGGAGATAGGATTCAGCTTCCTCCACCAAGATGGGAGCCTCGGCCGGCTGATCTGGAGAACCCAAAGTTCTGCCATTACCACCGCTATGTCCACCATGCTACGTACGACTGCTACCAACTGAAACGATATATCCAAAACCTCATCGATTCGAACGCTCTGGCCATCGATTTCGAGGAGGTAACCGTGGCAGCCAACATGGTATCCGTGCAATTCGGCAGCTTCCCTCCAACGGAGACCCAGGACGGGGTTATACCCATCCCTCTGGCAACGATGGAGATTGCTAATCTTCCGCCTGCTCAAGCTGCTGGTCTAGTACCCCTCACCACATCACGAGGGGAAATCATGTGGGTCCATCCGGACCTAGTCCATGAGGTAACTCAGTCCACTCCATCTTCTAAAAGAAAGTAGAAAAGTCAGATCCTGCCGTACCACCTCAGCAGATGAAGAGGAAGTTACGGCCGTTGTTACTCGATCCGGAGCACAATCTCAACCTGTGGCTGAAAACTCAACTGATGATCATCCGCCCACTACCACGGATGCTCCGGGACCGGCTTAGCCTTCGACGACCGACAAGCCTAGGCCGAAGGAGACTCGCTTCGACAAATCCCTCCGTAAGGAAATATCTCAGGGGCTGGAGAGGCCCTACAACTTCGACATCTTGGCGCAATTGGCCAATACACCGGCCAAATTGTCCTTATATGAACTCCTGAGACTCTCTAAGGATGTCCGCACAGCTTTGAGCGATGCACTTCAAAATGCCGATGCGTACCTGGCTCAGGTCAACCTTACGGGAGAAAATTAGCCTGCAGACCTCCAAGACAGTGCCTGTACGGGAGCAATGCCCAACATCGTCTTCACTCCACAAGACATGCTCATCAAGACTAATCTACACGATCGCCCATTATACTACACAAGCTACATCGGCGACATAAAGGTGGACCGGATGCACATTGACCCTGGGTCTTCCATAAGCATCATTCCAAAAGGACTACTGCATCATCTTCGCATCCCGATGCATCGCCTGACCCCTACAAACACCGCCATCAGCGGGTTCAATTCGGGCAGGAGCTACCCAATCGGGAAGATCCATCTGAAATGTCAGATTGGCGATCTCCAATCAGAAGTCACTTGCTATGTCATAGATGCCGACACTTCATACAACATCCTTTTGGGGTGCCCTTGGATACACGATTACATGATCGTGCCTTCCACGCTACACCAATGCTTCAAATATGTCGACAAGTACGGCTTCGTGAGGACAGAATTTGCTGACATCGATCCCTTCAAAGGGGTCGAATCTTATTACTCGGACTCCTGCCTATACGAAAAGTCGAAGAGGCACCTTGAAGGAGGAAATAAACAAACTAATGTTGAAGCAACCACGGGATCAGAAGAACCTCTGACAATCCACCTCTAGGCTCGCAAACCAGGCAATTCCGTACCCCTTACGGCCACGCTGCGTACCACTTGACCGCACTCCAATGTACCATTCCAGGATTTGAAAGATACTTTCTAACTGTGCCAACTGCATGAGCGATGTCTGGCCTCGTACATACTGTTTGCCATTGATTGTAAAAGTACAGAACAATTATCGGAGGACTGAACTTAGACTCACAATACAAACTCGCTCGTACAAAGAAAGCCTAGGGACGAAAACCTAGGTACAGCAGTCTGAGTACGATTGTTTATTTTAGATTCTGGGGGGGTGACGATACCTTCAGGGCACTGCCGGTTGGAGACTTTCTTTCGGTGGTGATGAGCGAAAGCTGGTTGGGTATACCGACGCTGATATGGCTGGAGACGTAGACACGAGACGATCGACTTCGGACTATATGATGATGTTTGCTGGAGGAGCGGTATTGTGGCAGTCGCGATTGCAGAAGTATTGCCTTGTCGACGACAGAGGCAGTGTAAATTACGGCAGTGGAGGCTTGCAAGGAGTTACTGTAGATGAAAAAGCTGTTGCATGGAATAGGACTGAAGCAAGAGCAGTATACTTTGCTTTGCGACAGTCAGAGTGCTATTCACCTTGTAAAGAACCAAACATTTCATAGTCGGTCCAAGCACATCGAGACTCGGTATCATTGGATACGGGATGTGGTTGAGAAGAAGGACACGACGCTTGAGATGGTTCAAACTGATGATAATGGAGCGGACATGCTCACGAAGGTTCTACCGAGGGAGAAGTTTGAGTTCTGCAGGCAGATCGTCGGGATGACGACCTCCTCCCCCTAGTTGCTAAGGAGGAGATTTGTTGGAGTGGGTGGGGTTCCCAACCTATGTAAAGAAGACCCCAGAGTGCGACGAGTGCCATCTGTGTGTCAGAGAAGCTCGGGGAGGTGACGAGGCCAGTCAGAGATGACGGAGATACCCGGGAGCTAACCAGAGGAGCTGCTGGAAGGAAGGAGAAGAGTTCGGGCCGAACTCTACCCCAGGACAGAGTTTTGGCCGAACTCTGTCCCCTGGTTCCAGAACTGTGCTGGTTGCCAAACACAGAGTTCTGGCCGAACTCTATGTCGTCGGGACTGAAGCATTTTTTAGGGTGATTAATCACCATTGGATCGTATTCTACGGTCCAGGTTTTGTTGCGAGATTAGGGTGTTTTCATATGGTGTTTCCTAACCCTAATCTCATATAAAACACACACAAGAGAGGAAGAAGAGGCAAGAGTGTCATTGCAACTTTGGGAGAGAAGAATGAGGATTGAAGGCCATTTTCGAAGGAGAATCGTGTTCGGGTAATCTCTACTCGTCGTTTTTGTTCTTCGTAGCCTTGTAATTATTATTCTTGCTTCCAAGTGTTGTGGGGATCCGATTTGGATCGAGAGAAGTTTGTAGAGGGTGTACTCCTTTATTTCTTTAGTGAAGGTTTCTCAGGGTTGGACTCCGATCGTCCCGTTGTTTTCCCCGCAAGGGTTTTTCACGTCAAAAATTCTCTGTGTCTACGTGGTTTGTTTTGGTGTTTTGGTTCGTGCGTTGTATTGCTCGGTTCTTTCGCAGGTGCTCTCTAGTTTAGGAAAAGGTTTTCGCATTTCTTTCCCAACATACAACACATAGATCCCTTGTGTCCTATTTGTAGATTGGAAGCTGAAACTACAGACCACCTATTTCTCAAATGCAACATTGCAAGACTGATATGGTTTGCATCTCCCATTGGTCTCCCTCCAAGGCTTCATTCAAATAATTTAGAGGATATCCTGAGTATTCTCCTTAACTCGAAATTAAGACCCAAACTTGTTTATTTACTCCAGTTGCTTGATCTGGGTTATATGGAAAGCAAGAAACAAGAAGGTGTTTGATAATAAAGATCTCAACATACATGAAGTGTAATCTAGAGCTTCACACTTATCTATGGAGTCAGCAATTACAATCAGTCACTCAAAACCAAAGTTCATCGGACCAAACGGTCCCAAATTATTATGGACAGCTCCTCCTATAGACTATACAATTTTGATGGAGCATTCATAGAAGACAAAAAGGCTGGGGCTCCAATCATTAGGAATGCTAGAGGCGAATTCATGGTTGCTACCGCATCATCAAGAAGAGGAGGTTCACCACGGGAGGCAGAAGCACTAGCTAGCACTCAAAGCGGGCATGGATCTTTGTATATCGCAGGGATATCAAAAGTGATTTTTTTAGGCGATTCAGAGATTAACGTAAACGCAGTGAATCAGACCTCTCAGGTTGTTCCATGGAAAATCAGATACCAAGTGGAGGAGGCAAAAAACACGCTGCTAATTTCAAATAATTTCAATGTTACTTTCTCTCCTAGATCTTCAAATACTATAGCAGATGCTTTAGTACACTTCTGTTTTACATTGTGTATTGACATCAATTGGCTCTTTACTGAGCCTCCCATATGTATTTCAGATCAGCTAGAAGCTGAATCAAACATGTTTGTTTAATTTTTTAATGAAGAATTTTTATTTTCGCAAAAAAAGGAGTTTGTAATGTAATTGAGTTTCTAATAGAATAGAATAATAACTGCATTATTATGTTTAGCTGGAACATGTAATCAAAACCATGTATGACTATAATATCAATTACATTCAAATGTTTGGTTTAGTAGGAAATGTAATCGAATAATACTTGTCATTTGTATCATTGTCACAAATATATCCTTGATATTTATATTTTCTATTTTGGCTATCGTTAACATCTATAGATCACAATCGTGAAGCGTTCCACAATGAGGATGTTCCATCCTATAACAAATCTCTCACAAGATATATGGAGAGGTGAGGAAGAGAGAGTTTTGGAGATAAGTCATGTGAATGAGGAAATTATGGTTCTCCATAACAGAGCAACTAATATAAATATTTATAGGCATATGGTAATCCTAATGAGTTTGCTGACTTATTGGCGAATATCCATATACCGCTACGGTGGTACAATCCTCTGCGTCCTGCCATACCTGATAGAAATAGATATCTACGAGATAATAACCATGCATTTAACATATCATAGTTTATAAAATAGACCCGGAGCAACCCTCCGTTGAGTTTCTAGATAATAACCATGCATTTAACATATCACAGTTTATAAAAATAGACCCGGAGCAACCCTCCGTTAAATTTCTAGATAATAACCAAGTCTAGATAATAGCATCCAGAAACATCCAAGTCTAGATAATAACCATGTCTAGAAAATAAGAAACATCAAGAGTTGTAAAAACATCCAAGTCTAACCCAGAAATAAGTCTACCGGAAACAAATCCGGTCAAAAGTCATATCATACTGTTCTACCCTCTACGCAGACCCAGAGAGATCTCCCTCCTCAGCTACTGCGCATAGGTAGGATCCACGCCAGCAAGATCAATATCCATAAGAGCTGGATGACTGGAACTCCCGGTGCAACTGACTTCTGGTGCCACATCCTCCTTCACAGCTATCTCAGTTTTAGGAATCACTTCCTCCTTAATAGTAGGAGGAAGTTCTTCCTTGACCTTCATCTCTGCTTTAGGTACCACTACCTCCTCAGCAGCAGGAGGAAGCACTATATACCTCCTCAGCAACAGCAAGTACCACTACCTCCTCAGCAGCCATATGTGCCTCTCTCAAACGACGTCCTCGAATCATAGGTGTCATCTGGATAGATTGATGGAAACAAAGAGATTAATTAGGGATTAAACAAAATGACAATATTAGACATGTAATGTGGAAGATTCATTATTGCATGGAGATTAATTAGTGGTTAAACATATTTTATATTATATTTTATTTTCAATTATCTTCTAAAAATTCATCTTCTTCGTCCTCCGCGTCGTCATCTTCCTCTTCCTTCTCATCTTCGCTTTCATCTACTTCGTTTTTTCTCTTCAGATACTTCTACCTCTTCTACATGATTAGATGTATAATATGGAACTTTCGTTGTGTCCATGTCAACTGTATTTGTTACGAGAGGTAGCTCGTCCTCCTGATAAGCTATTTCGTCAACATCGTAGGTATTTCTGGCTTTAGTCTTGCATACTGCCCACTAGTCAAACCTAGTTGTTTTCCGTCTAGGATAATTAGTGAAGTAAACTAGTTGAGCCTGACTTGCTAGGACAAATGGTTCGTATCCTTGATGTCGGCGCCGGTAGTTAATATCCACAAGACCATGCTTGTCAATTTTCCAACCTTGATCTTGGATCAGATCGAACCAATCACACCTAAAAAATACGATCCTAGCCGGCTCTATGCCGTAGTTATATGTCAACTCCACAATCTCCCGTAAGACGCCATAGAAATTATTGTCCGGATCAACATCTTTATAGTTTGTAGATCAAATACACAAATAACTATTTTTGGTCGAATCAAGATCCGAAAAGTTCTCTCTAATCGGAGCATTTGTTGACTTGAATCTAAACCCATTCACACAATCTCTTGGCCAGATTTTGACGAAATAAATGGGCCCCTTGGCTAGAGTTCTAATAGACTCATTCTCTAGTATTGCGTCCGGACGATCGACCTAAATACCAGAAGATAAGAAATTAAATTCAGCGTTCCATTAATTACTGTGCAAAGTGCATATACGAAAAGTAATTACTAAATATCTTACATATGCACTCAACCATAAAAGAAAATGACGTCTCATTTCTTGTTCCAGTTCTTCATCCGTTATGTACTGTCTACTCGACCTCACCTCATCATTAAATGTGCTGAAAATAACAACACATCGACCAATTAGTGTAATAATAATATTGGATACTATTACATGCATAGATGACGTAAATATGGACGTATTAGTTACTTACCCCTCGAGCTTCTCCACTTCATCCTCATCGCAGTTGAGTAATATATATAACAGAGTAGCCCTTAGTTCCTCGTCATTCAGATATATTTTCTTCATTTTCCCCGAAGGCTTTCCGAAAGCATTGAAGACTTTCAGTATTGCATCATTAGATTCAAGATATCTATTGTCATTTCTCGGAGCTCTTGTTCTATTAGTAGCAACATGTGACTTGAAATACATCGAGCAGAAGTTTGTAATCTCCTCGAGAACATAGGCTTCACAAATAGAACCCTCGACCCGAGACTTTTTTTTACCTTTTTCTTTAGGTGGTTCCGATGCCGCTCAAACGGGTACATCCACCGATAACCAACAGGCCCACCAACACATGCTTCGTAGGAAAAATGAATTGGTAAATGCTCCATGGAGTCAAAAAATCCAGGAGAGAACACCCTCTCAAGCTTGCACAGTGTTACTGCAATGTCGTTATCTTATTTTTCTAGACGATCGATAAGCAACTTAGTAGAACAAAGATCTCTGAAGAATATACTCAGCTCTGTCAACGGATTCCAAACGATCGACGGTAATAATTCCCGAAATGCGATTGGAATTAACCTCTCCATAAATACGTGACAGTCGTGGCTCTTCATACCCGTCAGTTTGTTCTCCTTCAGGTCGACGCATTTTCTTAAATTTGACACGTATTCGTCAAAAAAATTTAGGCCCTGAATCCACATACAAAGTCTCCCTTTATCCTCCCTGTCTAGTGAGAAAATTTCTTAGGCTGCTTATACTTTCCATTGCCTTCCTTTATCAAATGCAACATAGGACGTCTGCATATATCTATCAAGTCCAACCTGGCCTTGGGATTGTCTTTCATCTTTTTCTTTGTCTATTACAGTATTAATTATGTTGTCAAACACATTCTTCTCGATATGCATGACATCAAGGTTATGTCTGATCATATTGGTGCTACAATATGGCAGGTCCTAGAATATACTTCTTTTCGTCCAATTATGAGTGCGCCAAATTCATCACACTATATCCCTTTGTAGGATCTTTGATAACACTTGAAAAATCCTTAACTCCTCCCATATCGTGCCTCCGGTCCACCTTGGCGGTGGATTGGCTTTCTCCACAACGCCGGCACGAAAAGCATTCATGTTCCTCCGAAACGGATGGTCCTTCGACAGGAACCGCCGATGACAATCGAAGAAGCACAATTTTCTTCCGTATTTCAAATGGAAAGTCTTCGTGTGGTCCATGCAATACGGACACGAGAGACGACCATGAGTGCTCCATCCAGATAGCATTCCATAGGCCGAAAGGTCATTGATGGTCCACATCAGTGCGACCCTTATCTGAAAATTATGCTTTCTAGAAACATCGTAGGTGTTGGCACCTACTTCCCACAGCTGATTCAACTCATCTATCAATGGCTGTAAATACACATCGATATTCCTTTTCGAATTGTTCAAACCCGGGATAATAACAGTGAGAAACATATATGGAGTCTTTATGCACATCCAAGGTGGTAGATTGTACGGAGTGATAATCACAAGCCAACACGAATACTGGGTCTCGAAAGTCTGAATAGGGTAAAACTGTCGGAGGAGAGACCAAATATGATATTACGCGGATTCGAAGCAAAATCTGAATACTCTCGATTAAAGTGCTTCCATGCTTCTCTATCAGATGGGTGATCCAACACTCCTTTGATCTATTCCCACTACAACAAATAAGGCCTACAATAGCAGTTTTTTTTATAGCATTCAAGTGTCCCCGCTATAGAATGTTATCAGCAATAGCGTTCTTTCTGTAGTGCTATAAAAATATATATATATATAGCATTTTTAGAATGTTGTAGAATCTATAACATTCATATATTACTTTGTTTGTATGTCAAAGCAGATCTCATGTTCGAATCCTAGGATAAGCAGCGTAGTTTTTTATTTTACATGATAAACTACAGACTATAGCATATATATTTGGCGTGAAAACATACAAATTTACAAAACCCGCATCCAACATTTACAAAATCCATAGCCTAAACCCCATAATATTCCTTCTTCCGCGCATAACTATCGGTACTAACATTTCCTCGTAACACTACAAAAATAGAGGCTTTAGGCCACAAAATCTGGAACGACAAAAAAAGTTTAGTCGCCCACACTACAACAAAATAGGTTAATAACGATACTTTTTATGACACTTTTACGACACTTTCTAAATAAGTGTCGTTAATTTTCTGTAGTGATGACACTCTACCAAAACAGGTCGTTGTAATGAAATATCAGTCATAATCTACGACACCTTTTTTAAAAATATCGTAAACAAAAATTTAACGACACTTTTTAGGTCACTTAAAAATATCGTAAACAATTATATCAAATACAACACTTTAAAAAAATCATAAATAACTATATACAAACTCCACACTTTTAAATTGGTGTCTAAAAATTTCATTGTCCACAAATTTTTTTACTTTAATGTTGTGCCAAAAAATGGCGCTCATCTACCGCCGATAACTAGGCTTTTTTCCCCCTTTCCTTCAAAATTTTCATGGTCTCTCTGTCTCCTTCCTCTCTTTTCTGCTTCCAAGATAGAGATAGAGATGGATCCCCCAATTCTCAGCCCCAGCAGTCATAGGACCACCTCGACCCCATTCTCATAATCTACGACACCTTTTTAAAATATTATAATTATAAATTTAACAACACTTTTTACCACTCTTAAAACTGTAGTAAACAATTATATATTAAATACGATACCTTTAAAAATGTTGTACATAATTTTGTTCAAAATACAACACTGTAAAAGTGTTGTCAAAAATTTTAGTTCCCACAAAAAATCTATTTTACCGCCTATGCCCAAAAGTTGGCGCTCATCTGCCCGGTAAAGTTGTTTTTTGGGTTGCTCTTTATTGTCTATGCAGCACCCAAAAATTCACTTTAGCTTCTTCCAAATTTTAGAGGTCTCTCGCTTCTTCCTCTCTTTTTCGGTTGCTCTTCCAACATAAGTTTTCGGAAATAGAAGTTTTGGGGGCTGTCGTCACTACCATCAATTTTCGGCAATAGATTCGACCGTCGACATCATCGTTGCAGCCGACACCGTCGTAGTCGCTGTCGACACCGCCGTCATCTTAGTTAGCTCTCAATTCTTCATCTCCACCCCTCATTTTTTTTCTGAGTTTTTCTTTCTTTCTTTATTATATTGGGTTAAAAATTACGGATTTTGTAAGCATCAGAATAGATTTGAGTTTTTTCTTTCTTAATTACGTTTTAGAAGAAGAAATCAACATTTAGGGTTTCATATTCATGTTTTGGTGCTTTTTATGCAATTTGAACTTGATTACATTTTCTTATGTTTTTCGGTTCATATTCATATTCATGTTCATATCCATCGAATTTTTTTATGAATTTTGTAGTTACGAATTCTTTTTCATTAGCAACACAAATTTTGGACAAATTCTTGCTTGAATTTGAACGAAAATTTTGTAGTTCTGACAGCCCTAGAACATGAATATGCATTTAGCTGAACATGAATATCTCAAAATCAAGTGAATTTGAACCAAAAAAATATGTATGTGTCAATGCTTTTTTTGTATATAACACAACTAAAATAAGGCAAATTAGCGACGTCATGATACGTCGCTAATAATGACAATTACGTCGCTAATCGTAATTGGCGACGGCTTTAGCGATGTAAAGTGAAGGTCGCTTTTAAGCTAGTCGCAGATGGCAAATTCGTCGCCCTACGTCGCTGTTTGCGACGTCCCAGCCGTGTCGCTAGGTCGTCGCAAAGTTAGCGACGTAGTACGACTTCTTAGCGACGTTTAGTTCTATTGACGTGATGACGTGGCATGCCTGCCACATCAGCAAGGTGTCGACGTATAGCGACGTAACGCCGCTAATTAGCGACATATAGCGACGTCCACTTTCCGTCGCTATACGTCGTTATACGTCGCTATCCGTCGCAGGCTACTGAAAAAAAATTAAAAAAATATAATGTGTATTTTTGTTATGCCGTGTGTCTGTGTTTACAGTGTGTGTGAAGTGCAGTGTTCGAACCATCGAAAGTTTCGCTAACTGTTCTATGTTTTATCTTGGATAGAAAGAGCAACAGTTCAGGGTACACTTCTCAGAGCTTCCTCTTCACGTCCTTCACCTTCTCGGGATCCTGTACGATGTCCCGAGAGAGTAAAAGATGTAAAAATGAAGCTCTCAGAAGTACACCCTGAACAGTTGCTCTTTCTGTCCAAGATAAAACATACAACAGTAATTGAAACTATCGATAGTTCCGAACACTACATTTCACATACATTGTAAACACAGACACACATCATCACAAAAATACACATTATATTTTTTTAAAATTTGGGCAGCACCTCCTTTGTATATCAGATCATCGCTTATAATCCAGCGTAGGTATATTTGTCATCTCCGTCACAGATATCATCATAATTAAGTCTCCCATCATAACAGTCTATAACTAATAGATAAATAACAGTCTCCCATCATAACAGTCTACAACTAAATATCATACATGTACTCAATGAAAATACCAACAAATTAAATATCCTAAACATACATGTCCAACAAACATACATGTCCAACAGAGTCAAAAAATAATAAAAATCAGTGTACAGAACGGTCAATGGGCCCATAGGGCCAATACATCCAAAGATGATTAAAAAATATACTGGATCACTGAGGACCCCTGCCGCGCATCTGGGATAGAATGTACTCATACTGCTCCTGGGTAAGCTGCACCGTAGGGGCAGTAGGAGGCAGTACAATCTCTGGAGTCGGCGCCGCCGATGGACCGGGAGGACGTATATGCTCCAGCTCTCGCAGTCGCTCACCATGCGCAGCCAGGGTACTCACCATCCTCTGAGTACTCTCCTCAATCGAAGCCGATACCTGAGTGAGTGAGGCAGACATGGTCCTCTGCGATCCCTCCAGCTCGACCTGTCTACGCTCTGTGCGCTGCGTAGACTCGGAGAGCGTGTGCAAGCTGGCAGCTGTAGCCTGCTGTAGACTCATCAGCTCCTGTATACTGCGCTCGACCGCATCAAATCGTCCGGTGATCATCGGAGGGTCGGATCGTCGCTCGACCGCATAAAAAATCTGCTGCTACAAATCACGATACAGCTCGTCGATCTGACGACGAATATCCTGAGCTCGTGACGACGCCTGCGAAGCCGGAGACTGCACACTGACAGAGGGGACCCGGGATGACTCCGAAGCCAAATACGCGCCGTAGGATCCCGTACCGTAGTACGTACCCTTCTGATGACCGCCAATGACGGTCATCCAGAGGTCGTCCCACGATGGAGCTGTAGGCGGCTGAAAGGAAGTACCAGCCCCTCCCTCTACTGGCGCACAAGCAGCAGCAGCCGCCTCCTCCTGTAGCCGAACAAACTCGGCCTAGAACAATGTTTGCTAACGTGTACGTGTTTGCTAAAGTCTATATTGATATCTATTTTTCTATTTTCTAAATTATAGTAAATTAATATAAAGAATAGAGCGTACATATGCCTGCGTCGCCCTCTCGTCAATGAACTCCCCAGCCCTCCGATGGGTGACCAGGAAGACGGTCACCATGTTCGGGTCCTCACCCTTTTTTACCTGTTAAAATATATTATCTATTATTAGTATTAAACATTCTATCGAACTATATATAAATTAATGTCCATCATAGAAAACGTACCAGACGATAAAAATGCTCCGTCATCGGAATGGAGCCACCACACCACTTATTGGCGCTCGACCGTGCCACCTTGGCCTTGTCAGATCGCTCCTGGTACCTAGCCTCGACGAATCTAGCCTTCATCGTAGTCCACTACTCTGGCGTGATCCAACCATGGATCGACTTTCCGGAGCGATCACGAGACTTCTGGTCGTGGATCGCATCACGGATGAGCTTGCCTGCGATGGCAGAAAATTGGGCCTCGATCTTCGTCGCCCGGTGTGGTGGATAGAAATAGGTCCTCTACAAGAAGTAAAATAAAAAAGTTATATAATATACATAAATGATTATTAAAATTTAAAAATAAACAAATTTTTTACCTTGAAGTGGGCCAACCAAAAGGCCTTCCTATCTGCGGGAGCATCTGAGTAGTTAATCCAAGGCCCACCATAGTTCTGCCTCAGAAATAACCCCAGCTGTCTCTGTACCGCAGGAGGCCGATATCTATACAATAATAATTTTCATGAATATATATGTACATATAATCATTTGAGAAATCTATATTAACTAATTAACTTACTTCGTAGGCCCGTCCGTCCAAATCTTCATACGCATCTCGCCCGGGGGAGCGCATGGAGGGTCGCTCTCACCTCCTGCCTGGGCAGGATCAGTCTGATCGTCGTCCTCCATATGCTCGGCATCGGCTCCCCCCATGGAGCCGTCGGCAGAAGGAATGCTGGATGCGGGATCGGGAATGCTGGACGCGGGATCAGGAATGCTGGATGCGGGATCATGAACGCTGGACGACGAGGGAGGAGTCGCCATCCTGCTGGAACTGTCCTGTCCCGGTAATGGACCGGGAACAGAACGGTACAATGGCGTACTCGGAGATATGGATGAGGGTACGAAATCTCCATCCCCAGCCCGAGGCTGACGGGACTGTCTAATATAAAATCTTCCGTGTCGTCCAGATGGTCTAGTCATACATGATAATAACATATGACAATAAAACAAAAATACATATTTATATGATAGACATCCCAGATTTTTGAAAAATATCATAGTCACAGATAAAAGTGTCACAGATTTATATGATAAAAGTGTCACTAAAGTGTCAAATATGATGATAAAACAAACGTACAGATTTAATCCTCTTCTAAAAATTCATCTAGTTCGTTTAGCTCTTCTTCTTCTTCTTCTTCTTCTTCTTCTTCTTCTTCTTCTTCCTCCTCTACATCTTCACTTTCATCTGCATCTTCCTCTTCAGATAATTCTACTTCTTCTACACAATTAGATGTGTAATGAGGAACTTCCGTCGTGTCCACTTCTATAATATTTGTTACAAGAGGTAGTTCATCCTCTTGATAAGCTATATCGTCAACCTCAAAGGTATTTCTAGCTTTGGTCTTGTATACTGTCCACCAGTCCGACCTTGTTGTTCTCCATTTAGGATAACTTGTGAAGTACACGAGCCAAACCTGACTTGATAGGACAAATGGTTCATAGGCTTGATATCGACGCCGATAGTTTATATCAACAAGACCGTGCTTGTCTACTTTCCAACCTTGACCTTCATTCGGATCGAACCAATCACACCTGAATAACACAATCTTAGCAAGCTCTATTCCATAACTATATGTCAGCTCCACGATCTCCCGTAGCGCGCCATAGAAATCTTTGCCCGCATCAACATCTTTGTAGTTCGAAGATCTGATACACAAACAGCTATTTTTGGTGTAGTCGAGATCCACAAAGTTGTCTCTGATCGGGCAAGTCGTTGACTTGAACCTAAACCCATTAACACAGTAGCTTGGCCATATTTTTATAGCATAAATTGGTCCCTTGGCTAGCGTTCTAATAGACTCATTCTCAAGTCTTGCGTATGGACGATCGACCTAAATACCACAAAAGAAGAAATTAAGCTCATTCTCAATCAAGTGCATATACAGAAAGGTAATTACAGAGTTCTCAAGTCTTACATATGCACTCAACCATGATTGGAAAAAATGCCTCATTTCTTGTTCTAGTTCTTCTTCTGTTATGTGTGGCCTACCTGACCTCACATCATCATTAAATATGCTGAAAACAACATCGTTCAATTAATGTAATAGTATAATAATCAACACTATTAAAATAATATAGACGTATTAATTACTTACCCCTCCAGTTTCTCTACTTCTTCCTCGTCGTAGTTGAGTAATACATATACCTGAGCAGCCCTTAGCTCATCATCGTTCAGATATCTCTTCTTTATTTTATCCGATGGATTTCCTGGAGCATTGAATACCTTCAATATTGTATCATTACTTTCATGATCTCCGTCGTCGTTTCTGGAAGCTCTTGTTCTATTAGTTGCAATATGAGGCTTGAAATACATCGAACAAAAGTTTGTAATCTCCTCGAGAACATAGGCTTCACAAATAGAACCCTCGACCCGTGCCTTATTTTTCACCTTTCTTTTTAGGTGATTCAAATGTCGTTCGAATGGGTACATCCATCGATATTCGACGGGTCCACCAACACGTGCCTCATAGGATAGATGAATCAGCAAATGCTCCATAGAGTCGAAGAATCCAGGAGAAAATACCCTCTCTAGCTTGCACAGTATTACCGCAATGTCCTTCTCTTGCTTTTCTAGACGATCAACGAGCAATTTCTTAGAACAAAGATCCCTGAAGAATATGCTAAGCTCCGTCAATGGATCCCAAACTGCCTGCGGTAAGAATTCCCGAAATACAATCAGAATTAACCTCTCCATGAATACGTGACAGTCGTGGCTCTTCATACCCGTCAATTTATTTTTCTTCGGATCGACACATCTTCTCAGATTTGACACATATTCGTCTGAAAATTTTAGGCCCTAGATCCACCGACAAAGTCTCACTTTATCCTCCTTGTCCAGCGAGAAAATTGACTTCGGCAGGAATTGTTTTACATTCTGCTCTATCAAATGCAACGCAGGGCATTTGCATATTTCTTCTAAGTCCAACCTGGCCTTGGGATTGTCTTTCGTTTTTTTCCTTTACGTCCATCACAGTATTAATTATGTTATCAAACACATTCTTCTCAATATGCATGACATCAAGATTATGTCTGATCAGATTGGTACTCCAGTATGGCAGATCCCAGAATATGCTTCTCTTTGTCCAGTTATGATCTCTACCAAATCCATCGCACTTGTACCCAGTTATAGGATCTTCGATAGCACTTGGAAAATCTCTAACCTCCTCCCATATCGTGGCTCCGTACCACCTTGGCGGTGGATCACCCTTTTCTACAACGCCAGCACGGAATGCATTCATGTTCCTTCTGAACGGATGATCTTTTGGCAGAAATTGCCGATGACAATCAAAGAAGCACGATTTTCCTCCGTGTTTCAAGCGGAAAGCCTTACTACGGTCTATGCAATACGAACATGAGAGACAGCCATGAGTGCTCCATCCAGATAACATTCCATAGGCCGGAAAGTCGTTGATGGTCCACATAAGGGTTGCCTTCATCAGAAAATTCTGTTTCCTGGAAACATCGTACGTGTTAGCGCCTACTTCCCATAACTGATTCAACTCATCTATCAAAGGCTGTAAGTACACATCAATATTTCTCTTGGGATTGTTCGGACCAGGAATTATAACGGTTAGAAACATGTACTGAGTCTTCATGCACATCCAAGGCGGTAGGTTATACGGAGTGACAATCACAGGCCAGCACGAATACTGGGATCCCGAAAGACAAAAAGGAGTAAAACAGTCAGAAGATAGCCCCAACCTGACATTACGCAGATCTGAAGCAAAATCAGGATACACTCGATCAAAGTGCTTCCACGCTTCTCCATCGGATGGGTGATCTAACACTCCTTCAATCTGTTCTCGCATGTGCCAACTCATATTTTCGGCCGTCTCTTTCACCATAAATAATCTTTGCAACCGCGGCGTTAAAGGCAAGTAATGCATTGAATCGATCGATCTTCTTGCACCGGTAGACCTTCCTGTACTAGTTGTCTTATAGCGATCAGTACCACAAAATCTGCACACATCTACGTCCTTGTCGTCTTTGTAGTACAGCATGCACCCATTACGACAAGAATCAATTTTTTCGTATCCCATCCAGAGCGATCTCACCATCCTCTTAGACCGGTAGAAGTCTTTAGACAACTTAGCACCCTCAGGCAATATTTCTATAAGCAACTCCATAAGATGGTTGTAGCAATCTTGTGACATGTTAAAATCGGACTTGATGCTCAACAATCTTGTAACCACCTCCAACGGTGAATGATCCTCACAACCAGGATATAATGGAGTCCTTATATTCTCCAGCAACTCCATGAACTATGCAGCATCGACGTTCGGTGCCTCCTCAGGTACATCATGATCGTCCGGATCGAAAATAGGCCCCGTCGCGTCAAAAATCATGTTCACCAACCCATCATCGTAAGCAGCGTTGTTGTGGACATCCACATAAGACTCATACTCCGATGCTAAAGACACAAGTTCTCCGTGCGCGCTCCACTGATAGTAATTCGGCGTGAAACCCTTCGAGTATAAATAATACGTGACTTCCACTTCTGGATGATATTTCAAGTTGCGACATCTCACACACGGACACTTAATTTTGGTACCGTCCATGTACTGAGGGAACGCCTTGGCAAACTGCATGAACTGCTGTACACCCTCTATGAATTCATCTCGCACACCGCATATGTCATCAGGATGACGGTTGTACATCCACGAACGATTCCGTAAATAGTAATTCATATCTATATCCAATTGAGGATAATTCTGTAAGATAGATACATACACATTGTAGTCAGTGAATGAATGTTAAGACAGTTTAGATATGGGTGCGCAACATAAACTGTTCATTCATTCCACATATTACAAACAAAGAATTTGAAGGAAGAAACAAAAATAACTGTGTTGGGACTAAAACAACTGTCTTGTGTCAAAGTGTCGTATCCGATAGATCGATACTAATCCGATACGGTCGATACTAATCTGGTACCGATTCTGATACTCATCCCAACTGTCCAATATCGACCCTTTGGGTCTACAAGAGTTACTTCACCCAGTTTGTCAAGAAAGGTAAAACTTTTTAAATTAATATCCAATATCGACCCTTTGGCCTGTGCTTGAGCAGTATCCTAACTCAAACTATCTATCCTAACTAATAAATTAATATCCTACTTTAACAACTACTAACTCTCATATTCCTTCTAACATAAACTAATATCCTAATCTAAACTAACCCTTTAATTGAAACTTATATCTAAACAATGCTAATCATGAACTAACACCCTAACCTGGAAGTCCACACTGCTCAAGCACAGGCCAAAGGCCAAGTTATAAGGCAAAATGCAGGCAACTGCCTGTATGTAATGCCCTAGTCCCAAAATACGTAGGACTAGGAACGTAGACATGCCAGCTGTATCCATACGAAGTACACTCCAATATATGGAAACCTCGTATGAATACATAAGCTGTAAAATGCAGTAGAACCATAACTAACTAATCTCATCCACAAAATTAAAGAATAAAAGATATATAATGATAATGAATTGTTTTGATACAATATGTTGGGCGAAGACAAATCCACTACCAACAAATAAGGGAAAAAATACATAAGAAAAGATATGAATTTGGCGAGCGAAGCGAAGACGATCCAAGTGCAATCATCCTCGAAGAAATAGCGATGAACACGGCTAGAGCTAGAACACCTGTGAAAGACAATAGCACACAGCTGGCGAGATAACCAGGTCCTCAGAGGGACGTAACAAGACACATAATATCATGCCATATAAACTGAATAATTATTGCTCAAATAAATAAGTCAATTGAATTATAACGTGGTCCAATACACACCTATTGAACTAGCTTACCATCCCCCCAACCAAACAAGGACAGGAGATGGTAAACTAATTCACGGTAACGTATCTTTCCATGCTATAAATCCAATATGGTATCCGAACCTCAACAAGGTTCAATACCTTCTCATCGAAGTAGTAAGGCACACCTACAACCAAACAAGGACAAGATGTGACAAACTAATCCGCGACAAGTTATTGTTCCAAGCCACGGTCAGATACAAGTACCCAAGCCAAAATTACTCGTACCTAACGGATAAAGGTGCCTAACCTTTCTAAGTGAATGTAGTTAAGAACAATCCTTCCTACGCATGGGCCCTGGCTAAATAGGATCGGCATAGTCCTCCCTTAGGGTACTAGAGGCCCAATCAATAAGAGCATAACGTTCCGCAGAACGTCAGTGGCCGTCAGTAATCATGGGTCATCAGCCCCGTATCTCCAGCGGAGAATCCGGGTCACAAGAGAAAGTGCATCGAAGCCCATACGCTAATGAATTGTCCTCCCCGCCCAATGCCTACTATGTTGTATCCACAACACAAAACCTCTATAACCGCTAAGTCAATCTAGCATGCAACCTCTATTAGCGGTTATTTCTATCGCACGGCTTGTACGTACTGGTGGCCAGCCAATCACGTACGTCCGTGTTCTACATGCGACACACAACTTCATGGTACAACGTGTCAAGGCCAATGAATGCAATACACAAGGTTGTCCCTTAAACCTAGGTTTAATGTGTAAGAAAAATAATACATAGCAGGAAAATATAACTGAACAGTAAGTTCTAACAGGTTATGCCATGTATCACAGTCTATTTTGCATAAAATAAATAATACATGAAATATGAGCTAAAATAAATAAACAGCAAATGGCAAGGTGTCTTGCCTGGTAGTACGCCTGGTGTACTGCAATGATCAATGTGGCATGAACTGCAACTTCGGTGCAATAACTATGCAAGGTGACCTCTGATGGTGGTACGGACAGTTCTATTGGGTCCAGGACGGTCAACTTAGCTAGGGACGGTATAAGTAAGTTCGGGATTTAGAAGAAGATATGAATGTGACTAGAGAGACAAGATCGATAATTGAAGAGATTTGTTTAAATTAAAAAAATATGTATAACTCTTTTTAGAAAATAATTATCGTATTTGGAACTATATTATAGTAGTCAAAATAATATTTGAAAACAGAGGAATTATTTTGATATCAAACTAAAATAAAATTAGATTAGAAAATAAAAAGAATATTTTTAGAGTCCCAATCCGTAGTTAAAATACCATAAATAATATAAAATTAGGAAGATATTCATGAACTTTTAGAATCATTTACATATATATATATATATATATATATATATATATATATATATATATATATATATATATATATATATATATATATATATATATTGTCAAAGTAATATAAAAGCCCTAATGAGTTTCAAAGCCCAATTTTATACTTTGTAACCAATAATTTAGAAATACTACTATATATATTTTAATAAGACAAAATAATAATAACAATAATATTTATAAATATATATATTGCTAGTAATATACAATACTTATAACAATTATTCTGTATCCTCAACAAAAACAAATATTAAAGCAAAAAAAAAACTATAGAGGCAGGACTGCTGCCATCTTGTTTTGGAAAGAGGGAAAGGATATTATAATAAAAAAAATCTCTATTAAAGTAGGAAAAAATCCATTGAAAAGAAGAATTATAGCAGCAGTTGTTGCCGTTCTCGAGAGAACAGAACAAAGCAACTCTACATAAAAGAAAATCAAGAGAGAGAGAGAGTGAGTAAAACAAAACCACAAAACAAAAAAAAAACAAAAAAATGTTAAATACTGGAGAGAATAAAAGAAGAGGGGAGGGAGTGAGCGCGAGAGAGGGAGTGAGCGAGAGAGGAAAGTGGAAGCGAAAGGAAAAGAAGGGGGGTCGGCTTGGCACGCGGCGGAGCTCGTCGGAGGCGGAGTGTTGGGCTCGCGGTGCTCAGGTGGAGGGTGTGGTGCTGTATCGGCGCCGGAGTGAGCGGAGGGAAGAGGGTTTTCTGGGGTTCGGCCACGCGCCTCGCCGGCGGACTCGCGGCAGTGCGGCGCTCCAGGGAGGCGCGGCGCTGGCGGTGGATGTTGGTGGGGGCAATGGACGAGTGGTGTGGAGTAGGCGGAGGACTCGGTGGCTAGGCATGGGGTTTCGGTCGGCTAGGGGCGCGGCAAGCGCGACGGCCGGAGGAAAGGGGAGGCGCCAGCGGATCTAGGCAACCACGCACAGGGTGCGGAGACTGGGCGGCAAGGGTGCGCGGCTCACCGGCGGTCGGTGCGCGGTGGCGCGCACTGCGGCGGTTGTTCGGGCACGACGTCGAGGAAGGTGAGTGGTGGTTTAAAATTCGGGTTTTTCTTGTGTGATTTTGGTGGCTGTGGTTGTGTTCGGCTAAGGCAGTGTTGGTGCTGACGATGGCGGTATGGTCGGGTGGTGGTTTGGTCGATGGTGGTGGACGCTGAGTCGAGGCCGGAGTTGGTCGGGTGGTTCTCGGTTGGGTGTTGCTGGCCGAGACGGGGGCTGCCGCGGTGGCGACGGAAGTTGGGTGCAGGTGGTGGTGTTTGGCAGTTGTGGTAGGGTGGCGGTGATGGTAGATGGCTTGTGTAGGAGTAGGTTTTAGGGATTGATAGGGGTGGAGGGCTACCGTCGTGTCCTGTGTGACACGGGGCAGGGTGTCCGGCATGTCGGACACGGAGAGAATTTATGTATTTGTAAAGAAAAATAAATAGTGGATGGGACACGGACACGATGCACATTTGGGTTGTGGAAATTTATGGAAGAATAATTGTCGAAAAATAATGGAGGAGTACCTGCCTATTTATAGGATGTGGAAATTCCCATTTGGATAGGATTAGGAAAACATTTAAATCCCCAATAGATAATTGCTACTAATAAATTTAAATCCAAATTCAATCTAATTACAAATCCAAATCCAATTAAATTTCTAGTTTAAAATCAAATAGGATAAATCAAATTTCAAATATTTAACTATTTAAATAAATCCATAAATCAAATCAAGATTTAAATTGCCACAATAAATTCAAAATATATTTTCCAAAAATACTAATAATAATAATTTCGAAAATAATAAATATATTTAAATATCTTTTTGAATAATAAACTATTAATATTAATATATTTCAAAAATTACATTTTTATTTAAAATAACTAAGAAAATATTTATTTCAAAAATATGTACGCTCGCACATATTTGCACTCGTCGAGCAATTACGAAAAACAAAATTTTGCGCGCGACGTACAATACAACTACGCGACGTACAATAAATAAAAATATATAATCAGTAACAAATTTTAAAAAAAAATTAGTAGAAATTTAGGGGTTTTACATCCTACCCAACTTAAAAGAATTTCGTCCTCGAAATTAAGAATTTGTAGGGGGGTGAGGAGACACAAGGAGGTATCGGTAGGGAACAATCAATTATAAGGCTCAACAAAATTATGTAGTAAGAAGTTGCGATCTAGATCATAGAAAAATAATACGGGTATGGTCGTGGGTAGTGAATGAGGGTCATAGTAGGGCCGAGAAGCAGGACGAGGAGTTTAGGATGAAGACATAGCAACATCGAGTGGTAATGGTCATAACTGATAGGACAGCTAGAGGAATTTCAAGTATAACGCCTTCGTCCTTCTAAAATTGGTGAAGGCGGAAGCAATATAGAGTTTGAAGGAGGCGTTATCGAATACGATTACATGATTCAAAGACGATCGAATAATTTCAAAGAAATTGTCAAGGCAGTCGTGGATGGGATTCTAGAGGACAAGTTTAGCTATGTCCCCATCCACGTAGAACGATATATAGAAGCGAACCAAAGTGCACTTGGTTGATCAGACCATTATGCACCGGTTCTGATTAGACGATACGTTAGTGGGAGCTCTTCCAATAACATATGTCGTGAACAAGCTCGATAAATCAATGAACTTGTAAATCTAAGTTATAGTAGCAACATTTGTCAAGAGAGTGAAATTATAGACACGAGAGTCTAAAATTGAGAGGGAGTATAGTTGAACTTCTAAAGATTCTAAGTCATGACCTGTGATGGTCTTTATACAGTCGTCCTATAGTCTTCTTGTCCAAGTCCTTGGTTGACTAGATGGGTTAGGGTCCTCTAAATTCTAGAATCTAAGTAAACTTGCTAATATAGGTTACTAGGTCAAAGGGATTGCTAGGTCACGAGACGTTCTACCCAACTTAAAATTTAACTAATGGTATTTGGGACATCTAACTAGTAGGGTCAATCTCTAGCAAGAACGAAGGAAAGATTAGAATAATGATAGGAGGAATTAAGCAAGATGCAATCGATGAGTCGAACGGTAGTTCGAATATGAAATCGAGGAAAGAGGTCAAGTATGTGGATGAGATCCTAAACTTCTGATCCTATTCGCAGGCTTGCTTGGTAAGGTAAAGTAACCAAATAATTTATCTTGACCTGCATGGGCCACCACAAAAATATGTAACGCTCCAGTCCCAAAATACGTAGGACTAGAAACGTAGACATGCCAGCTGTATCCATACGAAGTACACTCCAATATATGAAAACCTCGTATGAATACATAAGATGTAAAATGCAATAGAACCATAACTAACTAATCTCATCCACAAAATCAAAGAATAAAAGATATATAATGATAATGAATTGTTTTGATACAATATGTTGGGCAGAGACAAATCCACTACCAACAAATAAGGGAAAAAATACACAAGAAAAGATATGAATTTGGCGAGCGAAGCGAAGACGATCCAAGTGCAATCATCCTCGAAGAAATAGCGATGAACAAGGCTAGAGCTAGAACACCTGCGAAAGACAATAGCACACACCTGGCGAGATAACCAGATCCTCAGAGGGACGTAACAAGACACATAATATCATGCCATATAAACTGAATAATTATTGCCAAATAAATAAGTCAATTAAATTATAACGTGGTCCAATACACACCTATTGAACTAGCTTACCATCCCCCCAACCAAACAAGGATAAGAGATGGTAAACTAATTCACGGTGACGTATCTTTCCATGCTATGAATCCAATATGGTATCCGGACCTCAACAAGGTTCAATACCTTCTCATCAAAGTAGTAAGGCACACCTACAACCAAACAAGGACAAGATATGACAAACTAATCCGCGACAAGTTATTGTTCCAACCCACGGTCAGATACAAATACCCACACCAAAAGTACTCGTACCTAATGGATAAAGGTGCCTAACCTTTTTAAGTGAATGTAGTTAAGAACAATCCTTCCTACGCATGGGCCATGGCTAAATAGGATCGGCATAGTCCCCCCTTGGGGCACTAGAGGCCCAATCAATAAGAGCATAACGTTCCGCAGAACGTCAGTGGCCGTCAGTAATCATGGGTCATCAGCCCCGTATCTCCAGCGGAGAATCCGGGTCACAAGGGAAAGTGCATCGAAGCCCATACACTAAGGAATTGTCCTCCCCGTCCAATGCCTACTATGTTGTATCCACAACACAAAACCTCTATAACCGCTAAGTCAATCTAGCATAAAACCTCTATTAGCGGTTATTCCTATCGCACGGCTTGTACGTACTGGTGGCCAGCCAATCACGCAAGTCCGTGTTCTACATGCGACACACAACTTCGTGGTACAACGTGTCAAGGCCAATGAATAAAACACACAAGGTGGTCCCTTAAACCTAGGTTTAATGTGTAAAAAAAATAATACATAGCAGGAAAATATAACTGAACAGTAAGATCAAACAGGGTATGTCATGTATCACAGTTTATTTTGCATAAAATAAATAATGCATGAAATATGAGCTAAAATAAATAAACAGCAAATGGCAAGGTGTCTTGCCTGGTAGTACGCCTGGTGTACTGCAATGATCAATGTGGCACGAACTGCAACTTCGGTGTAATAACTATGCAAAGTGACCTCTGATGGTGGCACGGACAGTTCCATTAGGTCCAGGACGGTCAACTTAGCTAGGGACGGTATAAATAAATATGGAAGAAGATATGAATGTGACTAGAGAGACAAGATCGATAATTGAAGAGATTTATTTAAATTAAAAAAATATGTATAAATATTTTTAGAAAATAATTATCGTATTTGGAACTATATTATAGTAGTCAAAATAATATTTGAAAACATAGGAATTATTTTGATATCAAACTATAATAAAATTAGATTAGAAAATAAAAAGAATATTTTTAGGGTCCCAATCCATAGTTAAAATACCATAAATAATATAAAATTAGGAAGATATTCATGAACTTTTAGAATCATTAACAAATATTATATATATATATATATTTATATATATATATATATATATTATATATATATATATATATATATATATATATATATATATATATATATATATATATATATATATATATATATATATTGTCAAAGTAATATAAAAGCCCTAATGAATTTCAAAGCCCAATTTTATACTTTGTAACCAATAATTTAGAAATACTACTATATATATTTTAATAAGACAAAATAATAATAAAAATAATATTTATAAATATATATATATTGCTAGTAATATACAATAATTATAACAATTATTCTGTATCCTCAACAAAAACAAATATTAAAGGAAAAAAAATATATATAGAGGCAGGACTTCTGCCATCTTGTTTTGGAAAGAGGGAAAGGATATTATAATAAAAAAATCTCTATTAAAGTAGGAAAAAATCCATTGAAGAGAAGAATTATAGCAGCAGTTGTTGCTGTTCTCGAGAGAACAGAATAAAGCAACTCTACATAAAAGGAAATCAAGAGAGAGAGAGAGGGTGAGTAAAACAAAACCAAAAAACAAAAACAAAAAAAACAAAAAAATGTTAAATACTGGAGAGAATAAACGAAGAGGGGAGGGAGTGAGCGCGAGAGAGGGAGTGAGCGAGAGAGGAAAGTGGAAGCGAAAGGGAAAGAAGGGGGTCGGCTTGGCACGCGGCGGAGCTCGCCGGAGGCGGAGTGATGGGCTCGCGGTGCTCAGGCGGAGGGTGTGGTGCTGGATCGGCGCCGGAGTGAGCGGAGGGAAGAGGGTTTTCGGGGGTTCGGCCATGCGCCTCGTCGGCGGACGTACGGCGGTGCGGCGCTCCAAGGGAGACGCGGCGCTGGCGGTGGATGTTGGTGGGGACGCTGGACGAGTGGTGTTGTAACCCCTCTTCCCGAAATTTTGATAATATTTTATTTATTTATTTGAATTAAATGGTAATTTTTTAGAGTTTTATAAATAATTATTTAGTTAATTATTACGATAGAGGATTTTAGCCATGGTTGAGTTTGGAGTACAAGGAGGCTAGGAATCATGGCACGGATAGCATGGTCGTGTGCCTTGACTAGTGTGTTAGCCCTGATAGGGAAGGCCGAGATATAGTGATGTCCTAACTAGGAAAACCAGGCCAAGTTGTGACTCAACCCTTACCAAAGATTTATTTAGTTATTAATTATATTATTGAGTTTTAGAGAAATCGATTATACCATTTTAGTCCGGATTGGACCCGAACTGAGCCGAGCCCATGTAGTCATGTGGCACGTCCAATGACATTCGTGTTGATGGAATTTGATATGAGGGTATTGTATTTCGTTTTAAGGATTTAATGAATATTTTCTAATATTCGTAATTAAATATTATATTATTATTATTAGTGATATTCAGTGACTTTTGCATAAAATAGGTCTTCGTACATTTTGGGATTATTAGACTGCACAAAATGGTATATACATCATTAATGTTTTATTAAATTTTGTTGTATTTATTATTACTTTATTGAGGTTATTATATATATAATATTATTTTATTATTATTGGTTATATTAATTTTGTCAATTAAATATTATTATATATAGTCATATATATATAAATAGGTCCTACACTAGAAAAAGGGTATTTAGCATTTTTATGGGAATATATATATATATATATATATATATATATATATATATATATATATATATATATATATATATATATATATATAAAAATAAATATAGGTAAGTGTACCTGTGTATGTATATATATATATGTGTGTGTGTGTATATATATATATATATATATATATATATATATATATATATATATATATATAATAAAAAAAAGAAAAGGAAAAAAAACTAATGTATGGATACTCGGCCTCAGCCAAGTATTGTGAACCCAGCAGTGAGACACCCAGCACCCAAAGCCCACGAAAACCATTATTCCCCCTGAACCCGAGCCCCTGTGTAAAACATACGCGCGCGTATATAAGAGAGAGATCGCGAGAAAACATCACAAACCCTAACCCCGAGCCTTTGCCACCACCTGAGCGCATCACCCCTCGCGCGCGCGCACCGCCGGGAGCCGCCGTCGGTCGGCCGAGGGCCGCCCATCGCCGGCCGTCACGCGTGAAACAGGGGAACACCGATCGTAACGACAGTGCGCGACCAAGTTCGTCAAGGCGCTACGCTCACCACGCCCGATCATTTCCAGAACCAATTTCACAGGTACAAACCTAACTTATACACCTTCCAATATACTAGATATCATCGTAGCAAATCGAAACGAAATCGATATAAAATCGATGCCAAAAAATCCCAAAAAACTGTTCGAATTAGAAACAGAGAACCAGTCTAATCACCCATGTTTGAGGATCGATTTCGATCGATCCAGTACCACATTAGAAATTCTATTTGAACAGACTTTTAGACAACATGTAGGGCTCCACGACCCAATTCGCAGAAGTCGATTTCATCGACTACGCGTCGAGAAATCGAATCCCGAAGTTGACCGAAAACCCCGTTTTAAAATCAATAAAATTGTCCGATACGACGTGCGTCCCGCCAATCCGGACGACGTGTGTCACGCCCCAGAACCAGAATACTGGAGAGCGGGGGAATGACTCAGCCAGCTACGTATTACGGGTAGATGAATACCGTATAATACGATCAATGCTATCTAAAAGATGAGGGGGTGCATACTACATGAAAGTCTCACTATGGTCATTTCACATCTATTGTCTCAATCATTCAAATAAGAAACAGAAATAGAAAACATGTAAGATAAAGCAGTAAGGCGTCCCAAACGCTCAGTCAAAATGTTCTTGATATCTGGCTTTACAAAACATAGCCAGATGATGTAGCAAAGTGTACACAATCATGAATTAGACGATCAATTGCGCCAATCATGAATTAGACGAGTCCCAGCGGGACGCCCGTCATCAATATACAATATACCATAGATAATATAACCAGATACCGCTTCCTGTCCGTGTGGTAGATTTGCAGTATCTGTGGGGACCAGCCGGCCTGTCGGGCACTACTAGTCCCAAGAGGGCTGCCATGTAAGAACTCGGGAATCCATTCTCTCTATGCAATCATTATTTTATTTAACTTAATAGTCTCTACGTTGAATGAAGTCCCATACCGTAGGTCATGGTCCTTCAATTGAGTACTTTCGTACGGGGTACGATATGCACAACTCTACAACGATGCCCGTGCGGTTAGGTTGTAGGTCTTACATAGCTTAATGCAACAATCAAAACTAACCACGGAATAATCATGCCTTGACCATAAGTACACATGCTTCTTTGGTAAAATAAATAAATAACAAATAAATTGAAGCCTGCATGTGCCTGTATGCCAATAGTCGGGATTAGCCAGTCGATTTCAATAGTTCATAATAGGAACGTGTCTCATTCATTCAATTCAATAAGACGACTAGCCAGCCTCTTAGTTCCAACTAGGAATACATGATCAATTATTAATCGAGATAACCAACTCTTATATTATAATGTCAAGACAATAATTAATGTTAATAAAAGCCAAGATAATTAATCAAGGTCAATCAATGTCAATCAATATCAATCGATGTCAATTTGGAACAAGGATCAGCCAAAAGGCTTTAGAATCAGAGTTCATGCGACCAGGAAATCATGCGGCTAAAGAAGCTTAAATTCATGCGGTCGGGACAACATGCGCCTATGCGGCTAGGACCACACGCGCCTATGCAGCTAGGATAACATGCGCCTAAGCGGCCAGGATTTGAAATAGCCCCATGCGGTTCAGCAATGCCCAAGCCATGCGGCTGAAAAAAAGGTTGCAGTCTCATGCGGCTATGGCTAACATGCGACCACGCGGCCAAAGGAAATTCCATGCGGCTGGAGGGAATAGCAAACCCCATGCGGCTCAAAAGGACATGCGCCCCTGCGGCTCGAAATGACATGCGTCCATGCGGCTCGAAATGACATGCGCCCATGCGGCTGAACATGGGACAAGCCTATCTGCGGGTAAGGAAAACTAATTTCATGCGGCTGAATAAGTGCAATCCTATATGCGACTGAGAAGTCATGCAGCGCCATGCGGCTGCGGGACCGAATGCATATGCGGCTAGCTAAGAACTCTTGCGACAGATATGTCTCATGCGGCTGACTAAGCCCATGCGGCTCGAAATGAATGAACTCATGCGGCTGAAATGTCCATGCCCATGCAGCTAGAATGCCCATGCGGCCTGGAGACTGTTCTTCTTCTCCACTAGTCCGAGAGGAAGAACCATTGAAAGCCATTACTTCCAAACTCCATAAATCCTTCATTCTAAGCCCAAATCTGAACTTCCATAGGTCAAAATGGGGCAGAACAAAATTCTCTACTACATGGAACTATCAAAACTTGAAGATAACTAAGTTTGCTAGATCAAAACCTAAGAAATCCGAAAATGCAACAAACTTAGATCTACAACAAATAAGCCATAGAAAGTGAAAATGCTAAGTACTAAAGAGACTCAAAATCAAATAAGAAAGATGATGGAACAATAATAATGGGGATCCATCAAGAAGCAAGTTGGCACTTGCCTAGCTCTCCTAGGTTGGTGGGAGAGTTATGAGGAAGAAGAAGAAGAGTAATAGTGAAGTAATCAAGAGAGAGAAAGGGGATGGCCTTTAAATGGAAGGGGTGGTGGTAGGTGGGGGTTTGGTTCGGTTCATGATGAACCACAAGAATAAGTCAATCTAAACCGATCCTAAAGCAAAGCTAAAGCATGGTATAAGAGCAGAAAGTCAAATACAGGAATAAAATTGTAGGAAATTAATTATCTTGAATTTAAAGGAATTTAAATACAGAGCAGTACATGACGAATATAAAATAAATACATCCTATAATAGTATATGCATTAAAAATACGTATTCTGGGAACGGAAAGTGACATCTCTACCCTCCTTAGAAAAATTCCGTCCTCGGAATTTCAAATCCGAGCAGGATAGGAACATCAAAGCTAACTAATCCAAACATAAGCAATTGAGTAAGCAATCATTTCACAATGCCAATAGCAAGTAACATATCTCTGTTTAACTATTGACGACACCAAGCAATTCTACTTATAAGGTGACAAGCATGAGGAGTTAAGACAATCAAGGTATATAGAGAGAGATATACTTTGTGAGTCAAACAGGTGCGGATACCGTGATCGGATATCATCCTCACGTTCCCACGTTGACTCTCCTAATGAGTGATGACCCCAAGCAACCCGGACAAGGCTAATTGTTCGGTTCTTGAGTATCTTCTCTCTTCGGTCCAAAATGGACACAGGCTGTTCCTCGTAAGACAGGTTGGTACCAACAACCAGCTCGGAATGATCAAGGATATGGCTTGGGTCAGATACATACCTTCACAACTAAGATACATAAAATACGTCATGCACCTCTCGTAACGAAGGTGGAAGGGATAAACGATAAGCAACAACGCCTATCCTATCAAGAATAACAAAGGGTCCTACGTATCGCGGACTCAACTTCCCGCGAACGCCAAATCTAATGACCCCACGGGTAGGTGAGATCCGCAAGAACACATGGTCCCCAACAGAAAATTCTAGCGGCCTACGATGCCGGTCCGCCCAATGACGATGCCGATCCTGCGCAACTCGAAGTCGCTCTCTAATTCCCTTAACCAATTCAACGGTCTGGACAATCATTTCCGGGCCTAACATCTTCCTCTCCCCGATATCATCCCATGCTAGTGGCGACCTACACTTCTTACCATATAGTGCTTCAAATGGCGCCATCTGGATACTGGCTTGATAACTGTTGTTATAAGAAAACTCAACTAAGTGCAGGTGGCTCTCCCAAGATCCTCCAAAATCTAGGGTGCAAGCTCGCAACATATCTTCTAGGGTCTGAATTGTTCTTTCTGATTGTCCGTCTGTCTGGAGATGGTAAGCCGTGCTAAATCTTAACTTGGTACCCAAACTATGATATAAGCTCTTCCAGAAATGTGATATAAAGTGGGTATCTCGGTCTGACACAATGCTGACGGGGACTCCATGCTGTCTGACTATCTGCTGCATATACAACTCTGCCAACTTTTCTGTAGATTGTCCTACTCTGAAAGGAAGAAAGTGTGCTACCTTTGTAAGCCGATCTACTATCACCCAAATAGCATCTTTACCACTTGGTGATCTCGGTAAACCGATCACAAAGTCCATTTTAATATGTTTCCATTTCCATTCCGGGATAGGAAGTGGTTGCAATAACCCAGTTGGCCTCTGCTGTTCTGCCTTCACTTGCTGACATACCAAGTAACGGGAAACAAATCTAGCTATCTCCCTCTTCATCCCATTCCACCAGAAGTGCTGCTTGATATCTTGGTGCATCTTGGTCCCTCTAGGGTGTATAGAATATTGAGAACTCTGAGCTTCTGTCATAACCTCCTGTCTGATATCTCCACTAGACACACATAGACGTGATCCAAACCTAAACGTACCATCTTCATGAATTTGCATCTTCTTTCTGAGTCCTGACTCACATTCTGCTCTAAGCTTCTGAATCCTTGGGTCCTGTGCCTGAGCTGCCTTGATCCTGTCTACCAAGTCAGATTGAACTTGTAAACTTGTTAGAACCCCTACATCACTAGGAAGTATAACTTCGATGCCCATCTCCTGAAGGTCTTCTAAGATGTGCTTCTGTGTTGTCAACATAAATGCGCCGCCTCTCCTGCTAAGAGCGTCTGCTACCACATTAGCCTTTCCTAGATGATACTGAAGCTCCACATCATAATCCTTGATCAACTCCAACCATCTTCTCTGTCTCATGTTCAGCTCCTTCTGAGTAAAGATGTACCTCAGAATTTTATGATCTGTGTACATGTCTACTCGGTCACCATATAAGTAATGCCTCCATAGCTTCAAAGCAAATACTACTGTCGCCAACTCCAAGTCATGAGTTGGGTAATTCTTCTCGTGGTCTCGAAGTTACCTAGATGCGTATGCTATCACCTTTCCATGTTGCATTAGGACACATCCAAGTCCTTTACCTGACGCATCACAATATACAGTAAAACCCTCGGGTCCAACTGGCAATGTAAGAATAGGCGCTGATATCAACTTCTGCTTCAGATTCTCAAATGATGCCTGGCATTCTGCCGACCAGACAAATGGTACATCCTTCCGTGTCAAGCGGGTCATGGGTGCTGAAAGCCTTGCAAAGTCTGATACGAACCTTCTATAATAACCCGCCAATCCCAAGAAACTCCACACATCAGCTACGGTCTTAGGTACTGGCCAACTCTCTACTGCTCCTACCTTCTTGGGATCCACTGCTACTCCAGCACCTGATATAATGTGACCCAAAAATAAAATATGATCCGACCAAAACTCACACTTGCTGAGCTTGGCATACAACTGGTTCTCTCTCAGAACCTGTAACACTTTCCTGAGGTGGTCTTCATGCTCCTCTTCACTGGCAGAATATACGAGAATGTCGTCAAGAAATACAATGACAAACTGATCTAAGTATGGCATAAAGATGCGGTTCATCAAATCCATAAATATTGCTGGAGCATTGGTCAAACCAAACGGCATTACTAAGAATTCATAATGCCCATACTTCGACCTGAATGCTGTCTTGGGAATATCCTCCTTCCGAACCCTCACTTGATGGTACCCTGAACGAAGATCTATCTTGGAGAAAACTCTAGCTTTGCTCAACTGATCAAATAAGTTGTCGATCCTGGGTAGTGGATACTTGTTCTTTACTGTCGTCGCGTTAAGCTTCCTGTAGTCAATGCATAATCTGGATGACCTATCCTTCTTTCCCACAAGTACCACTGGTGCTGCCCATGGTGATATGCTAGCTTGAATGAACCTCTTCTCCTTCAGTTCCTCTATGTGCTGATATACCTTGGCCTGCTCTGAATCTGCCATTCTGTAAACTCGATCTGATATTGGTTTAGTTCCAGGTGCCAATTCTATACTGAACTCAATATCTCTAACTGGTGGTAGCCCTGGAAGTTCTTCGGGAAATACATCTAGAAATTTATCAACTACCTTCGGAATTTGAACTTCTTCCATTGCCGTTATTACTCCCTGCTCTTGTTGAGTTGCCTCTGATCTGACTAAGGTGAATCTCTTCATGCCTGGAATATCAAAAGATACACTCCCTCTACGATAATCTATCGTCGCATGACTATCTTTCAGCCAGTCCATGCCTAAGATAACGTCGAAATTTTCAACAGGAAATTCTATCAACCGGGCGGGTAAGGAATGCCCGCAAACTATAATGCTACATGCTAGAATAACTCTACTAACTCCTACGAGCCCATTGCCAGTGAGTATATTCAACCTTCCTGGCAATGCCTCGAACTCCATTCCTAGCCGTGTCGTAAATTGTGCAGATATAAATGAGTGGGATGCTCCCGAATCAAACAATGCTACTGCGGGATATGAGGCGACGAGAATGTTACCTGCCACGACATCTCCTGATGCTAATGCCTCTTCCAAGGACAGAGTGAATGCCTGTCCTCGACCTCCTTGTTGGCTCCCATATTGTGGCCTAACCTGGTGCTGCTGCTGGCCCCTGCCTTGATGATGCTGGGGTGGTCTATGCTGATGTTGCTGCATCGGCGGTCCCTGCTGCCGAAACATCTGAGCCTGTGGTATTAACGGACGCTGGGCCAATGGTTTCACTGCCACTGCGGGTCCTCGATACTGTCCTGCCCCTGGTGCTGGCAGAGCAAGAAATTGTTGCACTGGTCCTCCTGACCTCGAATTCATGGGACATATGGTAACCCGATGATGTGGATTTCCACATATTAAACACAGTCCGTTCAATTCCCGACACACTTCTCTAGTGTGCCCCATCTTCCCACAATAAGTACAGCCCACTGGGGGTTGCTGGTTCTTTCTCTGTTGCTGTTGCCTTGGTGGTGGTGCTGGCCCTCGTATTACCACATCGTGAATGCGAATGCCAGGGGATGATGCTGTTGTTCGGGGCGCTGCTCCCCCTCCTCCTTCAATCTGACTGTGGGATCTCTTCTGACCTCCAGTCCTCGTCGCAAGCCTCTGAATGGTGATCTCGTGCCTTCGGGTTGCCGTCAATACTTCGTCAAAAGTCTGGTAATTGTGCCCATCTATCAATTGCAAGAGCTCAAGGTGAAACCCTTGCTGGAACCTCATAGCCCTCTGGCTCTCTGTTGCTACCATCTCTGGAGCAAACCTGCTCAATCTGCAGAACTCCGCTGCATAGGCATCTACCGTCTTGTCGGCCTGCTTGAGGTTGATAAATTTCTGTTGTAGCTCAAACTGCGCCACAACTCCATAGTACTTCGTCTTGAATCTTGCGGTAAAATCATCCCAAGCAATAGGACGTCTGATGCCCACTTCCTCTGATTCCCACCAATCACGTGCGAGATCCTGAAGTAACAACTTCACTTGATCCACACGTTCTTCTGCCGGTACCTTAGCTACTGTCAGAATAGCCTCAATATCCTTAAGCCACGCATCTGCTGAGATGGCATCCTCCGTTCCTTCGAAACGGCAGGGGTTAAACTTGCAAAACCTGGCTGATGCTCCTGAATCTGTCCTCGCCCCTCTTTCCAAAGCCGTCTGCAATCCTTGGTTGAGTAATACGTTCTGCTCTTGCAACTGAGCGTGCATACGCTGCTGGGCTAACATCTGATGTTGCTGAGTAGCCATCATCCCTCTCATGATCTCCAGAAGAGACGGTATGTCCATTTTCGCAGGGATAGGTGGAACTGTTGGTGGTGGTGGAACCTCCGGATACTGTGATCAAGTTGCTGCTTCTACTATTACTTCTTCTTGGATAGTCTCTTGAGTTAGTACCGGCCCTTATTGCTGACCAACATGGTCAGGTTGTCCGTGTTGCTCTTGTTGTTGTTGTCCAGTCCTGACAGATGCGGACGAAGTGCCCCTAAGAAAAGGGACAAGAGAACAATCAAACGATCGGACAGGAAAGAACAATGAAGTCAAAGGATACCGGAATGTCAAGCTAGAGTCGAGAGTAACGAATCATGAGATCAAGGGAGAACATATGTGATTGAGACATCCTATAAATTAAAACACCCCACAAGTCTGAAATCAGACCTGCATGGGCCACCACTAAAACCTTGTCACGCCCCAGAACCAGAATACTGGAGAGCGGGGGAATGACTCAGCCAGCTACGTATTACGGATAGATGAATACCGTATAATACGATCAATGCTGTCTAAATGACGAGGGGGTGCATACTACATGAAAGTCTCACTATGGTCATTTCACATCTATTGTCTCAATCATTCAAATAAGGAACAGAAATAGAAAACATATAAGATAAAGCAGTAAGGCGTTCCAAACGCTCAGTCAAAATATTCTTGATATCTGGCTTTACAAAATATAGCCAGATGATGTAGCAAAGTGTACACAATTGTTATCAGCTGCAGTCTGACTTAATTACAATTATGTAAAAGTAAGTACAAGACAATCCGACTAACATGTCGGTGCCAAACGGTAAGGTATTAAGTAAATAACAAAACGAGCGGGGAGGTAAGGAACCCACTCGAGTCCTCCTGCGATCATCCTTCTAGTATTGACCATCTTGGAGGTGGAAGTAAGCTGGATCCTCGGGGACCGGCTCTAAATCTGGCCATGCAAAACCAGAGAGGTTAGACCTCTAATAGCAAGTACCGCAAGGAAGCACGATATGAGGAATTAAAACCAGTAAAAAGAGAATATGATAAGTAAATCTCTGCTTGCCACTGGAATTCACATAACATCACGGCACTTCGAACCAACCTCCCAACCAAACAAGGACAGAAGTTGGCCCGTCATTCCCTGACATTCTGATCATCTCAGTTAGGTAACAGAGTGGGTACAGTACACAAACAAATCAATTTAAACGGCCATGCAACTACTACGGCTTGCTATTGTGAGTTCCAAGTTATCCTGAAATTATGCAATAAAGGATTCCTCAACTCTTACTATGTGCAAGCAAGGCTAGTTTACCCAGTCAATCAATTGCCCCAATCATGAATTAGACGAGTCCCAGCGGGACGCCCGTCATCAATATACAATATACCATAGATAATATAACCAGATACCGCTTCCTGCCCGTGTGGTAGATTTGCAGTATCTGTGGGGACCAGCCGGCCTGTCGGGCACTACTAGTCCCAAGAGGGCTGCCATGTAAGAACTCGGGAATCCATTCTCTCCATGCAATCATTATTTTATTTAACTTAATAGCCTCTACGTTGAATGAAGTCCCATGCCGTGGGTCATGGTCCTTCAAATGAGTACTTTCGTAGGGGGTACGATATGCACAACTCTACAACGATGCCCGTACGGTTAGGTTGTAGGTCTTACATAGCGTAATGCAACAATCAAAACTAACCACAGAATAATCATGCCTTGACCATAAGTACACATGCTTCTTTGGTAAAATAAATAAATAACAAATAAATTGAAGCCTGCATGTGCCTGTATGCCAATAGTCGGGATTAGCCAGTCGATTTTAATAGTTCATAATAGGAACGTGTCTCATTCATTCAATTCAATAAGACGACTAGCCAGCCTCTTAGTTCCAACTAGGAATACATGATCAATTATTAATCGAGATAACCAACTCTCATATTATAATGTCAAGACAATAATTAATGTTAATAAAAGCCAAGGTAATTAATCAAGGTCAATCAATGTCAATCAATATCAATCAATATAAATTTGGAACAAGGATCAGCCAAAAGGTTTTAGAATCAGAGTTTATGCGACCAGGAAATCATGCGCCTAAGGAAGCTTAAATTCATGCGGCCGGGACAACATGCGCCTATGCGGCTAGGACCACACGCGCCTATGCAGCTAGGATAATATGCGCCTAAGCGGCCGGGATTTGAAATAGCTCCATGCGGTTCAGCAATGCCCAAGCCATGCGGCTGAAAAAAAGGTTGCAGTCTCATACGGCTATGGCTAACATGCGACCACGCGGCCAAAGAAAATTCCATGCGGCTGGGGGAATAGCAAACCCCATGCGGCTCAAAAGGACATGCGCCCCTGCGGCTCGAAATGACATGCGCCCATGCGGCTCGAAATGACATGCGCCCATGCGGCTGAACATAGGACAAGCCTATCTGCAGCTAAGGAAAACTAATTTCATGCGGCTGAATAAGTGCAATCCTATATGCGGCTGAGAAGTCATGCTGTGCCATGCGGCCGCGGGACCGAATGCATATGCGGCTAGCTAAGAACTCATGCGGCAGATAAGTCTCATGCGGCTGACTAAGCCCATGCGGCTCAAAATGAATGAACTCATGCGGCTTGAATGTCCATGCCCATGCGGCTAGAATGCCCATGCTGCCTGGGGACTGTTCTTCTTCTCTACTAGTCCGAGAGGAAGAACCATTGAAAGCTATTGCTTCCAAACTCCATAAATCCTTGATTCTAAGCCCAAATCTGAACTTCCATAGGTCAAAATAGGACAGAACAAAATTCTCTACTACATGGAACCATCAAAACTTGAAGATAACTAAGTTTGCTAGATCAAAACCTAAGAAATCCAAAAATACAACAAACTTAGATCTATAACAAATAAGCCATGGAAAGTGAAAATGCTAAGTACTAAAGAGACTCAAAATCAAATAAGGAAGATGATAGAACAATAATAATGAGGATCCATCAAGAAGCAAGTTGGCACTTGCCTAGCTCTCCTAGGTTGGTGGGAGAGTTATGAAGAAGAAGAAGAAGAGTAATGGTGAAGTAATCAAGAGAGAGAAAGGGGATGGGCTTTAAATGGAAGGGGTGGTGGTAGGTGGGGGTGGGGTTTGGTTCGGTTCATGATGAACCACAAGAATAAGCCAATCTAAACCGATCCTAAAGCAAAGCTAAAGCATGGTATAAGAGCAGAAAGTCAAATTCAGGAATAAAATTGTAGAAAATTAATTATTATAAATTTAAAGGAATTTAAATACAGAGCAGTACATGACGAATATAAAATAAATATATCCTATAATAGTATATGCATTAAAAATACGTATTCTGGGAACGGGAAGTGACAACGTGGTCACGAACCGAAGGCATCGAAAGGTGCGTAACGGCTTCGTGGTCGTGTGAACTTTGACGGAATTTAAATTGGTCGCGTGTGCGCAACGAATTTGATACGTATCCGTCGAAATTCATCTTATCGACCTCTGTGCAAATTTCCTAATTACTTTGTGCACACTCGTCAGATCGAGACGAAACTTGTGCCAGCAGGACCGTATCATTTTTCTGGTCCTGTATGCCAAGTTTGGTCCAATTTTGAGATAGTTGAATCGTACATCGTTTTGCGGGCCCCACGGTCCCATTCAACAGGCGATTTTGTGCACGGCATGCCGTAATCCAACTCTGGACATACGGTTGGGTTCGTATAGAAAAACTGAATCCGTAGACATGTAGTTTGATGACTTTAGAGACCGTTGACTCTGGCATATTTTTCGGTGCAAAGCGGGTCCAACGGCGGATACCGTTTTGGCCCAAAATTATCGTTTTACCCCTGTGTCCAAAATTGGACTTAAGGACAGGCAATCCTAGCTAATTTGACTATTCTAAGAATATTGGTAATGTTTTTTCAGCTTCCGGGGACTGTTGTACGGGTTTTGACTATTGTTGCACATTGAGTAGTTCAGATTGTCGGTTTCACCAGCAAAGGACCACAGACGAGTACAGTTTATTGTCTGCATTTCGATATTGATTTTCACTATATTTTATTGATTGGCCATTGGTTATGTGATTATTTTCTATTATAAATTGTTGAGTCGGGAATGAGAAGTACCAAGGATGTGTGATCCGACCGTAGACAGTATTTATTTTCATGCAGTAGACATCGTAGACAGTGCTTATTTTTTGCAAGTAGACATTGTAGACAGTGCTTTTTTTCTGCAAGTAGACATTGTAGATAGTGCTTATTTTCTGCAAGTCGACATTGTAGACAGCGCTTATTTTCTGCAAGTAGACATTATAGACAGTGCTTATTTTCTGCAAGTAGACATTGTAGACAGCGCTTATTTTTCTGCAAGTAGACATCGTAGACAGTGCTTATTTTCATGCAAGTAGACATCGTAGACCGTGAGGTGTAGTGCCCCAGACCGATCACATATCAAAGGTACTTCTAACAGTTAGGAAAAGTATTTTGTGTCTATTTATTTGCTATTGGTTTTTCGTATTTCCTGTTTATTTTTAAAACATGTAATTGATGTCTAACCTCTGTTGTATAGTCATTTTCTTTATTGAAATTGCATTCAGTAAATTGTGCTCGTTCCATTCCTGACTGGAAACCAATATTTTTTAGGTTAGCCGTAGATTCATTTAGCTTGGGAAGTGACGGGAATACTTGCAGACAAAAGCCTAGAGACTAGCTAGATAGTTGAGTTGTAGTCATTCATTTATTTGTACAAGCTTATATTTTTCTACAAATGTAAAACTTGTGATCATTGTAAGTCAAATTAATTATGTGAATGAGCATTATTTTGTAATTTTGATCTCATGGCCGTGACAGCGTTCTACCGCCGACACTGCGACGTAGGCTGGCTTGGACACGTCTCGTATCCGTTAAAAAAATGGGTACGGGTCGTGACAAGTTTTTGTGGTGGCCCATGCAGGTCTGTCTTCGCAAATCTTGCGAACTCGTGATAGTACTTAAGTTAGACGTACTATTGCAAGCCTGCGACTAGAAAATGCTCATTCACGAATTAGAAATTAATTTAATTTAAGAGGATGACTAGGACTAGGAGTCCCTTATACAAATTGACCGATGGGTAGTCTAGGCCATGAAATTTGGATGGGGAGTTACTAATTTTGATAGAGTGTCATATCCTTATAGGTACACTTTTACCTCTTGATATGACGATGTGATCCAATGTGGATAGATTATTCACTTGGTGAGACATGGCTTCCTAGTATTAATGATCTAACCCTGATAAATTGATTAATTCCTTCTCTTTGCCTCTTAGATATCATCCTCACATCTTAGTCAAATTGCCTATTTAGTTCCTATTTTTTTCCCTAAGAGTTATTATTTTATGTTATCCATAAATGAACCTCAAGATTAGTTTTGATTCAAAGTTTTCCTCAAAGGTTTGAATACACATAGAATAGATACTAGAATGTTTGTAATCCTTTTGTCTCCAGTTCTTTCCTCCATGATTAAACTTTTATTTAAAGATTGCGACTGATAGGACAAATATTTACGTCTTATTACATAGTCGACTTGTTTGAATCCCTAGAAGCCCAGGAATTTTTACAGATATAGTTAAAGGAACGTTGATTGACTCATAATGGCAGGACAACAGCGCACTGTCGCCATTTATTTGAATTAGGGAGACTATGTATTCACTGCAGCCAGCAGCGCACTGGCGAGGCACGATCCTAGAGTAGAAATGGGTTTAAGAAAATATAGGTTATAGAATATTCCTAAAACTATAGCTAGTGGTCCTTTTGATCGTAGTTACCTTTCAGTCAATATTGGATAGAGTTAAGAAGTGTTCGACTTTGTATCATATTTGAGTTACGAAACCAAGGGTTTTATCACAGCCCGAGTATACGGGCGAGGCGTAACTCTCGGTGAAATGGCTTCAAACGTGATTACAGGTTTAGGATACTATGGAGGATAGGACAATACCAGTATGTCCCAGGAGACCCGAAGAAAATATTGGTAGAAGTTTTGTAAGTTGGATAGCACGTCTCCCGATCTAGCATTCCGTGGTCCTTGTGACCTATTGACGAGGATATCAACTGACACTAATAGGTTTACCTAGAATATGGAATTTAGAATATCTATAACCCATTAGTCGACCAATTCCTTGTGGATCAGAAGATAGTAGGAAGACTGTATAAGCAAGAACACCGGATAAGGTTTGATTCTCACAAAACTCGAACTACTTGTGACTTCTTTCAAAAATCTCGCATAATTGTATTCGACTATCTTAACAAACGCTGCTGTTACAGCTTAGTTTTGCAAGCTCACTCTGTTTTCGAGCTTGATTCGAGGCATATGTTTAGTGGGGACGCCTGCTAACTTATTGTCTAATCAGAATCAGTGTATTATGGTCTGATCAACCATGATGTATTTGGTTCGCTCTTCGTTTAATTATACTACGTGGATGGAGATATATAGGTATCTAGGATCTCATCCGCGACTGCATTGACAATTTCTCTTGAATTATACATTCATCTTTGAATCACATAATTGTATTCAGTGACATCTCCCTTGAACTCTATTGTTTTATTTTTTACTGATTTGGAAAGACGAAAGCCCATAATTGGTAGAGAGATGCGGAGTATCTCCATGGCCGTGATAGTGTTATACACAAGTACAGCTACCATTGGCCAGCCATGTGATTGAGTTATTCGTTATCCTCCCGACCCCCAAACTGCTATTGGGACCCTCTAGCCATTTGAATTTGAGAATGATTAGGGTTCTACCCTTAGTCAAATGCCAACCTAGGAGACTATCTATTCTCAAGAAACCAAATGGCGTGAGCCTCTAATCATTTGCTTGAAGCTTGCTTTAACTAGCAATCCTTAATCTTCAACTCAGCCCTTCCTCGGCCAAAGCCCACGGTTTAGACATGAGTTGAATAAACAAGGTAAGGACAATCATTTACCAAGACTATGGTAGACACTCATCCCGAGATTAGTTTCCAACAAGTATTATCCTAGTTATGTAAATTACATAATTAAGACCTAACTAGTATTGGAACACCACAGCTTAAATACCTGTCATATTATGACCTACCAGTTATCAACAGCAATGCATGACCAATGAAGCCCCTATCGCTAGAACCC
>JANAVB010016598.1:421607-586607 GCA_029216955.1 Iris pallida
CAACATGTGAAGATATAACTTGCTACCTCAAGGATCAGTATTTTAACAGGGTTAATACATGTTCTAGCATTAAAAGACAGTAAATGAGTTTGTAGATGTACTTGCCTCGAGCAAAGCAAGAATACTAGTATGAAGATATAGATGCCTGGTGTCCTGTCAATAATGATATACAAACTCAGTTCTAAGCTATGTTCAATAATACACTAGTGGTGTGACACGACTCCTAACTGGATACTAGCTAAGTGGGGACCTAGCATAAAAGTCCAATGTGGAGTGCCACTATACCCAAACTAATTTTCTAGGGTCTTTACACTAGTGTAGGGTGAGGTCCAATACTACTAAAACACAAAACAACACAAAAAGTTGCAAGTCGTAAATATTCAATAATTAAATCAAACTGTACCCTACGTTCTAATAATTTTGAGATAGACAAAAAGCTTAAATATACATAAAATAAAGTACCAAAATGATCCTTATTAATTATAGAAATTTATACTAATTTTTTGGAATTTATAAACCTTCATAAATATTTATTAAAAATCAACAAACACATGTATCCTGAAAATGAGTTCTGTTTTCCCATTTTTATAAAATACCAAAATTACTCATTAAATACAGGAAAAATTATAATAAATTAGCTAAATTAACATAGTATTTAAATACAATTTTTCCCAGATTTTTACAGTAATTAAAATATATATAAAAATTCAAAAACAGAAAGTAATAATTTCTGAAAAATAAATAATTATAAATTAAGGAATGACTCATAAACAAAATCTACAGATGTTGTCGGATGATAAAATAAATATCACCAACGTGTCCAGAACGGTCAAATCAGCTAGGATAGTCTACCCATAAGTCCAATTTAGACACAGGGGCAAAACGGTAATTTCGGATCAAAATGATGTCTGCCGTTGGACACACTTTGCACCGAAAAGCGTGTCAGGATAGAAGTCTACAAAACCTAGCAAATTATATGTCCACGAATCCAGAATGATGATACGAACCCAATGGTATGTCCAAAATGGAATTCCGATGTGCCGATCTCAAAATGATACGTTGACGCAGACACTTGGCATCCAGTTTGTACCGAAATGCGTGCCAGAGCAAATGTCTTCAAAACTCAGTAAATTATATGTCAACGAGTTCAGAATGACGATACAAACTCAACGGTATATCCGGAATTAGATTCCGGTGAGCCGATCTCAAAGTGACCTGTTGGCTCGAAAAGTGGGATCTGCTTTGCACCGAAATACGTGCCAGGGCCCACGTTCTCCAAATTAAGCAAATTTTATATGAAAATATGCCAGAACGACGCCACGAGTCTACTGGTGGTGTCAGAAATTGAATCCGGAGTCCCGGGTTCAAAAATGGAATTTTACAAGTGCAAATTAAAGAATTCGGACGGCCAACTTTGGCGTCGAATTCGACCAGCCGAACGTGCTTAAAATGAAACAAAACCTAAAGGAGACAGGAAGAGGGTTATACCAGCTGTGCACAGGAACTGGTAACGAGCCAACTGGAGCTGCGACGGCAAAGTTACGAGCTGACGAAGTCGGCTCCACGAAACTGTCCAAAAATAGTTCAATTTAAAACGTCAACTTGGTGGCCAGTTTTGAGGTATCAAACGACATAATTAACGGGCAAAAATTGACAGGAGTGAAGATGGATATACCGAGATTGGGACGGAGCAAGGATTTCGTCGATCCAACGGTCGGATCTCCCAGAAATTGCGTGCGAAGTCGCTGTCCCGAAACACAATTTCTGAAACTTTCCTCCGTGCGCGTCGACGGGATTTCGACGTAAACGCAAGAAACGTCTAGGCGGCGCGTCCCGGAGGACGGTGGCTGCCACAGGGAGGTCGCCCAGCCCGTGCGCGGTCGGTAGGGGCCGGCCACGGCGGCGGCAGTGCCGTGCGACGGCACGGCGGCGCACAACGGCGGCCCGCGCGCGCCCGTGCGCCTGCTGCTGCTGCGAACGCTGCTACGGCTGCTGGTGGCTTCATGGTCGCGTGGGGGGAGGCTCGCCTGACGGGTACGACGGCCGGGGGTGGTGGCCGTGCGGTGGTGGTGTTGGAGTGGAGGGATGGTGAAGGTGGTGGTGGTGTTTAGTAGTGATGGTGATGATGGAGATGATGAAGTTGACGATGGTGATGAAGTGGTAGGGAGTAGGAGGAGAAGAGGGAGGATCTCGGAAGGAGGAGAGGAAGGAGCTCTCGGCCAATGGGGGGGAGACTTCGGCTGTGGTGGTGGTATGTGTTAAAAATGAAGAGAGCGGGAGAGAGAGAATTGTTTATGTGTGTGTGTGTAATAATATAAAGAGAGAGAGAGAGAATGAGAGAGGGGGGGTGTAGTACTGTCGGCTGAAGGGGGGGGTGCTCCTGTGAGGTGGAGGGGGTAAGGTGGTGTTGTGTGTGTGATGGAAAGGAGAGAGAAAGATGATATATATATATATATATATATATATATATATATATATATATATATATATATATATATTATATATATATATATATATATATATATATATATATATATGTAGGAGATATTTAATAAAGTAGAGAGGAGATATTTTTAAATAGAAAAAAATGAGAAAATTAAGCGGGGTATTTGAGCAGTCAAGAAAGAACAATATGGAGCTTGGGTTCGGGTTCGGGTTCGGTCGAGCCGGGTCGGGTCAAAATCGAACTGGGTGCAATAATTAAATTAAAAATAGGGATTTATAATCATGGGAAAATAAATAATATACGGGGACTCCAATAAATGGGACACAAGTTTCATGTGGGTAATAGGCTTCATGTGGGCCACGTCCATACTTTGGGTCGACTAGGTTGGATCAATATCGGGTCTCGAAATTAAATTGGAAAATAAATCAGGTTTCACGGTAGAAAATAAATCGGCCTAAATTGACCCGGAAGTTGTGCGAAGAAAACGGAGCACAAAATGGAGTGTCTGAGTGGGACACGAAGGTCATGGGTGAAGAGCGTCTCGAGTAGATCATTCATGAGAAGTTGGTTCTGGGAAAACGACTGGTCTCGTGCTCCTAAATTAAAAGTCACGGTAACGTGCAAACGAAGATCAAAAATAAAAGTGGGAATAATTATTCAACGATTAATTGGTCTAAGTTGACCCGAAGTTGCGCGATACAAAAAGAGCACAAGGGAACGAGGTCAAGTGGGACACGATATATCAAAATGAAGATAATCTTGTCTACTTCAAAACTCGTGAAGAGAGTTTACAGAGATTGGCATCCCTGACGCTCCAGAAGTCAAAGTCATGGGAAGGTACATTAATGATCTAAACAATTTAATAATAAACATTTATCGAAAATAATTCATTCAGAAAAATAAAAATAAACCCTAAAATTCAGGGGGCTTTCACAAATCGAAACGAAATCGATATAAAATCGATGCCAAAAATCCCAAAAAACTGTTCGAATTAGAAACAGGGAACCAGTCCAATCACCCATGTTTGAGGATCGATTTCGATCGATCCAGTACCATATTAGAAATTCTATTTGAACAGACTTTTAGACAACATGTAGGGCTCCACGACCCAATTTGCAGAAGTCGATTTCATCGACTACGCGTCGAGAAATCGAATCCCGAAGTTGATCGAAAACCCCATTTTAAAATCAATAAAATTGTCCGATACGACGTGCGTCCCGCCAATCCGGACGACGTGGTCGCGAACCGAAGGCATCGAAAGGTGCGTAACGGCATCGTTGTCGTGTGGGCTTTGACAAAATTTAAATTGGTCGCGTGTGTACGACGAATTTGATGCGTATCCGTCGAAATTCACCGTATCGATCTCTGTGCAAATTTACCAATTACTTTGTGCAGACTCGTCAGATCGAGACGAAACTTGCGCCAGCAGGAGTGTATCGTTTTTCTGGTCCTGTATGCCAAGTTTGGTCCAATTCTGAGATAGTTGAATCGTACGTCGTTTTGCGGGCCCAACGGTCCCATTCAACGGGCGATTTTGTGCACGGCCTGCCGGAATCCAACTCTGGACATACGGTTGGGTTCGTATCAAAAAACTGGATTCGTAGACATGTAGTTTGACGACTTTAGAGATCGTTGACTCTGGTACATTTTTCGGTGCAAAGCGGGTCCAACGGCGGACACCGTTTTGGCCCGAAATTACCGTTTTGCCTCTGTATCCAGAATTGGACTTAAGGACAGGCAATTCTAGCTAATTTGACTATTCTGAGAACATTGGTAATATTTATTTTAGCTTTCGGGAACTGTTGTACCAATTTTGACTATTGTGGCACATTGAGTAGTTCAGATTGTCGGTTTCACCAGCAAAGGACCACAGGCGAGTACAGTTTATTGTTTGCATTTCGATATTAATTTTTACTAAATTTTATTGATTGGCCATTAGTTATGTGATTATTTTCTATTATAAATTGTTGAGTCGGGAATGAGAAGTACCAAGGATGTGTGATCCAACCGTAGACAGTGTTTATTTTCATGCAGTAGACATCGTAGACAGTACTTATTTTCTGCAAGTAGACATTGTAGACAGTGCTTATTTTCTGCAAGTAGACATTGTAGACAGTGATTATTTTCTGCAAGTAGACATTGTAGACAGTGCTTATTTTCTGCAAGTAGACATTGTAGACAGTGCTTATTTTTTTGCAAGTAGACATTGTAGACAGTGCTTATTTTTTGTAAGTAGACATTATAGACAGTACTTATTTTCTGCAAGTAGACATTGTAGACAGTGCTTATTTTCTCTGCAAGTAGACATCGTAGACAGTGCTTATTTTCATGTAAGTAGACATTATAGACCGTGCGGTGTAGTGCCCCAGACCGATCACATATCAAAGGTACTTCTAACAGTTGGGGAAAGTATTTTGTGTCTATTTATTTGCTATTGGTTTTTCGTATTTTCTGTTTATTTTCAAAAACATGTAATTGATGTCTAACCTCTGTTGTATAGTCATTTTCTTTATTGAAATTGCATTCAGTGAATTGTGCTCGTTCCATTCCTGACTGAAAACCAACATTTTTCAGGTTAGCCGTGGATTCACTTAGCTTGGGAAGTGACGGGAATACTTGCAGACAAAAGCCTAGAGACTAGCTAGATAGTTAAGTTGTAGTCGTTCATTTATTTGTACAAGTTTATATTTTTCTACAAATGTAAAACTTGTGATCATTGTAAGTCAAATTAGTTATGTGAATGAGCATTATTTTGTGATTTTGATCTCATGGTCGTGACAGCGTTCTACCGCCGACACTGCGGTGTAGGCCGGCTTGGACACGTCTCGTATCCGTTAAAAAAAAATGGGTGTGGGTCGTGACAGGTGTGGAGTAGGCGAAGGACTCGGCGGCTAGGGATGGGGTTTCGGTTGGCAAGGGGCGCGGCAAGCACGGCGGCCGGAGGAAAGGGGAGGCGCCAACGGATCTAGGCAACCACGTACAGGGCGCGGAGACTGGGCGGCAAGGGGGTACGGCTCACCGGCGGTCGGCGCGCGGTGGCGCGCACGGCGGCAGTTGTTCGGACATGGCGTCGAGGAAGGTGAGTGGTGGTTTTAAATTCGAGTTTTTCTTGTGTGATTTTGGTGGCTGTGGTTGTGTTCGGCTAAGGCAGTGGTGGTGCTGATGACGGCGGTTTGGTCGGGTGGTGGTTTGGTCGATGGTGGCGGACGCTGAGTCGAGGCCGGAGTTGGTCGGGTGGTTCTCGGCTGGGTGTTGCTGGCCGAGACGGGGACTGCAAGCGGTGGCGACGGAAGTTGTGGTGCAGGTGGTGGTGTTTGGTGGTTGTGGTAGGGTGGCGGTAATGGTAGATGGCTTGGGTAGGAGTAGGTTTTAGGGATTGATAGGGGTGGAGGGCTACCATCGTGTCCTGTGTGACACGGGACAGGGTGTCCGGCATGTCGGATACGGGGAGAATTTATGTATTTGTAAAGAAAAATAAATAGTGGATGGGACACGGACACGATGCACATTTGGGTTGTGGAAATTTGTGGAAGAATAATTGTGGAGAAATAATGGAGGAGTACCTGCCTATTTATAGTATATGGGATAGGATTAGGAAAAGATTTAAATCCGTAATAGATAATTGCTACTAATAAATTTAAATCCAAATTCAATCTAATTCCAAATCCAAATCCACTTTAAATCCAATTAAATTTCTAGTTTAAATCAAATGGGATAAATCAAATTTCAAATATTTAACTATTTAAATAAATCCATAAATCAAATCAAGATTTAAATTGCCACAATAAATTCAAAATATATTTTCCAAAAATACTAATAATAATAATTTTGAAAATAATAAATATATTTAAATATCTTTTTGAATAATAAACTATTAATATTAATATATTTCAAAAATTACATTTTATTTAAAATAACTAATAAAATATTTATTTCAAAAATATGTACGCTCGCACATATTCGCACTCGTCGAGCAATTATGAAAAACAAAATTTCGCGGGCGACGTACAATACAACTACGCGACATACAATAAATAAAAAAATATAATCAATAACAAATTTTAAAAAAAATTTAGTAGAAATTTAGGAGTTTTACACTGTAGCTACAAGAAAAACCAAATGTTGACGGTATATAACCGTCAACATTTAAAGTTTCTTGTCTTGACAAAATGAGTGAATAACTCTTATAGACCGAAAGTATACTCTATCACTCTATGTAATACGATATACCATCATACCTACACTTCTAGGATACTCTATACACTGTAGTAATGAATTGCCCTTACTATGATGCTCTTAGGTAACATATTTAACAGATGAGATTTTCATGTTGCACTTACGCATTTGTAGCTATAAACTGCTTGAGCAACAACATATAGGTATGGGAATCGGTATCGGACTATTCCTATGAGTATTGGTATCGACGATATCAGTAGTAGACTTACTAGCTAGGGTTTTGGTCAAACTCTTGTCCACAAGTTCAATTAGCCTATTGGGTTGATTTCTAGGTAATCCTAGATATTCAAGGTATAGCTAAGGTACACTAGGTCAAGCACATATGTATACCATATATACCATAACATATATAATATATTATATATAATATATATATAATATATATATGTATATTTTATATATATATATATATATAATATTTTTACAATAACATATATATATATTATATATTAATATATATATTATATATATATATATTAATATAATATATTATATATATATCCTCTCAAAAAATATATATATCCTTCATAAAAATACTATCCTCTCATAAAACATATATATATATATATAAAATATAAAATATATATATATATATTATATATATATTTATATTATATATCTATATATATATATATATAATCTATATTATATATAAATATAAATATAATATATATATATATCCTCTCATAGAAATACATATATCCTTTCAAAAAATAAATATATATATACTATATATATATATATATAATATATATATATATATATATATATATATATATATATATATATATATATATATATACATATCCTCTCAAATCCAAATATAGCAAGCCCCTATATATCATAACCTTACCCCACATGAATCTCATGCATATATAATCTCAGCTATATATCACTACTCTACATATGAACTAAATATACCAAGCCAACACATTTCTATTTCACATACATATATCTCAGGAAACTGAGTATACAACCAACAACTTCTAAACATTCAATTTAACTCAAACACCCAACTCAACTCACAGTCACAAACTAAACCCAACCTTGTATCTCAGAAATTCCAAACTCAATCTCAGGAAAACCTGAGATTGCATTTCAACTGCGCCAACCCCACAACCTAATAAAACCCAAAATATGTCAAGAGGGGTCGTATGTATTTGTGTGCATATAAATGTGTCCAAGGGTCATGTCAGTGTCCAAACAACTGCACAGACAGTGGTGTGTGTGGGGTGGAGGAGGAGAGGAGGAGGAGGAGGGAGAGGAGTTAATTAGGTTAGGGTTTACCTGAGCTCGAGGAGGAGGAGCTCGACGGGAGGGAGGGGGGTAGGGGTCGCCAGAGGGGAGGAGTCGCCGTGGGGGGGAGGGAGTCGCGGGGGGAGGTAGAAAGGAAGTTCGAGTGAAAATTAGAATTTTTGAGTGAGGGGAAAAAAATGAAACGCTGTACCCTAAGGAAAAATGTTAGCGACGTCAAGAGTGGCCGACACTAACTATCGCAAAATTTTAATAGATGGCGACATATTTTAATAATATGTCGCTGAACGACGCTATTCAGCGACGTAATTTAACTTCTGTCGCTGAACGTCGCAAGTCAGCGACATTTTGCGATGTTTATATAAAGGAGTCGCTATATTCCATAGTTAGCGACGACATTTTATGCCGTTGCTAAATTACGTCGCTAATAGATCATATTTTAGTAGTGTAATGTATCTATATGATCAAACAGTATATGGATACCGGTAGAGGAAAGGAAAAAAAGGATGTTGACACTCCAGATTGCATATATTGTCTCCATGTGCATATAACAGACCTTTTTTTTGTCATTTGTTGATTATACATATGTTCTGTAATGCTCTTAAAATGGTACCGGTATTACATGACACTTGAAATCATAATATATTACATATTTACATAAATGTAATGATTTAAGCTTTTGATGTAGTCAATTAAAATTTAAAGACATTTAGTCCATTTCCAATATGAGTGCAAGATCACACATTCGATCACATTTAAGTATATATGCAGGATAATTTTGTCAGGTATTAATCATATACCTATCTATACATTTGCTTCTTATACTATATATTTCTTGAGTTCTCTTTCACCCACAATCTATAACCTTCTGACAAAGAAATATCTGCCAAATATTAATAGAATGCTTCTTTTAAAGTTTCTGTAACAATCCAAGTTGGCTTTCCTAAAGGAGTCCTCAAAATCTTCATGATTTCAAGTATCACACATCAGCTATCAAGTTGACATCCATATCTATATGATCAAACAGTATATGGGTCCCTCCCCACCTACAGGTCATGTAGTCCATATTGCAAATATTGTTTCTATGTTGATCATCTGTGATACCCACAATTTTTTATCATGATATACTTTTGGAAGTTCTAATTTTGAACATTCAGGAGAGTGTCTTCAACATCAAACATTGCGAGTTGATGAAAGTGATGTAAAGTGGAGCATGTCATGATAGAGTATGCATAGTTATGAAAGGATAATTACCTTGAAATGTGGAACTAAGGAAATCAATGAAGGCCCCAAGTATATATCTCGTTAGTGACTATGCACACTGACCTGATTTTTGTTTTTGCTTATATAGTATACACATACTTTAGGGAGAATGGATGTATTGGGCATAAGTGGCTATCACTTATATTTGTTCATATCTTCACTGTATATGAGAAAATCTTTTGATTCACATATTCGATGGTAAAATAAGTATTTTATGTAGATACTTGAAAAACTGAGGTAAAAGTTATGGTGCAACCAACTTACATGTTCATATTGTTACTTTTATTCCTTATATTTCATAGTGTGGAGTGTCCAGGTCTTGTTACTGGTATGGTTCAGTTATAGCAATTTTGCAAGCAGTGCCGAAGGAGACTGACCCATAACCTGTACATCGATCAATTTTGCTTGGCTTTGTTCGAAACTGTATATGATTGCCTTTTATGGTTCAGTTTCGTCCACACACACATAATTGCCACTTCTTTGTGCACACTAAACTACCAATATCACAATCCTTAAAGTGTTCATGGATACACACATAATTGCCACTTCTTTTGCATACCCTAAACTACCAATATCATGATTCTTAAAGTTTCATGGAAGCTAATGTTTGTTGTTTCCTGTTTTTAGTTTTTTAAGCTAAGTTTTAGCTTTCCAAATTTGATTTGAACCTTGCTGTTTACATACTGGGCATTTACTGAATCGGAAAATGTGCTAGTTACCAAGGATTGTGCAAAAACTAATACACTTTTGTTAATGCAAGAAATAAATTTTTATAAAAGAAATGGTTACATTGGTCGTTTGTATCTTGGATTGTATATATGATAATATCCTACTACTTTCTTCTTGTCCGTGTGATATGCCAATATTTATTTACATTATCTCTCATATTTAATAATATTTTTCCCTAAAGGTCTTGGTAGCACCCTATGGGGATCTATTGTCATGCATGGAAATGGCAAAGGTACTTGAGTATCTGGATGTTCAATTTGTTGTACTTTGAATTTTTCTGAATAGTACCAACTTGTGAATAACTTTTCTTGTATGAAGGTTGCAGATCTAATTGCTTTTTGTAGTATATATCTGCCAACTCCTTATATGATGAATTATGTGAATCCACAAGCATAATTGATTCATTTGGAGCTCAAGCCCTTTATTGCGTTGAGATCTGTAGGCTTACCTAGTACTGATGTCTTGATTCGGGTTTGTATATAGTAATATGCATTGTCCCTACATAGGTTTCTACTTGTTATAAATTATAACATGCAGTCTCATGCTTGATTACCTTAGGATCTCCCTACTGACCTGAAAGGGAAACATGATGTGGTTTCCTTCCAAACTATTAATATCTTCTTCTTCAACACATGTTATTTGTATACTCATTCATCATTCTTATGTTTCAGGTTGTGGTGGCTAATGAGACTGTAATTTGGGCTGGATATGGTACAACTCCTTGGATAAATTTGAAAATGACAGTAGAAGAATGTATCCTACAAATGCTTATCAATTTGGGTTGGATGGTATTCTTGATTCAAATTTGACTTGGACCAGGATGGATTGATTTAAATTATGATAGAGTATCCGTGCCATGTCCAATACGATGCAACACAATCCATGATTCATAGCTTGTATATAAGTTTAACATTATGTTACCATCTTATAAATTTTATTCTATTAGATGTAGCAGTTCGATCTCATAGTAGTTGGACAAAGACTTGCCTACCACTGTTAACATTATTCTCAGATCTTCAGTGATAAGAAGGTCGCCGACGAAGTCCCTTGGTAATTAAGTTAACTCAGTATATAGGGATAGAGTGGCTTTCCATGTATCCATATATAAGCTATAGCTTGTCAGTATAATATGGTATTTGTAACAAGTTCGGAATAGAGCAAGAGTATACTCTGTTCCAAACTAATGTGAAGTAGCCTCTCGGCTGGCCTATTGGTCGATATCCTGGTCCCCAGGTAAATATATGATTTTAATAGACAAATAAGTTACAGATTATACATATTTTCATGAGAGTATATAGATCTTCTCTATTTATGTCAAATCACTGTTACAAACTACTAGAGATAATTGATATTAGTGAACCAACATGAAGCGCTCAATGGATAATTTTATCACCAAACAATCCGAGATGTGTGGTAATTGGCACATAACTAGTAATTAATTTTTTCCATCAGAAAAATTGGATGTCAAGATATAACTATTCGATCTCCTACTATCATACTTCGAAAATAAAAATGTGTTTTGCTGATCCGAACAGGGACCGTACTAATGTAAAGCTGGGGCAGATAAGTCATTCGACCATGATATATCAGATGCTCATTACAAGGCATGTTTATATGCAGGAATCAACATTAGCGAAATCAATGGGGAGGTTATGCCCAGTCAGGTGATCCTCATCATTTTCTTCTCTAGTGTTCTTATTTTTGTATCTTTGTCAAATTCATAATCGCAAATAGTGTATTTGTAGTAGGAATATCAAGTGGGACCTAGTGTTGGGATAGAAGCAGGAGATCACATCTGGTCCTCTAGATATATTCTTAAGGTAATTGAAGATGTGATCCCCTGCTTCTATCACTGAAAGTAGATAAAGAGTTGAGTCTAAACTCGTAATTTCATGCTTAATTACCAACTTCAATACAATGTCTTCTCTACCAAAAAGGATTGCATGGTTACCTTTGATCTTTAATTATCTTATAGCATGCATCAACACCTTTCTATAGGTATGTACATCACTTGGGTGAGTATGGATACTAGACAGTTTGTAATATTTTCTTTACTCATGGTAGTAATTTTGTAAAGTTTAGTCACCTAAAAAAGCATATCAGGTTTTAAACAACTATTTCTTTGTTTTCAAGTCCATGCCTTGTTCCAAGTATTAAATTTATTGGTATTGTTCTTAGTATGTTGCAATAATATTTGCTTTCCTTTATAATGTATCTTTGATGATTTCAGGATGGACTAAACCTATATGCATTGGAAGGCGTGCATTTGGTGATCAGTATAGAGCAACTGATATGGTTGTCAAAGGGCATGGCAAGCTCAAATTAGTTTTCGGTATGGCCATATAATGTTTATGTTGCATTTTGCATAACTCAAAATGGTATGGTATAATTACTAGTCCTATTGCTTTATATTTATTGACCATTCTAACTGATTTTAAATGTTAAAAATTCTTGAGTTTCATCTGGAGTGCTAATATGTTTTCTTCTCAATTTTGTGCAGGTTGACGTGTAAATTTTTGATGGTTGTGGATATAAGCTAGAAGAAAAAAGTCGATCGAGCTGCATTTTGGCCTACAGATATTTTGTATGAAAATGGAATGGTTTAGTTGAATTTTGGACTAGCGTTAGGTTACAAAAATTTTGTACATCTTGAATTCTCTTTACATAAAAAATTTATTTTTGACTACTATTTGATCACTTTAGCAGTACAACAACTTTTTGTACATCTTGAATGTTTTAATGAAAAATGTATAAATTTATTTATTTTGACAAACCTTTTCTATATCTTGATTGATCGAAATGAAAGTTGCGATTGAAATTGTTGAAATCAAAATTGTGATTCAGCATGAATTTTTAAATGGTTAATTGTATGTGATATAGAACAGGTTATTCAGATTAAAATTGTGTAGCAGATTTATAGCATCAAAATGTAATAGCATTCCAAAATGCTATTGGTGCATAACACTTTGAACTATTATATTCTACAGTATTCATGAAAGCTATAGTAAATCAACAGCATTAAAGAACGCTATGAACCATCTACAGCATTCATGAACGCTATCATTCATCAACAGCATTCAAGAACGCTATAGACCATCCACAACATTCATGAACGCTTTAATCCATCTACAACATTTACGAACGCTATAAACCATCTACAGCATTCAAAAACGCTATAAAGCATTCACAGCCTTCACAAACGCTATAAACCATCCACAGCATACACGAATGCTATAATCCATCTACAGCATTCAAGAACGCTATAATATTATAGCATTCACATGTTTTGACATACTATAGCGTAGGCAATTATAGCGGACAAAATACGCTATAGAAGGCCTTATATAGCATTCTACGTATGCTATTGTAGGCCATATTTGTTGTAGTGACAAGTCGAAGCGATCAAACTTGCCATGTCATGATATTTTGAGTTCGATCATTCTCGCTGGACATGAATCGCCATGCCAACGCTCACGCTAAATGATCGTCCCAAACCCGACGTGACGCATGTGCGAGGCTGGAGTTGCACTCACGCAAGACAAGATCGTTATCGTTATGGTTATTACCGAACAATAAAGTCACTTCCCTTCTTCATTCCAACCATTCATTTCTATCAAAATCTCCAACATAGCGTCCTTTGAAACAATAACTTCTAACACGATTATCATCCATCGAATCAGAGTACCTCCGAATTATCGTACATCGATCTTTGATATGCCTCAATACCATCAATAATGTATATAACCTGACGATCTTCCTTTTGCAACGAATTTTGAGTCGTGCAACTTAATTCCTTAATTCGTACTGTCTCATGCAAACTCATCATTGAGCAGCATCTATTCCAATCCTTAGTCATTCCCGTATCTTCAAACCAACGTCTTTCCATGCACGCTATCTTCCAATCGTGCTATCTTTGATCCTGTCTATGAGTATTTTACCTTAACTCAAGCTTCAATCTAGTCGGCTATTTGAAATTGCACGTACGATCTTCTATATTTCCTCGACCAAAACATCCATTTATTTTTATCGTTTCGAATCTCCATTCAATTGTTTTGTAATTTGTACTATGCATTCTTAATTCGTCCGAACGATATCTCGTTTGAGACTCTCGAATCATGACCAACTAAGCGTTACTCGTTCTAAGGCTTTGTGCGATATCATCGCTTGCCGACATACTTGTTCTATCCGTAAATCTTTTAGTTTTGCTCGAACAATTCCTATAACATCCATACACCACTCAGGGTTCGAGCTACTCGACTAGTCATCGACACTCACTCTTATTCTTCTTCGAACCTGTCACATACACCACTCGGGGTCAAGTCATTCTACAATTCCTCAAAAGGTCATTCGATTCCTAAACGATGTGTTAATTGCGCGTTCGCCCGTTCCTCAAAGTCTAAGAACCGTTTCCCGTGTTCGCTTTAGTGTTGGTCAAGTAACGTCTCTATCAGCATACGTTCTAAGTCTCACTTATTTTCGTCCGAGCGATAGTCAATCTCGCTCGCAAATTCGTTCGCACCAGAAGGTCTAGGTGCACGATACTCGAAACAACTTAGCCAAAAGGTTGTGTGCATAACCATCCCGTTCGAACTATACTTTGGTCTCGTGTATTCGTTCGCTATTTTCATCGTAAGGTTATTCAAGCACGCACTGCGTTTGCTAACTTTTAGCATTTTGGTTTTCTTTCAACTCAAGTCCGTCATGGTTTGGCACAAAGGCCTTCGCCTATCGAACCCGTTCATCCGAGTACTCGTACGAGCTTTTGAAAATATTAGACTTATTGTATGGAACATCCCAAGGCACAACGAGAGAGAGCGTATACTTCTTTTGTTTCCAAACGAGCTTTCAAAACTGAGAAAATCGAAATAAAGTCCAAAGACGTAAAGCTGTGCTCTGATACCAATCTGTCATGCCCCACTCCCGTAGGAGCGATCGTCCTCGCTAAGGCGTGATGCCGCACAAGACTAAGTTGCTCTCGTACAAGGCCAAGTCCAGAAACGGCAGATTTGAGCTAGGCCACAGAGTCGCACAGAGTGTCCCCATTTACAGCGGAAAGTAAATAAACACAAGTTGGAACAAATTCAATCTCTTTATTGATTTTTAAGAAATTTACAAGCGGCGCTAGGTCGAGTTTACAAGTCTCTCAATCTCTCTCTCAATCTCTCTCTCTCTCTCTCTCTGAAACATAAAAGCCATGCCAAGTGGCTTACAATATGGAATGATTCATGGCGATGTTCCAATACATTATATCTTGTATATGGTACTTCAGTTCCTTTGTAACGCTCCAAGGCTCCAGAGTTAGCTCCGTGTCTTAGCACGTTCGAGGGATGCTCCGCACCCGATGACGTCTTCTGCACCCTGTAAGCAATCTGTGGGGTTATCAGTACATTGTTATGCACTGGTGGGGAGGCTAGCTCGCCCACTCGCTATCATTACCAAACACGTTCATTTTACTTCTGTGCATCCGCTATCATTTATTGTCTTTATAATCTTACCTTAGGATCAATTTCATGGCATATTTCATAACCTATCTCGTGTTACCGATTTCAAGTATTTGAATGGAAATACATGCACGACTTACCCATACTTACCGTCCGGTCTCCCCTGTCCAAAGTAAACCAAGGTAGTCAACAATTCATATATAACAACTTAACATAATTTATGTAAATATTCAGTGTCAAGGGCGTGTCCCTGCTTCAGATTCTACGACGTGTTCCCGCTTATGAAGATACGTTATGACCACGCCTTATTCCGATGATCATTCTCCCTCGGATATCCCATCTACTCAACCAGTCAGTTGTGTTATTCTCGAAGAGTTTTGTTCCAATGTCCATGTTCACGCAACTATTCAATTTTTCAGTTAACTTAGACTACTTGTTTCAATACAAGGATTTGCACGTGGATTGCCACCAGCAAGTTCACTTAATCTATATGCACCGGTCGCTGGCATGACAAGTCATTTTGGACACTTCATCTTGGTACCATGAGTCCCTATCGGTCGACTGGCTGGTGCACCTCCGATAGGCCATGGATACCCGGCTCACGTCCCTTGAATGACCACGTGTCACGACCCGCACCCTAAGTAGGGGCACGAGAACGTGGATACGTCCAGCCAACGCCACAGAATCGGCGGTAGAACGCTGTATAGGTTATCTATGACATACAACATCTAGAAACAATATAAAGGTACCTGTCATCTCCGTACGGAGGTATATAATGTCACAACTAAATCACAAGACATCTAAGGAAGATAGCACAAAAAATATGAAAGATATGATAGAAGAAAATAACTGAAAATATATGCAAGATACCAACACAAGTTAGAGTTCAAAATATAACACAAGATCCCAAAATAATAAATATACTACAAGTCTCAAGTACTAGCTGGATCGCAGTCCAGTCAAGCCGAACTAACTAGTCTAATCAGGGAGGTAAATCCTCTACTGAGCTAGATTCTCCTCAGGCTCCTGAATGTCATCCTCATATGCCCTATAGAAGGTAGGGCAGTCACCATCATCATATGTAATATTTGTCAACACATCCAGTCAGGATTGGAACGAGCACATCACCTCTAACAGTTCAAAATAATTGACAAGCGCTATGAGTATGAAATAATAATGAAATTCTTGATAATCAAGTTGTAGAGGTAATGTATAATAAAAAATAAGTGTACAAGATCATATGAGAACAGGCAGATATATAAAAATGAGTAAACCTGTCATACAAGATATATTGTAGATAACTCAGATAAACTGTGTTAAGACCAGTGATTTGAAATACCAAGTTTGACATGTGAACGGCTAGAGGGATATATCCAGCAAACCATACACCTACGTGTGTGGCTGCTATTATTCACGTAAGACCAATGGGATAGAAAGGGGTATGTTCACATGTCTCCTAGGTATTTTCTCGCCCGACTAGTACACATGGAATCCAGGTTCTTCGACACGTATTTCATTAGTCACGATGGATGCATTACTTATGATTACATTATTCAAGATAGGCATGAAACTACGTATCTCTAGTCAAGGAATCCATAAAATACCAATCCGTGAGTCCATCGTGTCAAAATCAAGATAGAACGCTAATATAACATGCATCACAGGATATATCAATATAATGAAACTATCAGATAATGTACTCGCCTGTGGTCCTGAGCTGATAAGGTAAACAGATGCTCAGTGAAGTCACAGACCTAAATATGAGATACTATAAGTCAAAACAGGGTTTAATAGTGAAAGAAAAGCTAATCAAGTCATGATATGCAAGTCTAAGCCAAACTAGGTCAAACTAGGTCATACTGAGCCAAACTAGGTCATACTAGGTCATACTGAGCCAAACTAGGTCACACTGAGACACACTAGAACAAACAAGGTCACAGGAAGTCAATCCAAGTCAAAACTAGGTCAATCTAGGTCAAGGGTTGACTTACAGCTGACTTTTGGTCAACTGGTCAACTCTGATCAACTCTAGGTCAAACTAGGCAAATATTGACTAACAGTTGACTTTTAGTCAACTGGTCAACTCTGGTTAGGTTTTGGATCAATTCTAGGTAAAGTGTTGACTCGTAGTTGACTTTGGTCAAAAAGTTAACTCTTGGTCAACGGGGGTCAAAACTAGACTAAACTACCCTTATCTTACCATTACCTACCAAGACAACCTATTTTTAACTCCATCTTAACAATCAAAACCCTATCTTAGACTTTACCCCTAAAATCCTACTTTTATCCTTTATAAGGTATTCCCAATACCTTGCCCCAATACCTAGGCAACCCATCCTAACCTTGGTAGACTAACCTAGGCTTCTTAGGGTAGATAGATACTAACCTATCTAGTCATTACCAACCACCATCTCTCACTATCTTGGACATCAAACCCATCTTATGACATATCTTAGTTTAGGCAAATCCCTTCAACATTACCTTAAGGTAATCTTGGTATCTTGAGATACTAAGATACCAACATCACCACTAATCTTAAACCTCTACCACTACCACTCAAAAACCAACATCTATCTAACCTCCATCTATCTAGAATGCTATTATAGAATAACTCTCAAAACCAACTCAAAACATCTACCACCTTACCCTCAAGATAACATAACATGACATATAACATAACATGACCAACCTTATTTTCTACCACTAGAAACACTACTCCACTAACCTTGTAGGTAAGTCCCCTTTACCTTGTAGGTAAATACATTACCTTAAGGTAATAGGCAACTACCCAAAATATCCTAAGATACCACTATGGTATCTCAAGATATCACTCTATATCCTAACTTATATCTCTAATACAAGATACTGACCAACTCTAACATATAACTTCTAACCATCTATTCTAACTTAGAAACCTAACACAACTAACATCCACTAACTAATATCTAACCATAACATGTATGTATATATATCCATCTCTAACTTTAACCAACTAACATATGTCATCTCTAACTAACAATAACATAGACTAACACAACTAACTATCTAACGTATACAAGATATCACTACCTAAATTCTAAGATACCTCTAACCTCTACATAGATTCTAACATAACCACTAACATATCCATACATACAACATCTAAATCCCTCTCCACTCCAACACTAACACACACACAAACACATATACCAAATCTACTCCCTCTCGTCTAACACACCCACACGCCTCTATATACAAACACACTACCACTCAACCAAAACACAAATCACTCAACAAACCACACTAGTCTCAAGTCAAATAGGATGGCGTGATCCTCCCAACTCTCTGACCTTCACAACACACACGCACTACACTACCATCTATACAACATCAAACACACACTAGCACATATCCTCTATCAATCTTACTTCTCTCTACTAACCACACACATCCTTATCTCATTCAAACACACACACTATACTAACATATATTACCTAACAATAATATATATATATGTAATATATCATACATATTCTTGACAACCTATGATACCTACATTCACATGATATCCATACTACATAGGCTCATAGGATACACAAAATGTCCATGCCGTATAGTCACTCTTCTACTTAAAACCAATATTGTACCAATTGGGCCTTCACTAAATTCTAAGATTAAAGTATGTTATAGCTCTTCGTGTTAGCTTTCCGAAACTTCAAACGGATCGCATTTTCGTGTCCGGAAGCTCCCAAAATCGCAAAAATACCGAAACGCGTTCGTCTTTCGTATAGCTGACACTCAAATAATTTTACAGAAAGTTCTAGAACGATTTTGGCTTATTAAAATATATATTTGGAAAGCTAACTTCGATATGGTTCTTTTAAAAAAAGGAAGATTAATCAGATTTCTGAGCTAAAAATTATGGCTTTTCTAAGTTGCTCTGGCTACTAAAAACGTGGATAAAAATTATGACGAATTTGGATTGTTTTGGACAAAAGAAACACATGTAGGCCAAGATACTTGGATACCAACATAGCTATCCAAATAAAACTCATTCTAACCATCCTAACTAAGATCAATCCACTCTCTAACCATCCTAAAACTGAAATTAAACCACAAAATAGCCTATTTGCATAAACACAAACACATGGGGTGTCCTATATTGGAAACTCCACAAGTAGGACACCAAACCTATTCAAACTTCCTAAAGAGGACTCCAAAGAGCCTCAAATTAAAATCTAATGGTTGTACATGCATGGGGGTGGATCCTATGGATTCGAATCTAACTAAATACAAGGGAAATTGAAATAGAGAGATGGTTATACCTATTGGAAGTGGGATCCCAATGATACACTCAAAGGACACGGTTCCGACACGAAAGCTCCTCCAAAATAGACACCCTTCCTCGCTTCTTGCTCCCAATCCTTGCTAGCACCTCCTCCTTGGTTGAATGAGAAGAAATGATGGAAGATTGGAAGAAGAATTAACGAATTTGGAGATCAAACTCAAGAGGAAAGCTCTCAAGTTTGGGGAAGAAAAAATTTGGGGAAAAAAGAGGCAAGTATGAAATGAAAGAGAGGGACACCTCTCCCTCTATAGGTGGCTATCCATACATGCCCTAATGGGCCTATGTGAAATGTCCAAGATGCCCCTACAGGTCTCTTTTGGGTCAACTTAAGTCATGACAAGGTTTGTGGTCAAAAATGTCAAGTTTAAGTCTCTAATTTAACCATTCTAAGCAAGTGAGATTAGTCTAAACTTACTTACTTAGTGGAATTTGTGGGCCATGACTAACTAATCTTGGGGTCCCGTTTAGAGTCTAAGTTACCCGGATCACTAACACAAGTCGGAACGAAATGAAACTCAAATTCGACAAAATAAATCCCGTAAAATCAATATTAAAATATAAAAATTTCCAAAATATTAAAATATAAAAAATGACCAAAATCACAATACATCAATTTAAATATTATTAAAATAATCTAAAATTCATCAATTTATCAAAATCCTAAATAATTCAAAAGTCACAAAATGACCAAAATATCCCTTAGCCTAAAAAGTAGTAATTAGCTAATCTAATCACATGGGTTAGGCCTCTATGGTCATGGTTAGTCTCTATGCTAAGCAGTTCTAAGGTTATACTAGCCAAAGAACAAAATCACAAAACACTAATTTAATAATATTAAAATAATTAAAATTTACCAATAAATCAATAAATGATTTAAACATATTATTAAATAATCAATTTTACAAAAGTTTAAAATTACTCTCATTTTAGAAAAGTGGTGGTTACACCAGGCCACATTCAAACGTTACGTAGCCCCTTTCGATCATTTCCTTGATCGTTGCCTTGGCATCCTCTTTTGTTTCTCCCCCATATACGTTGGGTTGTCCGCGACCATTTCATATTATCTTGTCATTTTTAACTTAACGGTTGTCTTTTAGCCATAGGCTATCTATGAGCCATAATGCGTTATCGGCCAGGTTGGCGGCGGCGTCTGTACAGCGCGGATAGCGAGCCCCGATGCACGTCCTCGTCATACTTGTCGCTAACCATTTCTTTCTTTCTTATCTTTCATTCATTCTTTCTTTTTTTTCTTTCACTTGTTCGTTCGTTCATTGATTCATTCACGTATTCATTCATTCATTCGTTGATTCATTCATTCACTTATTCGTTCATTCGTTCATTCATACATTATGTAATTCTATGTGCGGGAGTTGCCTTGACGACCCATCAGTCCTGAAGTCTTCCAATGTTGCTATACTCTACTCGGAACAACTATGTCGATAGTCTTCCCATTTCATTATTGTAAACCATTTATTGCTTCATTGTTGAATGCATAAAGAACTTGAAATGTAAGCTTGTGCCTTGGCAGGAGCGTGGAGTGCGGTGCGAGAGTTATTATATTTTTCGAGTTCTTTTCTATGTTCTAAATAAGCATACAAGATAGGATTATTCCCTTACCTAAGTACGTTGAGTCATTCATTAGCATGCACGGTGTTATCGTCTAGCGATTCTAGTGATAGTATCTGTATTATTAAGTGTCTAGGCTAAGCAAAGACAGGTTCATCGGAGCCACCCACCTTAGCGATGTTCGTATCGGCCGAGCGATACCCCGAACGTGCCTTTGAAAGTCTAAGTCTGGATTCATCTTCGACGGGCCAATGTAAGTCTTGCATCGATTCTTCATCGGATCGACACAACTCTTCGAGTTGACAGCTCATTTGAGTCGTTGCACTTGCCATTTGAATCGGCGTTCCGCTAGGACGGAGGGGGTCGTTACATAAATGAACCAAACGAACCCACATTAAGACATATCTTGGTCGATAAAATGTCAAGAAACAAAAAATACAACAGAAGCGGGACTGAGGCAACAAGCTGGACAGTCTTGCTAGTTGCACTGGTACGTTGGCCGATCCCCTAATACTCAGCTATTGACACAACTCTTTATGAGTAGGACAAAGCAATAGAATAGGGAATGATAAAAGACTAGGTAATTAAGTTACGTAGCAACAAAATTATTCATAACATTCACCCTCCTAATCATGTTGCTACTTGACGGCTTGAACTCCTTGAACCCCAATTTTTTGGCGCATCTCCAAGAACTTAAGCCGTCCAAGTGTTTTGGTGATAATGTTCGCCAACTGATCATTCGTGGCAACATACTCTACCTCAATCTTTCTATCTTCTACGTATTCACGTATGAAGTGGTACCTTGTATCAATGTGCTTGATCCTGTCATGATGAACCAGATTCTTGCAAAGTGCAATTGCTGATTTGTTGTCCACCATGAGCACCACTTTGTCATTGTCTTGCATCTTCATTTTGCCAAAGAGACTCCTAAGCCAAATGTCTTGACAGACTGCGGTAGTAGCTGCAATGTACTCCGCTTCACAGGATGACAATGCCACTGTCTTTTGTTTTTGTGATGTCCAAAGTCACTAGGTTTGAGCTAAGGAAGAATACAACTCCGGTAGTGCTCTTCAGGTCATCCACGTCTCCAGCCATGTCGCTATCGCTATAGCCCATAAGACTTGGTTCTTTCTTGCCCATTTTCATGTAACAACAACCAAAGTAAATTATACAACAAACATATCTTAAGATATGATTTCACGACAACCATGTGTTGCTCTGTTAGTGCCTCCATGTAACGGCTCATTATCCCAATAACATAGGCTATGTCCGATCTTATACTTACCAAGTAACGGAGACTTCCTACTATGCCGCAGTAGTAGGTTTCATCAACTTGGGGAGTTGAGCTCGACTTGCTTAGCTTCAGCCTTGCCTCAATTGGTGTCACGACCCGCACCCTAGAGTAAGGGCACGAGAAGTGGGTACGTCCAGCCTACGCCGCAGTATCGGCGGTAGAACGCTGTCCTAGGTCAATCATCTAACAATATAAAAGTACCTGTACAGTATATACTCTCCGAATGGAGGTGATATAACAATATGCTGTCTCAATCACATCTAAGGTAGAAGAATGAAGAACAGATAGATAGATAGTAACTCAAGGAGAACCATAGCATAGATGAAATAAGACTAAGTGTCTAAGATACATAACATCCAGAATGTCAACTCATAATAATAAGTCTAAGAGTCTATACATCTCCACATCTCAAAATACAACTCAGAATGTGAGACAAAATGATAATATAGAAAAGACTGCCTAGACTAAACTGGTCTAGACTACTGGAACATCCTCCTCAGCTGTAGGTGGATCCTGCCGAGGGTCCACAACATAAGTATCATCTAGTCCTGCTCCATAGTAGGTAGACACCAGGGCCTCATCCTCATCCTCTGTAATATTTTGAACAGGTCCAATCAGGACAGGAACGAGCACAATACATCTCACGCAGTGCATATCAGGTTAGGAAATACGATACAGGCAATAGAGTAAGATACATGAACTGCTGAAAGGAAATGTACGCTGTAAAAGAGATAGCTGTAATAAAATATCTACTGTATATAGAGAACTGTAGTGACTAGTAATGTAGAGTACAAGATAGGCATGTGAATGGCTAGAATTTATACATGATCTACTGAGTTTGCACATGACTACTTTGGAATTATTCACATGTCCACTTCTACTCCCCCGTTACCCCAATCAATACACAAGGATCTATACAAGTTACATTATTGTACATGATATCACATGGGGCCCATGAAAGGGTGCACATGATAGTATACATGAGAGCTCAGTAAACATGAGAGTACATGATCACATGAGTGTACATGAATAATGGAAGTACATGAGTACATGATGATAGTGAAACACACATAACATGAAGTACCCGATGCTCCCGAGGGGGATAACATCTCATGTAAAGATCCATATAGTACCAATCCGTGTTACCAACGTGACAGCAACAAGTAAAGTAATCTAGTGCGAGAAGTAAAGCCTGAACAAGTATGAAACGGTCAGAGAATGTACTCACCTGATAACTGAATGTCTGAAGAGGATGTACTGCCTGAGGAGAGGTGTAGGGCTCCTAATCAGAGCAATACAAGTCATAATGTATCCACAATGGTAAAAATAAAGTATACAATGCACATTACATGATTCTAGGTCAATCTGGTCAAAAGTCAACTCTTGGTCAACTCTAATAGTCAAACTAGGTCACAGGAAGTCACACTAAGTCAAATGAGGTTAAACAAGATCAAACAAGGTCAAACAAGTTTAATCTAGGTTGAAGTCAACTTCTGGTCAACACTCTAATCAAACTAGTCAAATACTAGTCAACATGATCAATCTGGATCAAGTCTAGATCAAACTTAGACCAACTAAAGTTTTGGTTGGTCATAGACTAGCTAACAGGGTAATTAGGTCAAGGGTCAACTATTTAAGTCAAACTCTATAAGGTTACTTAACTAACCATAGGCTAACCTGTTTTAGGATACCTAGGATACCATTCTACAAGGCTAAGGTATAACCAACTTCCTATACAAGTACATCACATATAAATATATACATATATATAATACCAACCTTAATCCTATATTCAAGCTAATCCCATATTCCAATCTCAAGTCATGACTCAACTCTAAGTATCTAACTTAACCCCATACATATCTTATCTACATAGGTCTTCCACAAAACCTAAGTCACAATGATATGCTTATATATAGGTCAAACATAAACCAACTAGTTAATAGCCTAGGGTTTAGTCAAATCTTAGTCAATAAGTCCTTCTATGTTCATCCAAGCCATTTCTAGGTTAATTTGGTCATGGTTGACCCATAGTTGACTTTGGTCAACAATGGTCAATTATCTAGTCAAGCTAGGTCAACACTAGTCAACTAGTTAGGGTTTTAGTCAAACTAGTCAAACTAGTTGTTTTAGGTCATTCCTAGTCATTTTTAGGTTAACTAGGTCACTCTTGACCTAAGGTTGACTTTGGTCAACTTCCAGTCAACAAGGGTCAACAATGGGTTTGAGGTCATTATGGCTAGCCCCAAACCATAGGCTAGTAATCCTAGGCCATAGGCTAATGATGGGGTTTTCATATAAACCTATAACTAGGAGTCATATATATATATATATATATATATATATATATATATATATATATATATATATATATATATATATATATATATAACTATAAAAAAAAAAAAAAAAAAATATATATATATATAACTATATCTATATATATAGGTACACACTATCTATCACCACCAAATATCAATACAAACCCATATACTTTTAATACACTATATATAATACCCAACCCCACACATATATATATATAAAATAACACTATGTATATATCTAATACAATATATATATCATATATATATATATATACATATATATATATATATATATAAACAAACTTATATATATATATATAATCATATATATAGAGAGAGGAAAGAGAGAGAGAGTGAGACAGTGAATCACAGACAGGGGGGGTTTCAGAACCTGGAACCACACCCCCAACACACACATAACAGAATACATATATACATATATATGTATATACATATAACTACACCTACACACAACCAAATACCCCTAAATTTCACCCACACTCACACATACATATATACTACACATATACATTCTAAAATACACTAATACAATGTATAATTTATATCAAAATTGAGTTTGAAATTCATCTTTACAAAACTGGAAAATAATACAAAACTGGAAAATTGGACTGTTTAGGTAAATATAGGTAAACTTGATTTCTCATACAAAACCGAGCTAAGGCTCGATTCGAAGGGTTGGTAACTGAGCCCCTAGGTGCCCTCTAGTGTCTAGGGGGCCTGACACGACACCACGACACATTTCGACGTGTCCACGACTCACAAAACCCAATCGGGTAAAACTGATACACACGCACACACACAGTATCGTGCACGCGTGCAACTCACCCTAGGACACGACACAGACACTCTCGTGTCTCGTGCACGTGCACGAATGTTCACCTAGGGGTAGGGTACGTGTCCAACACCCTGCACTGTGTCCACGTGTCGTGTAGAGGGGACACGACACGCGTATCAGAGAGAGAAATACGTGGTTTCAGACCGCGTCGTGCAGTGATGCACGCGTCTCGTGTACGCAACACAGGACACGACACATCTCGTGCTCGTGTCCTGGGGTTCGCCCTAGGTTCCTCTACACATGTGTCACCCTGACACGTGTACACGACTCGTGTACATGGGACACGAGACCCGTGTCAGAGCCGTTTTCACGGCTGTACAGTGCAGTGCACGTCCCTTGCGGGGACGATTCCGTGTCTGACACGACACGAGGTCATCCCAAACTTTGGGGATGACCTGTCAGTCAGTGCCCCGTGCTCTATGCCAATTTTGGCGTGTCCACGTGGCGTGTCCAGTGAGTTATTAGTGTCGGGTAGCAGGACACAAAATGTGACAGTGTGCAGTGCAGTGCAGTGTAGTGCAGTGCAGTTCCCGTGAGTTCGTGTCCGATTTGGACACGAAAAAGGACACAACTCGTGCTCAGTCACTAGGGGTTAGGGTTAGCTAGGTCTAGGCTAGATTTTGGTTCAAAAAGATTTGGAAAACAGTGAGTAATTTACACTATGACAGAACACAAATATATTAAATTTCAAATAGGATACGTGTCCGATACGGACACCAAATCAATCCTAAATCCTACCAAACTTTACCCACAGTATTGTTATCCCTATATGAATGCATTTATGAAAGAAAAACAGGAAATAGACTAGGTTTGGATATATTTACCTCTATGTGTGCAAGATCTTGAATTTTCACTAAATGAGGGTGATTAGCCTCAAAGCCCAACTTGTCCTTCCTTGGTGAAACTTGAGTAGCACACTTCCCTAGGCTCCCTTAGATTGTAGGTGACCTAATGGAGAAAACTAGAGGTTCAAAGCTTGAGAAATGGGAAAGTTATGGTCAAAAGAGTGGAAGGGTTTTTAGGTTTTTCTTGTGAATTGGTTTTTCATGAAACCATGGGAATGATTCTAAGTGATAACTATATAGGAGAGAGGGGCAAGGGGGTGTGCTTGGCCGGCCACACCATGGCAAGGTGGTGGGTTCAAGGGTTCAAGACTTCTAGGCTAAGGCATAGACTTTGTTGCCAAAGTCTTGATATTTTGAGAAATTTTAGGAAAATATCCTAAAAGGTGATTTAGATATTTCTAATACTTTGACCCAATGATAATATCTATCCTTAGTCATTCTAGGTTAGGGGTTAACCTATAGATTAGGGTAATCTAAGTTAGGGATTATCAAGTCACTAATCAAAAGTCCATGAATAGTAAAATCTCATTAATCCCACTAAATTCCAAATAAATTCCTAAAAATTACCAAAATACCCCTATGGCTAAAAATCACTAAAATGATATTCTAAGCCTATGGTCAAGCTCTCATGGTCATGGCAACTTCTAGGTTAGAGAAACTAGGGTTTACACTAAGGTTTACTAACAAAGTCACAAGTCATGACTTAGCATGACTTTAGAAATGGTTTAACTTAATTAAAATCACCAGAAAATCATACAATGACTAAAATACCATTAATAAACAATAGGAAATAATAAATTTTCAAAAATCCCCAATTTTAGAAAACAGGGTGTTACAAGTCTACCCACCTTAAAATAATTTCGTCCTCGAAATTTAGATGGTCGTACTCCTTCTAGGTCAAACCTCCAACAATCAAGGACGAAGCCACTACCTAGGCAACATACAAGGTCAACAAGCAAAATATGGGTAGTAAACCTATACTGGGTCATGTCCAAGAATTGGCTGGCAGTTTCAGGTCATAAGGTGTCCTGAATTCAAATCGAAGCCAAAAGTAACTCCGTGGGGTAAATCAGGATGGACCCTCGGGTCAAGAAGATCGTTCTAAGCAATAAAGCACACAATGGTATGCCTGAGTGGGACACTAAGGTCATAGGTGTAGTATGTCATGTCTAGGTCTGGTATGTGAAGTCAGTTTTGAGAAAACAACTAGTCTTGTGCTCTAAATTTAAAAGTCACGGTAATGTGTCTACGATGATCATAATTCAGAGTGGGAAGGCCTATGGCCTAAATTGAACCAAAAATCGTGATGAAATAGTGGTACCAGGGGGACAGGTTAAATGGAACAGTCTGTGGTCTCATCTAGGTGCACTAGTCATTCTAGATCAATACTGTCCTATGGTATCAAAATGTACAAGCAATCTAAGGTAATTGGGAAGGTAAGGAAACAACAATCATCAAGGCTATAGGGTCGTCTACCATCCTATATGAAAATAGGTCATTAATAAGTAACTGAGAAATCATTAAAGTTATCCTTCCATAAAAGAAAATTGAAAATTTAGGTACAAACAATCACAAATAGATTTTAGTCTTGACACGATCTAAGTTGATCAATTTCAGGGAAAAAAAAAATAGAGATTTGGGCAAGATGGGAAATCAATAAAAATTAAGTATGAGCATGAGCATCCAATGATGAAGATCCAGGTCATGATAAATTTAATTCAACTGGATACGAATACGAGGTTCATAGGCGATTAAAATAATTCCAAGGAGAATTGTCGAGGCTGTTGTGGATAAGATTCTAGGGTAAGTTTAACTGTGTCCATCCACGTAGATTGATACATGAAAAAGCGAACCAAAGTGTAATAGGTTGATCAGACCATCATGTACCGGTTCTGATTAGACAATATGTTAGTGGGTGGCCACCCAATAAAATATGTCATGACCAAGCTCGAAAATAGATAAGCTTGCAAAACTAAGGCTAATTTAGCAGCACAAGATATAAGGGTGGTAATGATGAAAGGAATTCATAGTCCAAGTTTCTTAGCCAACGGGTCAAGTAATCAGATAAGGTACAAGGTTAAGTATTCAAGGATTCAAGTAGAACGCCATCACATGCTAGGTCGAAAGAATTGAACTAAGGTGGATTTCTAATTGAAATAAGAATAAATTTAGTATCATGGCAGAGGTTATAGTTTAGCCATTTGACCAGAAAATCATATCAAGTAAAATAGAGTACAGGGAGACGGATTTTAGTGGGACATGGAATACCTACATGAAGGTAGGCTAGTCTAGGTTTTATATGTGAAGTTTATTGGGAGGTAATAGCTAGTGTTTATACTCTAAATATCTAAGTCACGGTAAAGGACGTCCAATGATCTAGAATAGAAAGTGGGAGTTCAAGACGTGATAATTGATGCAAAATTTAAAGGAGATCAAATTAACTCATGGAATAAAATTTATTAGGAATCTAGTAAATAATTTAGGAACACAGTCCTAGGGATAGATAGGCTACTAGATGAATATAGTTAGGGTTCGATCAATCAAGGGTCAAGGTTAGAAGGTCTCAATAAAGTCTTGATTTAAGGAAATGTCGAGTAAGTCAGGTTTGGGATACAGTCACATAGTTAGGTAGAAAGAGTTTAAGCAAGGTGCAAAATAGAGGGGACAGTTCATTTCAATGAAAGGCAATTAGCAAGAGGATTAGATGGCAAGAAACAGATAAGAGTTTTCTCATAATTGTGATTGAGTACCCTAAAAAAAATAAAAGATATTAATCTAATACTAAGAAATTAAAAATCAACAACTACAAAAAAAAAAAAATTAAATCATAAACTAACACCAGGATTCAAAGTTCTACAGTGAATCCTCCAAATCAAATTCAATCAAGGGAAAAGAAGTTTAAATCGTAATTTCAAATGAGATTCTCAAGGGTCATCCCAGGAATCTCTCAAAGTATCCTAGCAGTGATTGAGTATCCATTCTCTCTAAGCCTATTCCTCCAATCCTATCACAGGCTGTAGTGATACTCTAGTTCGAGTACCACTACATAAACTCGACCTGCATGGGCCACCACTAAAAACGTGTCACGACCCGCACCCTAGAGTAAGGGCACGAGAAGTGGGTACGTCCAGCCTACGCCGCAGTATCGGCGGTAGAACGCTGTCCTAGGTCAATCATCTAACAATATAAAAGTACCTGTACAGTATATACTCTCCGAATGGAGGTGATATAACAATATGCTGTCTCAATCACATCTAAGGTAGAAGAATGAAGAACAGATAGATAGATAGTAACTCAAGGAGAACCATAGCATAGATGAAATAAGACTAAGTGTCTAAGATACATAACATCCAGAATGTCAACTCATAATAATAAGTCTAAGAGTCTATACATCTCCATATCTCAAAATATAACTCAGAATGTAAGACAAAATGATAATATAGAAAAGACTGCCTAGACTAAACTGGTCTAGACTACTGGAACATCCTCCTCAGCTGTAGGTGGATCCTGCTGAGGGTCCACAACATAAGTATCATCTAGTCCTGCTCCATAGTAGGTAGACACCAGGGCCTCATCCTCATCCTCTGTAATATTTTCAACAGGTCCAATCAGGACAGGAACGAGCACAATACATCTCACGCAGTGCATATCAGGTTAGGAAATACGATACAGACAATAGAGTAAGATACATGAACTGCTGAAAGGAAATGTACGCTGTAAAAGAGATAGCTGTAATGAAATATCTACTGTATATAGAGAACTGTAGTGACTAGTGATGTAGAGTACAAGATAGGCATGTGAATGGCTAGAATTTATACATGATCTACTGAGTTTGCACATGACTACTTTGGAATTATTCACATGTCCACTTCTACTCCCCCGTTACCCCAATCAATACACAAGGATCTATACAAGTTACGTTATTGTACATGATATCACATGGGGCCCATGAAAGGGTGCACATGATAGTATATATGAGCTCAGTAAACATGAGAGTACATGATCACATGAGTGTACATGAATAATGGAAGCACATGAGTACATGATGATAGTGAAACACACATAACATGAAGTACCCGATGCTCCCGAGGGGGATAACATCTCATGTAAAGATCCATATAGTACCAATCCGTGTTACCAACGTGACAGCAACAAGTAAAGTAATCTAGAGCGAGAAGTAAAGCCTGAACAAGTATGAAACGGTCAGAGAATGTACTCGCCTGATAACTGAATGTCTGAAGAGGATGTACTGCCTGAGGAGAGGTGTAGGGCTCCTAATCAGAGCAATACAAGTCACAATGTATCCACAATGGTAAAAATAAAGTATACAATGCACATTACATGATTCTAGGTCAATCTGGTCAAAAGTCAACTCTAATAGTCAAACTAGGTCACAGGAAGTCACACTAAGTCAAATGAGGTTAAACAAGATCAAACAAGGTCAAACAAGTTTAATCTAGGTTGAAGTCAACTCCTGGTCAACACTCTAATCAAACTAGTCAAATACTAGTCAACATGATCAATCTGGATCAAGTCTAGATCAAACTTAGACCAACTAAAGTTTTGGTTGGTCATAGACTAGTTAACAGGGTAATTAGGTCAAGGGTCAACTATTTAAGTCAAACTCTATAAGGTTACTTAACTAACCATAGGCTAACCTGTTTTAGGATACCTAGGATACCATTCTACAAGGCTAAGGTATAACCAACTTCCTATACAAGTACATCACATATAAATATATACATATATATAATACCAACCTTAATCCTATATTCAAGCTAATCCCATATTCCAATCTCAAGTCATGACTCAACTCTAAGTATCTAACTTAACCCCATACATATCTTATCTACATAGGTCTTCCACAAAACCTAAGTCACAATGATATGCTTATATATAGGTCAAACCTAAACCAACTAGTTAATAGCCTAGGGTTTAGTCAAATCTTAGTCAATAAGTCCTTCTATGTTCATCCAAGCCATTTCTAGGTTAATTTGGTCATGGTTGACCCATAGTTGACTTTGGTCAACAATGGTCAATTATCTAGTCAAGCTAGGTCAACACTAGTCAACTAGTTAGGGTTTTAGTCAAACTAGTCAAACTAGTTGTTTTAGGTCATTCCTAGTCATTTTTAGGTTAACTAGGTCACTCTTGACCTAAGGTTGACTTTGGTCAACTTCCAGTCAACAAGGGTCAACAATGGGTTTGAGGTCATTATGGCTAGCCCCAAACCATAGGCTAGTAATCCTAGGCCATAGGCTAATGATGGGGTTTTCATATAAACCTATAACTAGGAGTCATATATATATATATATATATATATATATATATATATATATATATATATATATATAACTATATCTATATATATAGGTACACACTATCTATCACCACCCAATATCAATACAAACCCATATACTTTTAATACACTATATATAATACCCAACCCCACACATATATATATATAAAATAACACTATGTATATATCTAATACAATATATATATCATATATATATATATATATATATATACATATATATATATATAAACAAACTTATATATATATATATAATCATATATATAGAGAGAGGAAAGAGAGAGAGAGTGAGACAGTGAATCACAGACAGGGGGGGTTTCAGAACCTGGAACCACACCCCCAACACACACATAACAGAATACATATATACATATATATGTATATACATATAACTACACCTACACACAACCAAATACCCCTAAATTTCACCCACACTCACACATACATATATACTACACATATACATTCTAAAATACACTAATACAATGTATAATTTATATCAAAATTGAGTTTGAAATTCATCTTTACAAAACTGGAAAATAATACAAAACTGGAAAATTGGACTGTTTAGGTAAATATAGGTAAACTTGATTTCTCATACAAAACCGAGCTAAGGCTCGATTCGAAGGGTTGGTAACTGAGCCCCTAGGTGCCCTCTAGTGTCTAGGGGGCCTGACACGACACTACGACACATTTCGACGTGTCCACGACTCACAAAACCCAATCGGGTAAAACTGATACACACGCACACACACAGTATCGTGCACGCGTGCAACTCACCCTAGGACACGACACAGACACTCTCGTGTCTCGTGCACGTGCACGAATGTTCACCTAGGGGTAGGGTACGTGTCCAACACCCTGCACTGTGTCCACGTGTCGTGTAGAGGGGACACGACACGCGTATCAGAGAGGGAAATACGTGGTTTCAGACCGCGTCGTGCAGTGATGCACGCGTCTCGTGTACGCAACACAGGACACGACACATCTCGTGCTCGTGTCCTGGGGTTCGCCCTAGGTTCCTCTACACATGTGTCACCCTGACACGTGTACACGACTCGTGTACATGGGACACGAGACCCGTGTCAGAGCCGTTTTCACGGCTGTACAGTGCAGTGCACGTCCCTTGCGGGGACGATTCCGTGTCTGACACGACACGAGGTCATCCCAAACTTTGGGGATGACCTGTCAGTCAGTGCCCCGTGCTCTATGCCAATTTTGGCGTGTCCACGTGGCGTGTCCAGTGAGTTATTAGTGTCGGGTAGCAGGACACAAAATGTGACAGTGTGCAGTGCAGTACAGTGTAGTGCAGTGCAGTTCCCGTGAGTTCGTGTCCGATTTGGATACGAAAAAGGACACAACTCGTGCTCAGTCACTAGGGGTTAGGGTTAGCTAGGTCTAGGCTAGATTTTGGTTCAAAAAGATTTGGAAAACAGTGAGTAATTTACACTATGACAGAACACAAATATATTAAATTTCAAATAGGATACGTGTCCGATACGGACACCAAATCAATCCTAAATCCTACCAAACTTTACCCACAGTATTGTTATCCCTATATGAATGCATTCATGAAAGAAAAACAGGAATTAGACTAGGTTTGGATATATTTACCTCTATGTGTGCAAGATCTTGAATTTTCACTAAATGAGGGTGATTAGCCTCAAAGCCCAACTTGTCCTTCCTTGGTGAAACTTGAGTAGCACACTTCCCTAGGCTCCCTTAGATTGTAGGTGACCTAATGGAGAAAACTAGAGGTTCAAAGCTTGAGAAATGGGAAAGTTATGGTCAAAAGAGTGGAAGGGTTTTTAGGTTTTTCTTGTGAATTGGTTTTTCATGAAACCATGGGAATGATTCTAAGTGCTAACTATATAGGAGAGAGGTGCAAGGGGGTGTGCTTGGCCGGCCACACCATGGCAAGGTGGTGGGTTCAAGGGTTCAAGACTTCTAGGCTAAGGCATAGACTTTGTTGCCAAAGTCTTGATATTTTGAGAAATTTTAGGAAAATATCCTAAAAGGTGATTTAGATATTTCTAATACTTTGACCCAATGATAATATCTATCCTTAGTCATTCTAGGTTAGGGGTTAACCTATAGATTAGGGTAATCTAAGTTAGGGATTATCAAGTCACTAATCAAAAGTCCATGAATAGTAAAATCTCACTAATCCCACTAAATTCCAAATAAATTCCTAAAAATTACCAAAATACCCCTATGGCTAAAAATCACTAAAATGATATTCTAAGCCTATGGTCAAGCTCTCATGGTCATGGCAACTTCTAGGTTAGAGAAACTAGGGTTTACACTAAGGTTTACTAACAAAGTCACAAGTCATGACTTAGCATGACTTTAGAAATGGTTTAACTTAATTAAAATCACCAGAAAATCATACCATGACTAAAATACCATTAATAAACAATAGGAAATAATAAGTTTTCAAAAATCCCCAATTTTAGAAAACAGGGTGTTACAATTGGTGTTTGTGTCGTGTTGCAATATGTTAGACCGCACTTCTTAATAATCTTGGCTGCGTAAGATGATTGGCAAAACATGATTCATTGAGATTTCTGTTGTACTTCGATCCCCAAGTAATAACTCAGTAGTCCATGGTTACACATACTGCATAGCTCCTTCATTTGCAACTTGAATCTAGCAGTCACAGTGGTGCTCGTCCCTGTGATGACCAAGTCATCCACGTACACGTGGACTAGGAGACTTCTGCTGCCGAGATTTCTCTTGTAGACAGCATCATCCACTGGGCACTGTACAAAATCGAGTGAAGAAATAGCTAAGATTTGGGAAGAAGGAGAGAGGGGTTTTGTGAGTGTACAAACCGTAACAATGTCTGTGGGTTGTCGGGATCTTCCTATGGATGTAATATGGAGGTGAAGCCCCATTGCAAGTACTAAATGTATGGGAGCATGGGATGTCATCTGGAATGGTGGGCTATACTTCCCACTGTACGTAGGGAGAACTGAAATATGATATTGCATAAGGAGAAGGGAACAGATGCTTGATGGGTGTTTAAATTATTTACATGAGAAATCTTTTTTGATAGTGTATGGTTACATATACAATAGACATAAAACTTATGTGTTCATAAGAAAGAAATAAGTAGGTAATACTTTAGTATAGAGGTGATTACCCATTTGTGAAATATGACAACATATACATGTGGGGGAAAATATAATTGTTGGCTTGTATGAAAGCCTCTCCTCATGTACTGAATGTGTGTATATGTAACTCTAAGCCACTAAGGAACAAATCGAACTTAGGAGGATATGGATTATAAATATATATAGGGGAGGGGCCCGTGTCCTAAGGGCAGATGTGGTGAAAAGTGAGTATGTTGGGTTGGTGTGTATAGAGTGGTTAATAGAGGAAGAGCTGATGTGACTAAAACTGACAAAAGAGTGAGGGTTGGTGTGAAGAAGTATAGAACAGCCTAATACTTATGCAAGGAGTGGCAGTTAATTAACATAATGGACTTGTCCCCAGTTAACCCTTACCTATCCCTAATTTTTGAGCATATGGCTAAGTTTTCTATAAAGAGATTTCTAATCCATGTATGCCCAAAATGTATTAATTATGTTTAATTTGATAAATGATAGATTATTAACTCTTAAATTAATTGGCTCCAAATCATCTTTTTTTAGGTTCCTTGGACCCTACAAACTTGGACTCAGTACCACCTTCTCACTTTCAGTACTTGGATCCAGGCAAGTATACCTTGCCTCTATGTTTAATTCATTATCCAGTTACATATTTTATGCCTGCTATTTATTTGATATATTACATGTGCGCGTCCGAGCATAACTCTGGGTGCAACCAACGAGATACGTTGGCTTTCTATTTTTCTAACCTAGGCCATAGGAGACTATCCTTACAATGCAGCACGGATACATCGATATCCCGCAGGACCCTGACACTACTTTGGAAACGGAGAGATGATGATGAGAATATAGGACAAGTATCCCCATACCCGACTGATCATCTGTACCATAGAGCGTGTGTCGCCATAGTCATATTAGTCATTTTATTGTGCTGTTACTGGACTTCTGATTAGGGATTGAACGTGATGAGGAGTCAACATGCTCTAGATTCATTGGGTAGAGAGGACAGTCACTAGATGTAGGGGCTACGAGTGTTTGTTCACTTGACGTTGCTGCATGACGGGTGCCCGGAGGGAGTGCCATCGCACGAGTACCCATGACATCATTGACAGTCCCATATGTCCAAAGTTGTCCTCATTTGTATATACACATAGTTGATAGAGTACCCCTGATTCTTTATATGCTTTTTATACCATAGTGGCATGTATATTATGTATCTTGTTGCATCCCGCTTGGGATCTGGTCTCCTTCCATGTTTGGACGAGCGGGACTATCCGGAGATGTACTGGCCAGGACCTGACGCTGAAGCCGAGGTCGACAAGAAATTCCCATGAGATCACATCTGATCTTGGGTACGGTATTATCTTGGATGCAGTCTTCATCCGGTGTCTGGGTTTAGTTATGTCACGACCCGTACCCTAGAGTAAGGGCACGAGACGTGGGTACGTCCAGCCTACGCCACAGTATCGGCGGTAGAACGCTGTCCTAGGTCTCATGCATCTAACAGTATAATGCTAAGCAGTTTATACTCCCCGAATGGGGGTGACATAGCAGAATGTAAACTCAATCACAACTAAGAAAGAAGAAGCACGATGTGATATAGAACTCAAAATGAAATACAGATGATCAGAAGAGTCTAAGTGTCTAAGATAATAACTCAGCAACATCCAGAAATACAAAGTCTCAACTACAGAATATGAAAGAATATATATACAATCCAGATCTCAAATGACAGAAATAGAGCCTAACTAAACTAGTCTAGGCAGTAGGGGTAATGTCATCAGCTAGAGCTGGGTCCTTCTGAGAGTCCAGCTCACAAGTGTCGTCGAGGGCTGTCCCATAAAAAGTGTCAACACCAGCCTCATCCTCGTCCTCTGTAAACAAATCAACGGTGCCCAATCAGGACGGAGCGAGCACAATACATCTCAACAGATCATAGCAGGTTAGAAAATATAATCATGCAGTAAAGTAAGATACAGGAAACTGAAAGAAAGTACAGAATGTAAGAAGATAGCTGTAATGGAAATATCTACTATAAATAGAGAACTAACAGTGGCTAGTGAGTCAGAGTACAATATAGACATGTGAATGGCATAGGACAATTCTGATGCTACACTACGGAAGGATTCTGATGCTACAATACTTGGATATTATTCACATGTCCACTTCTACTCCCCCGTACCCCCAATCAATACACAAGGATCCAGCCAGGTTATGTTATGATTCATGTAACGGCCCCCGAAGGGTGGTACATGATAGTCCCATAAATAGGGATTCTAGGAATGCCCATAAATGGAGGCATTCAAGGAAGACTCTGTGATCATAAGAGTACATGTCACAAGTGATTCAATGAACCATGAAGCATAGTGATACACAATGTAAGTGAAACGCATAGAACATGTAGTATCCGATGCTCCCTGAGGGGATAACATCTCAAAAAGGGATCCATATAGTACTAATCCATGTGATCAACGTGACAGCATCAAGTAAAGTAATTTAAAGCATGAGAATAATTCTAACAGGATATGAAATGATCAGAGAATGTACTCGCCTGTATCCTGAGTATCTAAAGAATATTTACTGTCCGAGGAGTGGTGTCTGTCTCCTATAGAACAGTACGAGTCACAACAAGTCCAAAATGGTAATATGAAGTCCTACTATGCATTTTACATAATTCTATGTCAATCTAGACCAAGGTCAACTCTTGGTCAACTTGGTCAACTTTGGTCAACTCTAGAAGTCAAACTAGGTCAACTAGGGCTAACCAAGTCTAAACTAGTCAAATTAGCCTATGCTAGTCTAACTAGGTCTTAACCAAGGCTATACAAGTCTACAAACCAACACACATACCTATACACATATATATATACAAATACTATATACATTATCTAAATCATATTAATATGCATATTTACATCTATACATATATAGGCATATACATACACTATATATTGAAGAACAGATGGCAACTCTAGAGGGGGGTGAATAGAGTTCATAATGATAATAGCCAATTAAAAATAAAACTCTTTCACAAGCTGAAAGTAATCAGAGTAAATACGGAAATAAATAAGGAGCAAGAAAGCATACGCAAACACAGCCGATTTTTAACCTGGTTTCCCTCGTGGAGGACTAGTCCAGGCGTGAGAACTCTAGCTCAGGATTAAATCCACTATTTGTGAAATAGTAGTTACACCCCGTGCCTTTTCGTCAGAAGAGCACGTCAGCTTCTTACAAAGATCGCAGTAGCGATGCTTAGAATTTTCCAAGCGACTTCTTGAACTATTGCACAAACTCCTGACTGAAAAGTACTGAGCACTTGAGGCTTAGAGAGCTTGTGGCTAGTAGATGAAGAAGGGTATGGCTTGTATGGAGCTTTAAAGAGAAGAGAAGAGAAGATTGGATGATTGAAAATGAGAGAATTCATGGCCTATTTATAGGATATCAGGTAGGCAGAATTCGGCCAGAATTCTGGTTAGAATTTTCAAAAATTTGGCCGTTGGACAACTTGCAACCAGCCAACCCTAAAAATTAGGGTGCTGATTTTTAGGAGGCAGAGTTCGGTCCGAACTCTGTGTGGAGGCAGAGTTTGGCCCGAACTCTGTCTCCAGAGCACAGAATGGATCATGGGTCCAATTGGCTTATTTTGGATATGTATGGAGCTATTGGATTTGGGTATGGTTATAGGCTAAGTCTCAGATGCTCAGTACAGCTCAGTTTACATAGGTCTAGACCCAATAAAATTGTAAAAGTACAGACTCAAAATAACTTGTATTGCAAATTTGAGCTGTCGTTTGACTTGAACTGGAAGTAGTCTTCATGTATCGTATTGAATTATCACAAGTATCATGTAGTCAATTCTATCAATATTTGGTTGACTGTGATTTTGTGTCAACAATCTCCCCCATATTGATAATTGACAAAATGATAGTTGTATATTCAATATTCATACCTGGACACATTATATGGCATAGCTCCCCCGTAATCAGTGTCGAGCTAGCAATAGCTCCCTTGTAAATATTGCTTTGAATCCTGTTGGCCTGATAAAAATATTCTCCCCAAAGTACAGATACAGATACAAAAAGAATATAGAATATACCAAATTTTCTCCCCATTTTGGCATTTAGCAATAAACCATAAACAAATAAGAACTGGCAAGCACACCAAAAGGTAATAAATGAAACTGCATAGATACTGATAAAACTACTGAATGTCTCAAAAGTCACACATAATAATAAGTCTAATACAACCAAAGTGCATAAAAGCAACTAAAATCCAAAGTGCATAAAGAAACATAAGCTATGATCTCAGTAGCAGCAGCAAGTAGCATTCCATATCCATCATCGAGCTCGTGAAGGCCCAGCGTCGTCGGATGGATCAGTGAAGGAACGACGAGGGTCCACGAAGGCCGCATCTAGATCCAAGTAGCGAATAACCCAAGGGTCATCTATACGATACCCTTCACGACCAGGGTCCCGCTCCATAGGGATAGGCATGGAAGGATGGCGAGACATGGAGTACCGAATATCATGAAGTGAGTTGCTAATGGCACTCATCTGCAAGGTAGTCCGATAATCAAGCTGAGTCCAGCGATCATCCTCCAAGGTGAAACGATCACGGATCATAGTCTGGAGGGACTCGAGAGTGGCAGGAGGAGAAGGAGGATCCTGTCCCAGAGGAGGGGCATCTGGCTCATCGTCATAATGCTCGGACACAACAGGTGAGCCAACTGCTGCCTGAAGTCTCCGTGCCTTAGAGAGGAAGGCAGGGGCAAGTAAGAACTGACACTCATCAAGAGGTATGCGAAAAGCACGAAATACCATAGGAAGATACAAAGCATAAACCAAGGATCTTGGTTTCTTCCTGGAATTAATCATCCAATCCATCATGGTACGTGGAAGATTAAATGGTACATGAAAGTGAAGGTGATATAAGGCCGAGATTTCAAAGTAGGTGACTTCATCGGTGGATCCCGCTTTGGGTAGAATAGTGCTAAAGATAATCCGATGAAGTTCATAAAAATAGGGATTGAGATACTTGGCCAAAATCTTGCGAGGACGTGTGTTAGGGGTACACAAGTCGTCCTTGAAGCTTTCAAGTAAAGACCCATCGGGAAATTGAAACAATCGAGCTTCAACAAGCTTTTCCCATGAGTTTGGCTCTTGGAGTTCAAGGTATTCGGCCAAATCGAAAGCATCAAACGAGATGTCAATGCCCGCAACCCGTAAGTAAATATGTGTATCATCATGAGTTAGGTTGCAGTAGAATATTTGAATAGCATTACGATAAATGACCGAGTTGTTTGTGACAAGTTCGTCAAGGCAAAGATCATAAAAAAGTGCATCATATTGAGAGAAAATAGTAAAATTGATAGGGTGACCCGCAAACACCGGACGTGTCCGAAAGTCACTAAACCAGTCATTTGACGCGTCGAGTGATACAAATATTCGGTCGTCAAATGTGTTTGGGTCAAATGGACGAGGCGGGTTGAACAACGGATGGATAGGTGGTTGTTGTTCAACATGCGGTTCACCACGAGGAGGAGCATTCGAAGAGGACGCTCCATCGGTTCGAAGTCTCTTCCCGCGATTGAACAATCGTGTAGCCATGAAAAAATAATAAAGACAATAGAGAAAATTGAGATGGCGAGGAGTGTTGAGATATACCTCAATGTGATGAAGAACAATAAAGAAGAATGATGAGGGAAGCCTTCTCCTTGAGTTTAGAGAAGAGATAAGCTCTAGGAAGGAAGAACTAGGGTTAGGGTTTGAGAAAAAATATATTTGGAGAAGTAGAAAAGGTGGCAATGGAGGAGGAGAAAGAGGAGAGCCCGAATATATGTGCAAGGGTTCCAATGGTCGGAACAAATATGGGCCATTAGATCAACTTATGATCAGCGGCTGAGACTGCTCCCAGTTCAGGAACAGTCAGGCCGAATTCGGCCCGAACTCTGGGTAGGGCAGAGTTCGGCCCGAATTCCGGATCCTGGGAACAGAACAGGAATCAGGCTAAAAAATTGATTAAGTTGAAAAATGATTAAGTGAGAGAGACCAAAGGAAAAGTACATATACAAAAAAATCTAAGTAGAAAAATTTCAGAACGTAGATTTCGAAGCAAAGTGAAGTTGGAAAATCTACATTTCAGCATGTGATAAATAAAAATGAACCATGTAATAAACAAGGAATTATGCCATAATTCAATATTTTGAAGTTGCCATGGGTTAGCTGCAGGGGCCAGATCCCAGCTAGCGGTAGTCCTGAGGACTAGTGCACCGTGTCGTTTAGGCTTTTACGCCTTGTTATCAGAAGGGCCCTTTCGGCTTGTACCCATAGCAATTTCATCATAAAAGAATCAAGACATACTCGATATTTATGCAGGTTTATTTTAATTAATAACAGCTTCGTCCAAAATTCCAAGTTCACGACAGAGAAAATTGAAGCGCTCTTCGGATAATAGTTTTGTAAAGAAATCTGCTAGCTGATGATCAGTGTCAATAAATTCTAAATAAATAGTGCCATTTTGCTGATGATCACACAAAAAGTGGTGACGTATTTCTATGTGTTTCGTACGTGAGTGACATATGGGGTTCTTAGTGAGATTTATAGCACTAGTGTTGTCATAAAAGATTGGAATGTGCATAAAAGATAAGTTGTAGTCTTCAAGGGTTTGCTTCATCCACAGAATTTGTGCACAACAACGCCCAGCTGCGATGTATTCAGCTTTTGTTGTGGATAGTGCGACAGAATTCTTCTTCTTGCTAAACCAAGAGACTAAAGCCTTTCCTAATAAATGACACGTACCGCTCGTACTTTTACGGTCAACCTTGCATCCGGCGAAAAAAGCATCAGAGTAACCGATGAGGTCAAATGATGTTGACTTGGGATACCATAGTCCCACTGTAACCGTACCCTTAAGGTATCGAAAGATACGCTTAACAGTGGTCATGTGTGATTCCTTAGGATTTGCTTGATATCTAGCACACAGGCAAACACTAAACATAATATCAGGGCGAGTAGCAGTTAAATAGAGTAGACTGCCTATCATACCTCGATACTTACGTTGATCCACAGGTTTGCCGCTTTCATCTGGTTCTAGTTTAGTTGTAGTAGCCATTGGAGTGCTGATTGGTTTGACGTTGTCAAGGTCGAATTTCTTCAGCATATCCTTTGTATACTTTGACTGACAGATGAAAATTTCATTTGACATTTGTTTGACTTGCAGTCCAAGAAAGTAGTTGAGCTCCCCCATCATGCTCATCTCAAACTCGGTCTACATACACTTGGCAAAATCTTGACAGAGGGTTTCATCAGTAGAACCAAATATAATATCATCTACGTATATTTGCACTAAGAGAATTGTGTCTTTGAAAGATTTTATAAAAAGTGTGGTGTCAATTTTCCCTTTTGAAAAACCTTTCTCAAGCAAGAAATTGCTTAGCCGTTCATACCAAGCTCTAGGGGCTTGTTTGAGGCCATATAGTGCTTTCTTTAGCTTGTAAACATGGTCAAAAAATTTGTGATTTTCAAAACCAGGGGGTTGTTTTACATAAACTTCCTCCTTAATAAATCCATTCAAGAAAGCACTTTTAACATCCATTTGAAATAATTTGAAATTTTGAAAATTTGCAAATGCACAAAGCATCCGAATAGATTCCAATCTCGTAACAGGAGCATACGTCTCATCGTAGTCGATACCTTCCTCTTGGTTGTATCCTTGGGCTACTAGACGAGCGTTGTTGCGTGTAACTGAACCTTCTTTATTTACTTTGTTTCTAAAAACCCATTTAGTACCAATAATCGAGTGATTTGCCGGTCTAGGAACGAGTTTCCATACTTGCCTCCTCTCGAATTGGTTGAGTTCTTCTTGCATAGCAGAAATCCAAAATTCATCATTAAAAGCTTCTAAAAAGTTTTTCGGCTCAATTTGTGAAATGAAGGCAGTGCTAGCAATAGAGTCTCTTAATGACGATCTAGTAGTTACTCCACGTAAAACCTCACCTATTACCAAATTTTCTGGATGTGACGGCTTGAAAGAGAATTTCTTTGGCAAGCCCTCCAGAGAATTGGTTTTGGTGGTGGTATTCATTAGAGTAGAAGTCGATGGCTCAACATCATTATCAAGAGTAGCTGATGCACTGTTATCTTCATCAAAAGTCACATTGGTAGACTCTTCCACAATTAATGAGCATTTGTTAAACACTCTATATCCCTTGCTCTTGGCAACATAGCCAAGGAAAATCCCATCGTCAGCTTTGGCATCAAATTTGCCTAAGTTGTCTTTGGTGTTAAGGATAAAACATCTACAACCAAAAACTCTAAAATAAGAAAGATTTGGGGTTCTTCCAAACTAAAGCTCATAGGGTGTTTTCTTCGTAATAGGACGAATAAGTACCCTATTTAAAATGTGGCATGCTGTACTGACAGCTTCAGCCCAAAAGTATTTCGGATGTGAAAACTTGTTCAACATGACTCTAGCCATATCGCCAAGAGTCCTATTCTTCCGCTCCACAACACCATTTTGTTGAGGAGTTCTTGGACAAGACAACTCATGATCAAAACCATTAGAATCACAAAACTTTTCAAAATCAGTATTTTCGAATTCGCCTCCATGATCACTTCGGATTCGAGTAATCATGTAGCCTTTTTCGTTTTGAACTTTCTTAACAAAAATCTTGAAAACTAAAACAGCATCGCTTTTATTTGTAAGAAAGAAAACCCATGTAAATCTAGAAAAATTATCAACTATAACAAATGCGTAGAGTTTTCCACCAAGACTGGCTACTCTACTAGGGCCAAATAAATCCATATGAAGAAGTTGCAAGGGTCTAGTAGTACTTACAGAGTTTATGGAATGAAATGAGGACTTAGTTGCCTTATTCAATTCACATTCGACACATACTGTGTCCTTTTTGAATGTGATGTCGGGCAAGCCTCTAACTAGCTTCTTAGTCGATAGCCTGGATATAGTATCCATGTTGGCATGACCAAGACGCTGGTGCCACAGTAATCTTTCATCCTTATGAGCATATAGGCATCTACCTGCATTGTTAGTATCTCTAGACAGATAGAAAATATAAATATTATCCTCTCTTACCCCTTCAAAAGCAATGTCTTCCATTGACCTATCATAAATAAAGTATTTATTTTGTCCAAAGTTAATGTCATATCCATGGTCAGTAAGATGACTAATGCTGAGCAGGTTATGCTTTAACTCGGTCGCTCGGCAGACATCCTTTATTACGGGAGAGAAAGGATGACCAATAATACCATTACCTATAATATACCCTTTTAGGTTGTTACCGAAGGATACATATCCTTCTCTCTTCATCGATAGTGATACGAAAAGATTTGCGTCTCCCGTCATATGCCGCGAGCATCCACTATCGAGAATCCACTTACTCTTAGTTGAGGAGGGAAGATCCACCTACATCAAGAGTAGATGTGACCTTTGGTACCCAAGTTCTTGAGGGTCCTTGTAGGTCCTAAAAATCAAGTTGCACCCATCAAAAAGGCAAAGAAAATCAAGTTGTGCACTCTTCAATTGAACTGCGCAGGAGACAGATTACGCAACACCTCAACTGCACAGACTGAACTGCGCACACATTCAAGTGCGCAAGCTGACGTGGCCTCATCATCATTATCTGACAGAGAATCAGATCTTCTAACAGCTGACAGCCGGAAGAACGAGGAAACTGTTCGTTTATCGTGCAGCACAGCACTCGAGGACAGCTGTACATGCAGCACAATCTGCCAGACTCTCTGTCGCGCAATTCAATTTTAGCGCAATCTGAAGCCAGCGTAATTCATGTGGCGCACTCCATCAAGACAACTGACAATTTACACGTGGCCTACATGCCATCAATTACTCACCATGTGGCAACCGTCTGTACACGACAAAGCACATTTCAATCAAACAATGCCACGCGTCACATACAGGTGGTCCACGATCGAGTAAATGCCTGTGCAGTTCGCTGCTTGCGCAGTCTAATATCTGCGCAATCCATCCTGCGCAACTCAGAATAACTGAAAGTTAGTTATTTCTAGAACTCTATAAATAGAGTTTCAAGTCTTCATTATCACACACACATAGATCATTCCATATCAGATCAGAATCATTACCAGAGATCAGGAGTTCTTGCCAAAGTGCTGTTGCATTCTTCAGAGGCTATCGTCTTCAAAGTTCACATCGTCCAAGGGACAAAACGATCGTCATTCAGATTGGATTCCTATAGTTATACTTTCCCAGAATTCTTGTAATCTTCTTACAAAGTTTGTGAAATAAAGATCAACTTTTGTTTTCGCAAATAAAATGACGACTCTGCTGGGGACGACTTTCTCCTCCGACGAGGAAGTGACAACTCAATGTGACGTTGCGTCTATCGGAAAGACGCAGAAGACGCTGGTTGTAAAGGTTAACCAGACGGCCTACGAGGCGATGATCAACTCCAGGACCATCCCTCGTACTGCAACAACTTCTGCCATGAGAAAAGTTCACCCAGTGTGGGTCCCCAAGACTGTTGCGCAGTCTACTGCCTCTGCTGCTCAGCCTGCTGCGTAGTCTGCTGTCTCTGCTACTCAGACTGTTGCGCAGTCTACTGCTAATGCCCATGCGCAGTATGCTGCTCCCCTTACCAGTGCACAACCTATTTCTTATGCTTCTCTTTCAAAGTACAAGACTTCTCTTCTCCTGGCGCAGTTGGCTGCAACTCTGCCTGCGTAGTCCACCACTCCAGCAACCAGAGTACAACTCAAGCCCTCTGGCATCAAGACTCCTTCTGCGCAAGCTGCTGTGACTGTGGCCAGAAGAACTTCTGTCAAAGCTCCTCATGCGCAACCTGCCAGTGCGCCAACAACCACTCCAACCCCTGCGTAAACTGCGCCAGCGCAGTCTAAGAGGGACAGCCTTTTGGCTAATCTTCCTTCTTCTCACAGCAAGGAAAAAACCTCTGCTCCTCTTCCCAAACACCCTGTTGCTCCAGCGCAATCCACTGGGGGTAGTCTTTTGACTATTCCTCCTCCACCTCAGAACAAAGGAAAAGGCTCGTTGGTCTTTTCTCAAACTTCCTCGTCCCACGACTTGGAAGATAACAGAGGGAAACGCTCTTTAGCTAACCCTTCTTCACAAAACAAAGGAAATGTCCCTTTGGTCTTTTCTCAGTCTTTCTCGGTTTTTACCGTAGAAGATCAATCTGAACGTGCCTCGATACCAGTCAGTACAAGAACTCTCTCCAACAAGAGTTCTTCTTCCTTCCTTGCCAAAGGGAAGTATACTGATCAAAGAGGTATTCTGCCTACTCCGGTAGCAGAATTCCAAGATCTCCCAACTCTCAAGATATTTCGTTCAAAATAGGGAAAATTGCTGGTGTCTCAGAAAGAAACCCCTGGGGATGAATTTGCTGATCTAAGAACTTATCTCAGTAGACCAACTTTGGCAAAACGCAAACAACCAATGCCGAAGACCAACCAACATCAAAGGCAAACTTCCAGGATCAAAAATCCGGACACCTATGCTAATGAAATGAGTACTTCCCTGTACACTCAAGGGACAAAACATTTGAAGAACCGGAACCATGTTTCGAATGTTGTCAAAGAACATATCCCTCAGACTTCTTCTCGTCCTGTCATTGTTCCCGATCTCCGAGAGCACCTCAGACAAAAACGGGACAACATTTTAACACCTCCAGTAAACCATTTAGACACCATTGTAATCACAAGGTTATCATCAAGTGTTATTGTCAGACAACAAAATGATCTGTCTTCGATTGTTTGAATTTTGCAACGTCTAAACCTATGTCAGAAGATGAAGACGAAGTGTTGTACGCTTCCGTCAACATGACTTCCAGAGACACGGGGGTAGGAAGTGCTCCAAGTACGGCAAGCCTCGCAAGCCAAGCCAGTGGTATTTGGATCTACTCCAAGAATCTTCTGATGTAGTATTCCGACATACCAGATCCCGAAGCCGAGATACAATCAGTCAAAGGAATCTTCAAGATCCTTCTGGTCATCTTCCTCTTTCTCACTCAGGAGATGATTCTTTCTCCGACTATGATGCATACAGTGAAAGTTCTGAACAGACAGTGTCCTCCACTGTACCTAGAGAAGTGACATCTTATGTTGTTACTGAAGACCCAGATGCTTCCGGTTCAGCTAGTCAAGAACAACGAATAGCTGCGCTAGAAGACAAGTTGAAGACCATGGCTGAAATAGTTGCAAGTATGCATTCTATCATCGTGGCCCAACATACAGTACCACCGACTGTACCTACCGTAAATCCTGAGATCATAGCATCATCAGTATCTGTCAACGCAGGGCTGGGGGTAGCATCTCCTCAACTACCTCCTGTACAAATTTAATCTATCCCAGTCAGTCAGGCGCTGGGGGTAGTGCTTACCACGCTATTCCTCCCCCTAACACTCTGATTCAGCCTGCTCCTTCGTCATCATTGGAGGATGCCAATGAAGCTGTCAAACTCCTACGTACTCAGTTTGAGGCCTTCAAAGAGAAGGACAACTTGCAGAGGTTGGGGATCAAACCACCCTACCCAGTTGAATGGAAGGAAGTCCCATTTCCTCCAAAGTACAAGATTCTAACAATCTCCCTGTTTGATGGCAGCACTTCTCCCAGTCAGTTCATTAACCACTTTGAGGTAATGACTGTCCAACTTCAGCCAAATGACGCTCTTCTTACCAGAGTATTCGTCGGCTGTTTAGCCGGTGTGGCATACGATTGGTACAGAAGCCTGCCCGATGGCTGTATCACTTCCTTCTCAGGTCTAAAACAAATCTTCTTGGAACGATTCTATGAGAGGATCAGTGACATGACCATGTCAGCCCTGAATAAAATCAAACAAAGACATAATGAAACTGCTGAGAGTTTCATTGAAAGGTTCCGCCGAGAAACTTTAAAAATACCTCCTGGAACTCCGGCCGCTGTGACTATAGGTACACCTGCAAGGCAAATCTTTTGCCTATCATCAGCATGTGGACGGGGTCAACTCAGTTCCAAGATTGGCCATCCTTTATTATCAACGCTAAAGCAGCTGAAGTTAGTGTTGATAAATTCAAGTAGCTAGGGGTACACATGTCTAACCCCGACCGGGATGAACACCAAACATCGAGTGGTGGTAATTGCCAGAACAACCACAAAGGAAAAGAGACTTTAAACATCAACTTGAAGAACAAAGAATCTCTGGCGGTCAACGTAGCTCCACCTACGTCCACTTCTACTCCTTCAGCACCTCCACCAAGGAAACCTCGTCCGAAAGTAGAGTACTCCTTTGACGAGAATGACACCATGAGCATCTTTGATTGCTTAATCAAAAGCAATAAGCTCCAGCTCCCAGATTCGAAGAAGCCTGATAAAGTCGGTAAGACTGATCATCCTAAGTACTGTGTCTATCACAGGTTCATTGGACATCCCACTCGAGCATGTTATATGCTCAAAGGCAAAATTCAAGAGCTAGTCAACGCTGGTGTTGTCACTTTACAGCAAGACGAGAAGACTGGTTACTACAAACATGGTCTCAGTTCAGTTCGGTGACTTTCCTCCGCAGATGGTACAACATGGTGTCATTCCTATCCCCAAAGCTACTCTTGAGATCGAGAATCTCTCTCCTCCACGAAGTGAAGGTCTCGTCCCCTTGTCTCTTGACAACGGCGAGATTATATGGATCCACCCTGATCTTGCTTCGGAGTTCGAAGTTCCCTCTTCCTCCAAAAAGAAAGAACGCTTTAAGGGCAAGACAAAGACTTGTAATATGGTATCTTTTGACCCCATAGTTGACGAGGAAATCCTGCTGGGCACCAGGTCAGGGAAGGCCTATCTAAAGGATTATCCCGAAGCTCAGGAGAATCCTGCTTCTTCTTCTGAGCCCGCTCCAGTGCAACCTGTTTCCACTGAGGACATTCCTGCTACATCCTCACCGGTTGTAGAGTCCACTCTTACCAAGCCGACGGTAGCCGACAAAGGCAAACAACAAGTCCGCTTCGACAAACCTTTGAAGAAGTCATCTCCTTTTGGACTTGAAAAGCCTTACAACTTTGATATCTTGGCTCAATTAGCCAATACACCGGTCCGGCTGTCAATTTTTGAGCTCTTGCGCCTCTCCAAAGAGACTCGAGAAACTCTAAGTGAAGCTCTCATGCAGGCGGAAACCTGTCTAGTCCTTCTAAAGAAGCCGAAAGTAGAGCCAGTCTCTTGCCTCCATTGTCATAGTGTGTTGGAGTTAATTCCAAACATTACCTTCACACAGGATGACATGCTGATGGAAGACAATAGGCACGACCGTCCTCTATACTATACAGGATATGTCGACTCGATGAAAGTCGATCGTATTCTGATAGATCCAGGGTCTGCCCTCAGCATCATGCCGAAGACAATGTTAGATGCATTGAAGATCCCAGTGCATAGTCTTTCCAGTACAATCACCACCATCCTTGGGTTCAATCAAGGAAGAAGTGAGCCTCTGGGCAAGATTCGCCTAAAACTCCAAATAGGCAATCTCCGCACAAAGGTGACCTTCTACATCATTGACAACCATGGTTGTTCCTATAATGCTCTGTTGGGGAGATCATTCTTACATGAACACAATATTGTTCTTTCGACTCTCCATCAATGTTTTAAATATGTCGATGACAATTGAGAGGTTCAAAAGGAGGTTGCTGACCTCTATCCTTTCAAAGGTGTCGAAGCATACTACAACGATGCTCGTATGTACGAGGATGAGTTCGTAAAAGTAGTATTGTCTCTGGACACCGAAGAAGAACAAGAAGCAGTGCCCAATAAAACTCTCATCATACCTGTCAAAGGGCGTATTTCTCGTCCCCAATCCTTCAAACCACTGGCTATTCACTTGCCAGTCCAGAAGCAACCAACTGATGATGGTCAGGATCAAAGGGAGCTTACCTCTTCTGAGCTACTTGTTATCGACTTACGTCGTAACAAGGAAAAAAGGCAGCTCACCTCTTCTGAGCCACTTGTTATTGATTTATCTTATAACAAGGATAAAAGGGAGCTCACCTCCTCTGAGCCGCTTGTTATCGACCTCCGTCGTAATAAGTCCAATCCTCCTCCATGTTCTTGTTCTCCCCCTCTTGTTATCAATCTGAACAAGCCTGCTAAGGCTAAAGGTCCTGCTGTAAATACAGATGTACAAATCAATGAAAAAACATCTACTTTCTAGTATACTGATGTCATTTATCATGCTAAGTGCTATTTGGATATGTTAGATAGCTTTCAGACATTTACAATAGGAGTTGTACAGTCTCTTCAAACAGAAGTCTTACTCGAACACCCAGATGATTCATACTTTGTTGTCCCTTCTCGAAAGAAAGGCGAGAGTCCAATACTTTTTAGTAAAGGACCAGAACAACAATTTAGCTATACGGATGATAGCAAAAGTAACGACACGGGGCATCTTCAACTTTGTCGTTACAGTCAACAATCAAAAGATATCATCCGAAAGATGGGTTATGACTTCAAAAATGGCCTCAACTACGGTAAAGGTAGAAAAACTCCTATCCGTACGGCTGTTCCGAAAAGAAAATCAGAGATGTACTATAGCAGGACCAAAAGAGGTCTCGGATATTTTTTACCTCCACTATTATCCCCAGCAGCCTCTGAATCCGATAGTGAAGAGCGCTCTAATTCTTCTGATTCCAGATCATGGGATTCTGACACAAGCATCGGTCAAGTTTATCGATTGATCGTATCTTCTAACATGGTCTCCGTTGAACTTCCAGAAGGCTATGACGAAGATATTGAAGAAAATCCCGAAACAGATCCTTGGGCTCAACGAATGGATACCCAATGGAAACTCCGATTCGAACAAAGGAAACCTCCTACCGAAGATCAATTAGTTCAAATTGATGTAGGAGAGAGCGGGTCACCTCGTCCAATATTCATCAGCAAGAACCTCCCAGAGGCAGATAAGCAAGAATTAATTCTTCTTATTCAAGAATACATTGACGTCTTTGCTTGGAGCTATGAAGACATGCCAGGTCTAGATCCCAAAGTGGCTACTCACAAATTAAATATCTTGCCTAATGCAAAACCGGTCAAACAGCAACAACGGCCTTTCAAGCCAGAAATGATGGATGCAATCGACAATGAAGTTAAGAAGCTCATCGCTTGTGGCTTTATCCGAGAAGAACAACATCTAGATTGGGTAGCCAACGTCGTTCCAGTCCTGAAGAAAATCGAAAAAGTTCGAGTCTGCATCGACTTTCGGGATCTTAATGAAGCATGTCCAAAAGATAAATTTCCTCTCCCTATCATGGACGTCATGAATGATAATACCTGTGGGTTCGAGTGAATATCTTTCATGGATGGATTCTCCGGATACAATCAGATTCGGATGAATACTGAAGATAAAAAAAACATACTTCTTTTCGCACTCTTCGCGGAGTCTACTGTTATACCGTAATGCCATTTGGTCTCAAGAATGCTGGTGTAACTTACCAACGAGCTATGAGTACCATCTTTCGAGATCATCTGCGCAAGACTGTCGAATGCTACGTCGACGATATTGCTGTCAAAAGTCGTCGAAAGGAAGATCACATCCATGACTTGAGAACTATCTTCAACCTCATGCGCCAACATCAACTCAAAATGAATCCCACCAAGTCATTCTTGGGTGTCTCTAGTAGCAAATTTCTTGGCTTCGTTATTACCTCTAAAGGTATAAACGTGGATCCCGAGAAGATCAAAGCCATTCAAGAGATGCGTCCTCCACGCAACCTAAAAGAGCTACGAGGATTCCAGGGTCGACTTGCGTACATCAGGAGATTCATTTCGAATCTGTCTAGACGCTGCAGACCATTTACTCAACTAATAAAGAAGGGTGTATCTTTCATTTAGACTGAAGAATGTCAACGAGCATTTGATGACATAAAGTGATATCTCATGAGCCCACCAGTCCTGGTGCCACCGATCTCAGGCATACCATTCTTAATATATGTCCGTGCTATGGATCATTCATTGGGTGCTTTACTTGCCCAAAAGAACAAATAAGGTCATGAACAGGCCATCTACTATCTCAGTCATACTATGATTGGTGCCGAACACCGTTATAGTCCGGTCGAAAAAGAATGCCTAGCTCTTATGTTTGCTGTTCAAAAAATAAGGCATTACATCATTGGCCAAACTATTCATGTCATATCTCGAGTTAATCCTCTTCGGGTACTGATGAAGAAACCCAGCACACTCAATTCTCGGCTGGCTACATGGGCCATTCTGCTAGCCCGATATGACATGGTATATGTTCCTCAAAAGTCTATCAAAGGTCAAGCACTGGCAGATTTTTTAGCAGCTCATCCTATTCCAGAGACATCCAAACTCTATGATGAAATTCCTGACGAGACATTGGAATCAAATATGGTCTCCGAAGAATTTTCTACTTGGCGTCTATTCTTTGACGGTGCATCCAGAATTGGACCCAATGGTGCCATTATTACAGGAGTTGGAGTTGTCCTTGTTTCTCCAGACGGGTCAACTATTCAAAGAGCCTATTCCTTAGATGAGCCTTGCTCCAACAACATAGCAGAATACAATGCTCTACTCATCGGTCTTCAGTTAGCTAAACAACTGGACGTTGAGTATCTTGAAGTCTATGGTGACTCCAAACTGGTTGTTAATCAGGTTAGAGGAACCTATGAAGTTCGCCATCAAGATCTAGTACCTTACTATGAAGCGGCAATCAACATGGCTACATCATTTAAAGCCTTCTTCATCGAATATGTTCGTCGAGCTTGCAATACTGAAGCCGATGCTTTAACTAATCTTGCAGCAGTCTTAGCCATCCCTATCAAGAGACAGCAGGTGGTGGTTATCTCTAATCGAGAACTGTTCTGTGTCGAAAACAATCATAATATTGAGTTCAGTAATCTTACTGAAGCCAATGTTATCAGTGAAGATTGGAGAGCTCCCTTCATCGACTTCGTAGTTTATGACATACTTCCTGAAGATCCTAAGGAAGCTACGAGTATTCGTCGGCGGTCTCTGCGATTCTATTACAATCAGACCACCAAAACTCTTTTCCGGCGAACTTATGACAGCTTACTTTTGCGCTGACTTGCTGGTGATGAAGCGAAGCAAGTATTGCGTGAAGCTCACGACGGTGTCTACGGAGCACATCAACCCGATCCTAAGTTACAGGATCGTATCCGTCGCATGGGTTATTACTGGCCCTCTATGGTATCTGATGCCATCGAATATGGAAGGAAATATCGAGCTTGTCAAATCCATACAGATTTCATTCATCAACCATCAGAATTCCTTCATCCGACTGCTGTTTCCTGGCCTTTTGAAGCCTGGGGCATGGACATTATAGGTCCTATTAATCCTCCTTCTTCTAGAGGACATCGGTTCATACTGGCAATAATCGACTATTTCTCCAAATGGGCCGAAGCTATACCATTGGCTAAAGTCAAGACTAGCAGTGGCATCAACTTCGTCAAACATCATGTCATCTATAGATTTGGTGTACCTCGAAGAATCATTCATGACAACGGACCTCAGTTCATCAGCCAAAAGTTCACAAGGTTCTGTGACGATCATCGGATTAACAATATCGCTTCGACAGCCTACAATCCTGCTGCTAATGGCTTGGCTGAAGCTTTTAACAAGACTATAATCAAGCTCCTCAAGAAGTTTGTGTCTACTAACAAACGAAACTGGAGTAAAATGCTTGGAGAATGTCTTTGGGCCTACCGTACTACGGTCCGTAACCCTATAGGCTGTACACCCTTCTCTTTGGTGTACGACTGTGAAGCAGTTCTACCCTTGGAACTTTAAATTCCATCTTTGAGGATTGCTATCACCAACGAGCTCACTACAGAGAACAACGACCTTCTTCAACTTCAAGAATTGGAGGCGCTTGACGAGAAACGGCTATTAGCTCAACAGCATATTGAGGTATATCAAGCCCGCATCTCGAAGACTTTCAATCGCAAAGTTAAGGTCAGAGCCTTTCAGAAAGGAGAACTCGTTTTAACAGTCAGACATCCTATGACTATGACTCACATGAGCAAGGGCAAATTCGATGCAAAGTGAGAAGGGCCTTACATCGTGAGCAAAGTCTTCTCAAATGGAGCCTATCAACTCTCAGAGCTAGATGGTCGAGTTGCAATGATGCCCATCAATGGAAAGTTCCTCAAAAAGTATTATGTATAAACGTAAAAGACATTGCTTGTAATCATCAGACAAGTTCATAAATAAAATTCAATTTTATTTCATCATGAATGATAGTACAATATATCAAGGAATGTCACTATCATCCTTTTCAAAATTGGGACGAGGACCACTGCCGTCCTTATCGAAGACATAGTCGGCAAAAGAGCCGAGAACATCCTTGTTCGAACCCACCAGGAACTTGCAAGCAGCCATCCTCATGGCCTCTTCTTCCTCTGTCTTCCCTGGTTCAAGAAGAAGATCCAAGATATCCCTTGGCGGCTTGGGTACAGATGAACCTTCGCCTGCCTCTGTCTGCTTTGGCTGGACCGGCTCGACTGGACGTTCTTCAGTAACCGCTTCAACCTTTGAGGCTATCTCAGCCTTCTTAGATGCATCTCCAGACGACATCTTTATGTTGAAAAGTGAAAGTGATCATTCCATCTGATGTTCTATTCTATTTATAGACAGAGATTCGTACGACAAGGAAGCGACACATTCATCTGATGGTTCACCCGTTCATTCGTTCATTCCATTCATCTGACGGTCCACCCGTTCATTAGATTCCCCTGACAGTTTACCCGTTCATTTTACGGTCCATCCGTTCATCCTGACGATTCATTTCGTTCACACATTTTGATGAATCATCCATTTCATTCATATCAGCAACTTGTCATCTTTGATTAAGTTGTCTACTGAAATAATGATATTCAATAAATTATATTCTACCATGACCACATTACCTCTGAGCAGATATAATGAATATGATTATTTTCTAAAATCAAGAAATATATCATGTCTTGCACCTCTGAATATATTTTCTATCGCTATTATTTATATCTGAATAAGATATACAATAAATAATAGAGCCATAAAGGAAATGTCTTTTTATTGATCAAAATTGAAAGACATTACAATATTACATGTCATAAAAAGATTGAAGATACAAGAAGTCTTTCTCATTCCGCTGGTGGGGTCATCAAGTTAGTCATCTGCTACTTTAAAGATTGCAGTCGTTCCTCACGAGAGTCCATCACTCGTTTTGTAGCTTCCTCCATCCCAGACTTATCGTCAAAAGACGGCATGGTTACTATTCTGCGAGAGATTTCATCTTGATGAGTTGCGACATACTCATCTCTTTCTTGAGTCAGAGCGTTCAGCTGTTGAACTGCAGCCTGATGTTGTGTGGCCTCATCCTCCAGAGCAAGCTGAACAAGTCTCAGCTCTTCTTGAAGACGGGCAGATTCTGCTTGCAGCCCAGTAACTTTCTTCTCCTTTTCTTCAGCAACAGATGCTATTGTTTCCACTTGGAAATTATACCCAGCAGACTTAGTAGAGAAAGTGTCCAAAAGAACTTGGAGATCAACCTTCGCAACTGCAACTTCTTGTGACATCTTCTCAAATTCTGCCTGTACCAAGAGCTCCATCTCCCCCTATTAAGCTCTTTGTATATTCTAACCGATGCCTCCAGCTCGTCTAGTACATGTTCAAGAAAAACGGGTTGAGCTTCGTCGCCTTGACTGCGGATGGCATTGATCAGATAAGATATTGGACCTCTAACGGTAGAGAAACCAGCATCTTCTTTCTCTATCACCCTATCTACTAGGGGTCCCAACGAATTAAAGAAAAGGTTGGTGAAGGAGCTAATGATAAATCAGTTAGTAGCCAGAGCACCAGGAGTAGCAGCTACTCCCATAGATGTCGAAGCAGTGGCAGGTGTATGTGCAGATAGACGTTCAGCTTCTTCCATTTGAGTGGAGGGCTCTTTAGACAAGGAAGCCATGGTAGAACTGGTTGCCCCTCCCAGATGTTCTTCTGCAAAATCAAATGAACCTTATCATTTTGATTTCATTTGCAACTAATCGAAAAAGATCAAAAGTAAAAGGCAATCTTACCTTGGCTTGCCCCAGCAACAAGTCTTTCATCTGCTGGCACAGGTTCCAATCTAGCAGAAGTAGTCTCAGACATTACTGCCTGGCTACTACCTGCCTCAGAGCCATCCGAAAAATGTCGGCTACCACTAGCTATGGCCGTTATTGGTACTATGTCTGTGCATGCGGGAGGAGCTGGGGAAGATTCAAGTTCTGCATGGATAAAAGTGTAGATGTCAGCCATTTAATCTTTGAAAAGAAGATTGATAATCTTATTTAATACCTTTGGGATCAACAACAGTAGTTTCTTCAGGCGCTACTTCTTCACCCGCATTCTTTTCTGGAGACACACGCACCTCGACATCCTCTTCAGGATTCAGCGTATCATCAACAGCTTCCGAGGATACATGGACATTAGTGTCCTCTTCTGGATTTAAAGTATCATCAACAGCTTCTGTTGATACATCTTCATTACTTATACTGTCCTCTGGTGCTTCTTCGCTGTCCGTTGCGGCGGCCGGATTAACATCATCCTGCAGGCCAAAGTCGCAATTATTCAATGCATCGATCATTAAATGATCCTCTTCCTCACAGAGTGTTCCTGGTGTAGCAGAAAGCTGTGTGGTTTCTACTGCGAGTGAAGAAGATCGCAAAACTTTATCTTCTTTCCCCACGGCTTCCTCCATGGTTTCTACAGCCTCCTCCCTTCTTTTAGGGCTGAAAGTTTTCGGTTCAGGGACGGGAGTAGGAGATGACATTGTAACTCCGGCAATAGCACTAGCTACGACCAATGACATAGGTCGAGGAGTGACTACCTTCTTTCTCCGGAGGACTAACTTCTTTCTATGTAGAGGTCTCTCTGGACTCTCTACATCTATAACATTATCTCGCCTTTGGATAGAGGTCGGGGTCGCCGCCTCTTCTCTTTGAGTTGATTCGGCCTGCTGCTGATTGGGTCGTGACCCTTTCTGATGGTTCCAAGACAAGTTTCTTCTTCGCAACTGGAGAAGAAGGTTCTTCTCTCCTTCTCTTCCTCTCTTTGGCGGGAGATTTGACAACTTTCAAAGAGATGCGCAATGGTTCGTTGACCTCTTCCGGGAAGTTGGCTTCCCTTGAAGCTTCCAACGGCACATCGGCCGGTTCACGCTCTTCTTCGTTGCCAGGAGCCACCACAACAGTTGCTCCTTTCTTCAATCTGGTCGCTGTCGCGAAGCTATCGGCAAGACTGAAATTCTCTGCAAAGGTGTTTGCTGATGTGTAAAAGATTGAATATGTGTACAGCATCCGCAGGCCAAGGTCGTTCTTTGTTGGCATCGAGAACATTGTTCTGGTATCTCGAGCGTTATAATAAGCCCATGCCCGGGCTCCATCAATCAGATAGCCTTGTCCTTGCAGGCACGTTATGGCGTTACCCACGTGGAACTGGTCGTAGCCGAATTAACGAGCAAAGCGGCTGGGAAGATATGGTCCCAAGTAAAATTCATCTTCAAATCTATAAACCAAGTGCGACGGCCTAATTGTCCTCAGCCAATCAAATGCTGCACGACCCAAAGGCTGTCTCCCAAGATCAACCAAATTTGTAGACATATATTCATAGCCAGTTGGAGGGGGAACACAGTAGAAATTCTATCCTTTCTCGAGATTCAAGGCTCGTCTGCAATCTCTTAGGCTGGTATATATCCATTTGCTCCTTGAGAATCTCCACAAGAAGCTTCCGCTGACCGTCCCCATGTCAGGATTCATCAATGAAGGATGGTGCAGAAGCAACCATCCGAACAAATAAGTGTAGGGAAGCTCCAGCCGAGGGAAGTTCCCTTTCTCTCCTTTCCCCTTGAGCATTGAATCAACAAAAAGATGAAGACCCGCGTTCACTCTGCAGGTCATCACCGATAGCAGATCCATCCGATAGCCAAAGACTAAACGGACGGCAGCAAAGAGCACGCCGCGATGGAAGCGATCTACGACGCTCGCTCCATGGACAACGAATCGTCGGAGCCAATATGTGAGGAAACCCGCCAGCTGGGCTTCCTTTGACATGGGCCTATAGCCTATTCTCATAAAACTTTCAATAAAATCTCCTGTCTTGAAAGAAGGATATTGAAGTTCATCATCAACCTTGATGTCCATTTCCTTGTTTTCCTCCATCAATCCTATCACCTCACTATGGCTGAGTGGTTTAAAGAAGGTAGGGTTGCACGTATCGTGATCCTTAGTCTTCTTCTCCATGATGTGGTTAAGAAAGAGATAGGGCAACCACTTTGATGAGTAGCAAGTGCCAGAGGAACCATTCTTGTAATACATGGAGCAAATCTTATAGTGGCACAGCAGTTCCTCAAAAACGGCTTTGAAAACTGAAATCTGAATATAAGTTTGAAACCTGGGAATGTTAAGACTGTGGGACTGTTTTCGTATGAATTAGTTTCCTCCCCATTCCTATACACCATCACTCATTTCACACATCACTCTCTTAACACAATATTTTATACATACACAGTCCTACCCTCCTTTTCATATACACACATGTATCAATCACTCACATGTTTACAGATTTCTGAATTTGAGTTTCCTTTCCATGTACACATCCATGTTCACCACACACACACTTACATATGTCACATAGCCGCTACATACTAGCTCCTTCCCTCTCAAATCTCTCCCTATATATATATATATATATATATATATATGTATATATATATATATATATATATATATATATATATATATATATATATATATATATAGGTGTAAGCCTTTATTCATGTATATATATGAAAAAAAAATGTATATATATGAATTTCATGATAGATAGCTAAATGTGATGTTGCATATGATGTGTGGTTGTTTGTTTGGCTTGTTGTAACTCCCAAAATCATATTTGGTAAATTTGAGAATTTTTTTAATTTTCTTGAATTTAAAATATTGTTTCTTACAAAAAAAATATAATTTTAATTGAATTAGTTAATTTCGGGTGTTAAAGAATTTTCTCGAATTGAAGAGTATTGTTGGATACTATTTTTGAAATCATTGATTCGATTATTGTAAGAATTTTCTAATAAAAATACATGAAATAATTGTTTTGTTAATCAAACAAATTTTTGTAGATAATTCTAGTACTACGTGATAGTTATATTGATTTTATTTCTGGTAATTTCTTGATTCTTGTTTTAACTTAAATAGCTTAATGGTGCTAAATAATAGAAAATTTTGTATTTCCAATCTTGTTACTGTTTTGTAATTAATTAGTAACCATTAATTGTGTTAAAGAATTAATTACTATTTTTGAATTTATTTAATATGATTTTATTGGAGAGAATGGTAATTATTTTATTAACAGATGAAATTTTGTAATTAGGAAATTATTTGAAAATCTGTTGGATCCATTGGAGGGAGTGTTTGAAAATTGGATTTTTAGATCAGTAATTTTGAATTTCGAAATCTATTCCTATTTAAAAATCTGTTAGCATTTAAATATCTGTTTTTATGAAAATTTGTTTTTATTTGAAAAACTGTTGGAGGCAATATTTGATTTTTGAAATTTTGTTTGGAAAGTTGTTTTGAGAATAACTAATTTTTGAATTTTCAAATTCTGTTACAACCTATTCTACTTAGCACCCAGATCTACAACTAATTACCCCCCACTGCCATTGTACAGACCCCCAAATCTACTCCTATTCACCACTTTGCCACATTATTTTACTATATATTTACTGTTAGCACAGTACACATTTTCCAAGAAATCTGACAATTATCAGTACACAAATTCCACGTCACTCTCTCTCTCATCTCTCTCTCTGTTCTCTCTCTCCTCGGCCTCGGCCATCCCGGCCATCGACCACCGCGCCCTCGTCGGAACGTCGACCAGCTCGTCGTCACGCCATCTGTGCTGCCACTTCGGGACGAGCGCCACCGCCGTCTCGACTACAGCGCCCATCTCGGTTCTCATGCTACTCCTCGAGCAGTGAGCCACTTTGAAGTTCGAGCCACCGCCATAGTCGCCGCCTCGATCCTCACGCCACCGCCATCAGTAGAGCGTTGCCTCGGAGACCACGCCACCTCCTCGGTCTCAGAACTGCTCTTCATATCCAGAGGAGTCGTCACCGTCGACTGCCTCCTCGTGGCTTGTGCCACCGCCATAGATCGAAAGCGTCGTTCGATTTCCGACAGCAGCATCTCGGGATCCGCCCTGGCCGGCTCATCCTCGCCAAATCAAGAGCCACAGATCTCGCCGCCACTTCGAGACTCACCGGAGCACCTCCGTCTAGCCGCTTGGACCGCCGCAGCGCCGCCGTGGATCGACGACCCCGCCAGGCTGGTGAGCAACACATCATCGACCTTTCTCGAACCCCCTCTCTTTCATATTTTCTCTGTAAATTAGGTTAGGGTTTCGGGAAGATGGTAATGGAGGAATGATCGACTGGTACTAGAAATTAGGGTTAGGGTTTCGGTGACTGGATGGAGGAAGAAGGGAACCTAAACCTAAGGTAAGGTTGCGTCCATAGAAGAGTCAGGCTAGGGTTTCGGACCCAGTAATGAAGACAACCTAGATCTAGGGTTTTCCAGTAGAGGGAAGAAGAGTCTGGGAAGGAAAGGTCGGGCTTGGGGTTGAAGAAGTCAGGTCGGAGGAAGGAGACGACGACGAAGGGAGGAATTAGGGTTTCACCTAGGGTTCGACGAGAGGTTGAAGAAGACTAAGCTAGGGTTAGGGTTCTCCATGAGAGTTAGGGTTTTTCTAGCCATGAGCGGAGAAGACGAAGAAGGAGGAGTTGGAGGAAGGAGACGAAGTAGACTGTGAAGGAGAACTAGGGTTAGGGTTCCTAGCTATGGAGAGAGTGAAGGCTGGAGAAGAAGACGAAGAGAGGAAGAAGAAGAAGTTGGGGTTAGGGTTACTCGGAGTAGCCGGAGGAGGCGAGTTCTTCTCGCTGGAGAAGACGAATCTCGCCGGAGAGTTCTCTCGAACCTTCAGTGGTTCTGGATTTTTTGAGTGACTGAAAAGGAGAGAGAAAGGAATTAGATTTTTATGTGAGGAGTTTGGACCAGGTTTAAAGGCCGAGTCTGTGGGCTAAACCATGGGCTGATCAGATTTTAAGAGAATATTAAGTTAAGTTTAATTTTATTAAGTTTAACAGAAAGCTGAGAATCGGGCCGGGTCTTGGGCCGAGAAAGAGTGGGCTTGGTAAACCAATTTAATTGTTGATTTATCAGTATATTTTAGGACTGTGGGCCAATGGGTTCGGGCCAGAAGTAGGGCTGGGTTAAATGGGCTGGATATTGGGCTGGCAGATGGGGGAGTTGAGTGTTTCCTTTATGTTGATAAGATAGTGGGTTGAATCTGAGTTGGGTTTTCATTAAATATTGTTGTTAAATCCTATTATTAGAATTTTAATTACATAGTTGCTTCTAAAGATATTTCCAACTAGAGAAATTTTAGTAATAAATTAATGTTGGTTCATATTTATAATTGATGTTTTAACTAGTAAATATGTCTCTAAGCCAAAGCTATTTTTATAAAGTCTACTAAATTATTTTCATAGTAGTTAATTAGTTTATAGTTAGCAATATTCAAGTTTGATTAATATTTCTTATAAAAGTATTTGTGACTAAACTATTTTAAAGGTTTATATAGTTATAAATTTTGCTACCAAAACGTTTAATATTTCTAAAATAGTTATTAGTATTTATATTGATTCAAACTATATTATTTTCTAAATACTGTTAAATATTGATTATCTAAGTTAGATAGCTAATGTTATTCAAACCCTAATAATTGTACAAATATAACAGGTGAATAATTGCAACCATGCAGTACTATTCTCGTGCAACCAAACCGAGGCAAGTACACTGACTTGACTTGTACCTTGTTTTCTATCTTACCTTCATGTGCCATGTTCTCATATCTGACACGAATTACACACGATTATCTTGTACCATTGTTCATTGCTTGTGCGTCATTGTTTATTGCGGGATTGGGGGAAATATTAGCTTTTGTGTGACCACACCCAACATAGGTATTATAGATAGTCTAATCGTACACTTCACGTACGATGAAGCCGTACCTTATAGAATTTATTGCCTCATTGATTGATTGATTGATTGCTCCTAAGCCGGTCACACATTAGTTTTAATATTTCAAAATGGTCACAATTGCATATTGATTGTCGTGATTGATTGCCTTGTACATTGATAGCCGTGTTCATTGTCTAGCATCTTGATTGTCATCCATTGCCTGCAGTTTTATATTACCATTTCTGGTACCACAGTTTCAGTTTTATTTCATGTTCTAGTTTTCTGGTATTCTAGTTTCACCTTGTATTCTGAATCACAGACTACATTGTATATTGTCTAGTCAGGGTTGTACTTTGCTCTTTTCCTGATAGGATCGTTGAAGGTGAGTGGGAGATTACATGGAGCTGGTGATTGCTTGGATATTGCAGCTTTTATTTCATTTATTTTTCTGGAGATTTTATCTTAGAGATTCATTATTGTATAGTATTTCATTGGACCGAATTTGTCTCCGGCTGAGTTTGTATTTTAAAACACTTGATGGATATTGGTGATTTCTGGGAACGTTATAAAAGTTGTGTTTGGTTTACATTACATTGTGACTTTGAGTTTTCCTTAGTATTGTACAGCTTACTTCGTCGTATCCAACGACGAAGGCTGGGCGTGTCCGACTCGTATCCAATTATTCGGGAGCGGGGCGTGACATGTTTTTAGTGGTGGCCCAAACAAGTCTATCCTAATGACACTTAGGCTATAAAGTGTTATTGGGGGACCAGCGAAAGCTAAGAAAAACTCATCACAGCATAGGAACCGCGGGAAAATGGTTTATAAAAATGGTTTACTCTTTATGAAAATGGTTTATGGTTTTTGAAAATGGTTTATGATTAATGGTTTATGGTTTATGGTTATTGATGTTTAAAAAAAAATTTGAATAATTTGATTTACTTATGATTTTTAGGATAGTTTGTGATTTTATCAGATATAGCAATCAACATTTTATTTTTTTTGCAGGACGGTCGCCACGACGAACGCTGGGACTAGTGAGCAGTCTGCACCCAGTGCACAGGAGTAGCTTCCACCGCCTCCGCCTCAGCCGATTCCACCGACGATGATGTTCGATGGCACGCAGGTGATGGCCATGTTCCAACAATTTATGGAGGCCCAGAATCAATAGGCTGCACAGTTCAGAGAGACTCAGAGTCAGCAGGCCGCACAGTTCAGAGAGACCGTCATCGACGCACTCAGGACCAGAGAGCCAGCTCCACCAGCACCACCGGCACCAGCAGTGCCGAGGCCAGGAACTGCCAAGGAATATCAGTTCCTCTGCCCGATGGATTTCTGGGGCAATAAGGGAATAGTCTACGCAGACGAATGGCTGGAGAATGCTGAACGGTCATTGAAGATGGCGAGGATCCCGGATGATTTGAAGGTCGAAGTTGCAAGCATGCGACTATTCGACATCGCTAGGGCTTGGTACCGGGAGGAGCCCCAGTTAGCAGAGCCCGGAGTTTTCTGGAAAGATTTTAAGCTGCTTTTCCAGGAGAAGTTCTTCCCGGATGTGGAGCAGGACGAGCTTAGGATGTAATTTGAAGCATTGCAGCAGGGGAATATGTCAGTGGCCCAGTATACATCAGAGTTCACCCGACTCAGCAGGTTCGCAGAGAACCTAGTCAGCACGCCAAAGGACAGGGCTTGGATGTTCAAGAAGGGTCTCACCGGGAAGCTACGTCATGCAGTAGCTATTAGTCAGGCCACTAAATATGCGAGCATTCTTAAAGTTGCTCAGGGAGTGGAGAAGGAAATGGATCCGAAGCTCAAGCGGAATAGAGATATTGGCGTCAGCAGTTCTCAGGGTCCACCGAAGCGGACCGACACCCAGCAGAGGCCACCTCAGCATCAGCACCACGCTCGAGCACCGACATCGCCGAGGCAGCAGAGACAGATCCAGACCCCGGTGTACCTTTCTTGTGCATACTGCAAGAGACCGGGACACCGTGGCGAGGAATGCCGCATGAAGTTAGGGCAGTGCTTGGTTTGTGGGTCTGCCACTCTCCAAGTGAGAGATTGTCCTGCGGCTTTCACTCGTCAGGAGCCAGCACCAGAGCAGCCGCAGGAGGACCTAGTTTATGAGGATCAGTAGTAGCTACAGGAGCGCAGCCGAGTGGATTGTTATCTTTTACTTCTTTGTAGTAGCTGTATTTCTTTTATATTGCCTATTTTGAGGCTTGTCTCTGAGTTTTCTTGCATTTACAGTCTTTCTATTGTCTAGTGACTACTTGTTAGTCCTTATTATTTTACTACATAATAAATCATTTAGTTCTCTGGTTGCCTTTAATAAATTTTGATTGAATTTTTGTACATTGCAAAACCTTTGAAATTTCGAGGACGAAATTTTTGTAAGGGGGGTAGATTTGTAACTCCCAAAATCATATTTGGTAAATTTGAGGATTTTTCTAATTTTCTTGAATTTAAAATATTGTTTCTTACAAAAAAATATAATTTTAATTGAATTAGTTAATTTCGGGTGTTAAAGAATTTTCTCGAATTGAAGAGTATTGTTGGATACTATTTTTGAAATCATTGATTCGATTATTGTAAGAATTTTCTAATGGAAATACATGAAATAATTGTTTTGTTAATCAAACTTTTTGTAGTTAAATTCTATTACTACATGATAGTTATATTGATTTTATTTCTGGTAATTTCTTGATTTCTGTTTTAACTTAAATAGCTTAATGGTGCTAAATAATAGAAAATTTTGTATTTCCAATCTTGTTACTATTTTGTAATTAATTAGTAACCATTAATTGTGTTAAAGAATTAATTATTATTTTCGGACTTATTTAATATAATTTTATTGGAGAGAATGGTAATTATTTTATTAACAGATGAAATTTTGTAATTAGGAAATTATTTGATAATCTGTTGGATCCATTGGAGGGAGTTTGAAAATTGGATTTTTAGATCAGTAATTTTGAATTTTGAAATCTATTCCTATTTAAAAATCTGTTAGCATTTAAATATCTGTTTTTATGAAAATCTGTTTTCATTTGAAAAACTGTTAGAGGCAATATTTGATTTTTGAAATTTTGTTTGGAAAGTTGTTTTGAGAATAACTAATTTTTGAATTTTGAAATTCTGTTACAACCTATTCTACTTAGCACCCAGATCTACAACTAATTACCCCCACTGCCATTGTACAGACCCCCAGATCTACTCCTATTCACCACTTTGCCACATTATTTTACTATATATTTACTGTTAGCACAGTACACATTACCCAAGAAATCTGACAATTGTCAGTACACAAATTCCATGTCACTCTCTCTCTCATCTCTCTCTCTCTGTTCTCTCTCTCCTCTGCCCCGGCCATCCCAGCCATCGACCACCGCGCCCTCGCCGGAACGTCGACCAGCTCGTCGTCACGCCATCTGTGCTGCAACTTCGGGACGAGCGCCACCGCCGCCGCGACTACAGCGCCCATTTCGGTTCTCGTGCTACTCCTCGAGCAGTGAGCCACTTTGAAGTTCGAGCCACCGCCATAGTCGTCGCCTCGATCCTCACGCCACAGCCATCAGTGGAGCGTCGCCTCGGAGACCACGCCACCGCCTCGGTCTTAGAACTGCTATTCACATCCCGAGGAGTCGTCACGCCGACTGCCTCCTCGTGGCTTGTGCCACCGCCATAGATCGGAAGCGTCGTTCGATTTCCGACAGCAGCATCTCGGGATCTGCCCTGGCCGGCTCGTCCTCGCCAGATCAGGAGCCACAGATCTCGCCGCCACTTCGAGACTCGCCGGAGCACCTCCGTCTAGCCTCTTGGACCGCCGCAGCGCTGCCGTGGATCGACGACCCCGCCAGGCTGGTGAGCAACTCATCATCGACCTTTCTCGAACCCCCTCTCTTTCATGTTTTCTCTGTAAATTAGGTTAAGGTTTCGGGAAGATGGTAATAGGGGAATGATCGACTGGTATAAGAAATTAGGGTTAGGGTTTCGGTGACTGGATGGAGGAAGAAGGGAACCTAAACCTAGGGTTAGGTTGCGGCCATAGAAGAGTCAGGCTAGGGTTTCGGACCCAGTAATGAAGACAACCTAGATCTAGGGTTTTCCAGTAGAGGAAAGAAGAGTCTGGGAAGGATAGGTCGGGCTTGGGGTTGAAGAAGTCAGGTCGGAGGAAGGAGACGACGACGAAGGAAGGAATTAGGGTTTCACCTAGGGTTCGACGAAAGGTTGAAGAAGACTAAGCTAGGGTTAGGGTTCTCCATGAGACTTAGGGTTTTCCTAGCCATGAGCGGAGAAGACGAAGAAGGAGGAGTTGGAGGAAGGAGACGAAGTGGACTGTGAAGGAGAACTAGGGTTAGGGTTCCTAGCTATGGAGAGAGTGAAGGCTGGAGAAGAAGACGAAGAGAGGAAGAAGAAGAAGTTGGGGTTAGGGTTACTCGGAGTAGCCGGAGGAGGCGAGTTCTTCTCGCTGGAGAAGACGAATCTCGCCGGAGAGTTCTCTCGAACCTTCAGTGGTTCTGGATTTTTCGAATGACTGAAGAGGAGAGAGAAAGGCATTAGATTTTTATGTGAGGAGTTTGGACCGGGTTTAAAGGCCGAGTCTGTGGGCTGAACCATGGGCTGATCAGATTTTAAGAGAATATTAAGTTAAGTTTAATTTTATTAAGTTTAACTGAAAGCTGAGAATCGGGCCTGGTCTTGGGCCGAGAAAGAGTGGGCTTGGTAAACCAATTTAATTGTTGATTTATCAGTATATTTTAGGACTGTGGGCCAATGGGTTCGGGCCAGAAGTAGGGCTGGGTTAAATGGGCTGGATATTGGGCTGGCAGATGGGGGAGTTGAGTGTTTCCTTTATGTTGATAAGATAGTGGGTTGAATCTGAGTTGGGTTTTCATTAAATATTGTTGTTAAATCCTATTATTAGAATTTTAATTATATAGTTGCTACTAAAGATATTTCCAACTAGAGAAATTTTAGTAATAAATTACTGTTGGTTCATATTTATAATTGATGTTTTAACTAGTAAATATGTCTCTAAGCCAAAGCTATTTTTATAAAGTCTACTAAATTATTTTCATAGTAGTTAATTAGTTTATAGTTAGCAATATTCAAGTTTGATTAATATTTCTTATAAAAGTATTTGTGACTAAACTATTTTAAAGGTTTATATAGTTATAAATTTTGCTACCAAAACGTTTAATATTTCTAAAATAGTTATTAGTATTTATATTGATTCAAACTATATTATTTTCTAAATACTGTTAAATATTGATTATCTAAGTTAGATAGCTAATGTTATTCAAAACCCAAATAATTGTACAAATATAACAGGTGAATAATTGCAACCATGCAGTACTATTCTCGTGCAACCAAACCGAGGCAAGTACACTGACTTGACTTGTACCTTGTTTTCTGTCTTACCGTCATGTGCCATGTTCTCATATCTGACACGAATTACACACGATTATCTTGTACCATTGTTCATTGCTTGTGCGTCATTGTTTATTGCGGGATTGGGGGAAATATTAGCTTTTGTGTGACCACACCCAACATAGGTATTGTAGATAGCCTAATCGTACACTTCACGTACGATGAAGCCGTACCTTGTAGAATTGATTGCCTCATTGATTGATTGATTGATTGCTCCTAAGCCGGTCTCACATTAGTTTTAATATTTCAAAATGGTCACAATTGCATATTGATTGTCGTGATTGATTGTCTTGTACATTGATAGCCGTGTTCATTGTCTAGCATCTTGATTGTCATCTATTGCCTGCAGTTTTACATTTCCATTTCTGGTACCACAGTTTCAGTTTCATTTCATGTTCTAGTTTTCTGGTATTCTAGTTTCACCTTGTATTCTGGATCACAGACTATATTGTATATTATCTAGTCAGGGTTGTACTTTGCTCTTTTTTTGATAGGATCGTTGCAGGTGAGTGGGAGATTACATGGAGCTGGTGATTGCTTGGATATTGCAGCTTTTTATTTCATTTATTTTTCTGGAGATTGTATCTTAGAGATTCATTATTATATATTATTTCATTGGACCGAATTTGTCTACGGCTGAGTTTGTATTTTAAAACACTTGACGGATATTGGTGATTTCTGGGAACGTTATAAAAGCTGTGTTTGGTTTACATTACATTGTGACTTTGAGTTTTCCTTAGTATTTTACAGCTTACTTCGTCGTGTCCAACGACGAAGGCTGGGCGTGTCCGACTCGTATCCAATTATTCGGGAGCGGGGCGTGACACTTGTATATCCTTGGAATGATGTGTGTTGTCTAGTATAGGCTTGTTAGAGCCTAGAATGACTTGTTAGACCTAGTTAGTTGAGTTTAGACTATTTTGACCATAGTTGACCTAGTTTGACTAATGCAGTTGACCAGAGTTGACCAAGGGTTGACTTTGGCCTAGTTTGACCTAGATTTATGTAGAATGCATAGTAGGACTTCATTATACTATTCTGGACTTGTTGTGACTTGTGCTGTTCTGATTTGGAGCCAGACACCACTCCTCGGACAGTACTTTCATAGTGGACACTCAGATACCAGGCGAGTACATTCTTTGATCATTTCATATCCAGCTTAGAATTATATTCCAGCTTTAGATTACCTTACTTGATGCTGTCACGACATTATCACGGATTAGTACTATATGGATCTCCTCATGCGATGTTATCCCCCTCGGGAGCATCGGGTACATTGTGTCATGTGCGTTTCACTTTCATCATGTACTCATGTGCTTTCATTATACATGTACACTCCTGTGAATCTTGTACTCTTATGTTCACGGAGCCCTCATGTATACTATCATGTGCATCCTTTCATGGGCCCCCATGTGATATCATGTACAATAACATAACCTACTTAGATCCTTGTGTATTGATTAGGAAAAATGGGGGAGTGCTAGTAGTCATGTGAACAATTCCATTGTAGTGTAGATCATGTGCAAACTCTTTAGTGTAGATCATGTGCAAATCTGTCCTGTTCACATGTGCTATCTTGTACTCTGCTTCACTAGCCACTATTAGTTCTCTATATACAGTAGCTATTTACATACAGTTCTCACTTTTTCATCATGTACTTCCTTTCAGTTTTATGTATCTCACTCTACTGCATGTTTATATTTTCTAACTTGCTATGAACTGTTGAGATGTACTGTGCTCGCTCCTGTCCTGACTGGACCTGTTGAAATATTACAGAGGACGAGGAGGAGGCCTGCCTGGATACTTTCTTCGGGGCAGCCTTAGATGACACCTGCGAGCTGGACCCTCAGGAGGACCCAGCTCTAGATGAGGATATCACCCACTACAAGAAAATAGGGATTTACCAACATTTTTTCTTCAGACGTTTATGGGAACATCGTCTTAGACAGGATACACTGATGTTTTCTAATAAGCGTGGAAAAATATCGACATTTTCTCATAAAGGTTGAGAATTCCCGACGCTTATTTTTGTCACGACCCGCACCCTAGAGTTAGGGAACGAGAATGTAACAACGCCCAGCCTACGCCGCAGTGTCGGCGGTAGAACGCTGTCCTAGGTCTCAATGCATCTAACAGTATAAGACTAAACAGTTTATACTCCCCGAATGGGGGTGACATAGCAGATACAATCTCAATCACATCTAAGGTAGAGCATGATAAGGATATGTAAAACATGAAATCCAAAACAGATATAGGAGATAAAAGTCTAAGTGTCTAAGATACATAAACCCAGAAATACATCTCAAAACTTAAATACAGATACAGTAATCCACAAAGTAAATACAACTCCAGAAAAAATAAAATAACTACCTAAACAACCTCTAATGTCTCCTCTAGGCTAGCAGGCACCTCCAGGCTATCTGTAAAATTTATCAACAGGTCCAGTCAGGACTGGAGCGAGCACAGTACATCTCAACAGATCATAGCAGGTTAGAAAACACATAACATGCAGTAAAGTAAGATACAGGTACTGAAGAAAAACAGTATGTAAACAGGAAGAGCTGTAATAGAAATATCTACTATACATAGAGAACTAGCAGTGACTAGTGAGTCAGAGTACAATCATGAACATGTAAATGGCCTGGGATGATTCTGATAAGACTCTAAGGAATGATTCTGATAAGAAACTACTGGTGTATTATTCACATGTCCACTTATACTCCCCCGTACCCCCAATCAATACACAAGGATCCAGCCAGGTTATGTTATGATGCTATATAACAGACCCCGAAGGTGATAGACCCCGAAGGTGATAGACCCCGAAGGTAATAGACTCCGAAGGTGATACATAGTTGTCTCATAAATGGGATAAGGATTCTAGGAAGACTCTACGATCATAAGAGTATATGTCGTAAGTGATCAAAGAATCAATGAAGCACATGATACGCCATATAAGTGAAATGCACAGATCATGTAGTACCCGATGCTCCCTAAGGATAACATCTCAAGAAGGGATCCATATAGTACCAATCCGTGTGACCAACGTGACAGTACAAGTAAAGTAATCTACTGCAGGAAATAATTCTAAGCAGGATATGAAATGATCAGAGAATGTACTCGCCTCGATAACCTGAACAGCTGATAAGTAAAGGAGGTCCCACTGAAGCCACAGAGTCCTATTTAAAGCAACACAGGTTACAAGGTGTTCAAGTTAAATAAATGAATCCCTACAGGCAATCTATATTATTCTAGGTTCTTCTAAGTCAAATTAACTCTAGGTCAACTCCGGTCAATAATCTAGTCAAACTAGGTCAAGCGTTGACTTATAGTTGACTTTGGGTCAACTGGTCAACTCTGGTCAAACTGGGTCAATTCTAGTCTAATATAAAGTACACTTCGTTATTTGTACGTCGAAACTTATAACACGCAAATCGAGATAAGGAGATTATCGGTAAGGTTGATAATCTTATTATAGTGATCCACGTGTCCAACTTGTCAATTTCAGCGATGTGAGATCACTGGAATTGGCTGATTTCAGTTTCGTTGTACTAATCCCGAAAAACGAACATTATGTGAATTAATTATTAACTAATTATAAAAAGGTTAAACTCAGAGAAATTATCAACAAACATTGTCGGACGATAAAATGAACATCGCCAACGTGTCCAGAATGGTCAAATTAGCTAGGATAGCCTACCCATCGGTCCAATTTAGACACAAGGGCAAAAAGGTAGTTTCGGGTCAAAACGGTGTCCGTGTCGGAGCCGTTTTGCACTGAAAAACGTGCAAGAAAATAAGTCAATAAAATATAACAAATTATATGTCCACAAAACCAGAATGTCGATACGAATCCAACGGTATCTCCAGAATTGGATTCCGTTGACCCGATCTCAATCTGGCCCGTTGACCAGAACTTCGAATTCCGGTTTGCACGGAAATGCGTGCCGGAGCCAAAGTTCTCAAAACTCAGCAAACTAACTGTCAACGAGTTCAGAATGATGATACGAACTCAACGGTATCTCCGGAATTGGATTCCGATAAGCCGATCTCAGAATGACCCGTCGACCCGGATATTGGTATCCGACTTGCACCGAAATGCGTGCTAGACCCAATGTCCACCAAAACCTAGCAAATTATATGTCAACGAGTCCAGAATGACGATACGAACTCATCGGTATATCCGGAATTGGATTCCGATGAGCCGGCGTCAAAAAGTCCCGTTGACCCAGAAAGTGGGACCCGCTTTGTACCGAAAAATGTGTCCGGGCCCACGTTCTCCAAATCTAACAAATTTTATATGAAAACATGCCAGAACGATGCCACAAGTCTAATGGTGGTGTCAGAAATGAAATCTGGAGTTCCGTGTTCAAAAATAGAATCTTACAAGTTGGAAATTACGAATTCGGATGACCAATTTTGGCGTCGAATTCAACCAATCAAACAAGCTCACAATGAAACGAAACTGGAGGGGTAGTAAGAGGGTTATACCATCTTCGCACCGGAACTGGTAGCACGCCAAACGGAGCTGCGGTGGAGGAGATACAAGCTGACGAAGTTGGCCCCGCGAAACTGTCCAAATTTAATACAATTTAAACGGTCAACTTGGTGGCCGGTTTTCATGTATCAAACGATAAAATTAACGGACGAAAATTGACAGAGATGAAGGTGGATATACCGAGATTGCGACGGAGCAAAACAATCGCCGATCCAACGGTCGGATTTCTGGGAAAATGCGTGCGAAGTTGGTGCGGTGGAGCACGAATTCTGAGTTCCAAACTCGTGCGCGCCGACGGGATCTCGTTCAAAACGCACGAATCGCCTCGACGACGCGTCCCGGAGGACGTTGGCCTCCATGGGGCCTACCCCAGGGGTGCGCCCAGACACGTAGGGGTGGGCCATGCCGACCACGGCGGCGGCGGCACCGGCGGTGGCCGCCTGCACGCGCTCGCGCGCGTAGTTCTCTTGCTGCCGCAGCAAGCTGTTGGCACGCGCTGTTGTGCGTGGCCGGCCTGGCCGGGCACGGCGGTGGCGCACGGCCCTGGCGGTAGGGCACGGCGGTGTGGGGCCGACGCGCGGGAGTGGTGGCGCGCTCGGGTTGGCCGGTTGATGTGGAAGAGGAGATGAGATGGAGAAGAAGATGATGGTGGAGGTGCCGACGACGAGGGAGGAGGGTGGCCGGCGGCGTGGCTGTGCCAGAAGGGAGAAAGTGGTCGAATGGCAGTGGGGGGAGAGGTCGTGTATTGCATGAGGGTGGTGGTGGTCGTTGTATGCTGCTGTTGTTGATTTTGTTTTTGTTGTTGTTGGTGTTAGAATAGAGTGGGAGAGAGAAAGAGATGAGATGATAATAATGTGAGTGTGAGAGTGAAAAAGTTGTGTTCTCTTGGGGTTAGGGCCGGCCACAAGCTGGAGAGGGAAATTTGTGAGTGTGAGGGAAAATTAATGGTTAGAATTTATTTGTAGAAATCAAGTGGCTAAGGTTAAAAGTAGGGAAAATGGCCATTCCAATGGGAATTTGAATAAATGAGAAATTCCGATAAATATTGAAATAGGTAACAGGGTATTAAATATTATTTTTTGGACACAAAAAATGGGGGTGTCTCGATGGGGGGTAGCACGAAGCTGGGCTGAACTTGGTGGAGCCGGATTGGATCAAAACTGGACATTGTGCAAAAATCGAATTAAAATTAGACGTTGATGATCATGTGTAAATAAGTAGCACATGGAAATTCCAATAAATGGGACACAAGTGACGGACGGGTAGTAGGCTCAATGTGGGTCATGTCCATAGTTGGGACTGACAGATTTTGGTCGACAGGGGACCCACAAATCAAGTTGGAAAATGAATGTGACGCCGTGGCGTGAAATAAAATCGGATCACGTGTCGGGAAAGTTGTACGAATCAAATGGAGCACAAAATGACGTGTCTGAGTGGGACACGAAGGTCATGGGTGACGAGCGTCTCGAGTAGATCATCAATGAGGAGTTGGTTTCAAGAAACTGACTGGTCTTGCGCTCCCAAATTAAAAGTCACGTAACGCGCTGAAAATGATCAAGGGAAAGAGTGGGAGAATAAATAATACTCAAATAGTCTAAATCGACCCGAAGTTCAGCGAAGCAGAAAGAGTACGAGGGAACAAGTTTGGATGGGACACTATATATATTTTGAAGGTAATCATGTCCACTCCAAAACTCATGAAGAAGATTTCTAGAGTTGAACATCCCTGATACTCCAAATATCAATGGCATGAAAGAGTACACTTACAGATAAATAACAGAATAAAATATTTTGAAATTAAATCAATCAGAAAATAAATAAATAAAAAAAAAAACCAACCCGAAATTCAGGGTGCTCACATCCTACCCACCTTATAAAAATTTCGTCCCCGAAATTAAAATATCCATACTCCCTCTACGTCAAACCCCCATAATCAAGGTCCCAGATTAAAACAAATCGTGTGATCAAAAGGACGACATACAGGGTCATGGCATACGGTGGTAGTGAAGGTCTCATCTAGGTTTACTAGTCATGCTAAATCAAAACGGTCATAGGGTATCAAAATACACAAGCAGTCTAGGGTGTTAAACCACTGTTACGGAAACAACAAACCATCAAAACTGTAAGGCAGTCTACCATCCTATATGAAAACTGGTACTGATAAAAAAAAAAAGGATAACTACCATTTATCTAAAAGGGGTACTAATCAAGAAAAATCAAAACCACAAGTTTAAGAATAAAAGTCAATTTCATGGAAATCCAATCAAATATATATTAAGAATATTTAGTCTCGATACGATCTAAGTTGATCAAATTGGGGAAAATCAAGATTTAGGCAATGTGGAGGACAGGTTCAACAAAGTCTGAGAACGAGCATACAAGGATAGAGATTCAGGTCACAATCAAATTTAATTCAATTAAGTACAACCCAAGATATTAATATGATAAGATAGGATAATCGAAGTCGATTTGGTCGTGATTAAGGAAACTAGGATTTAATGATATTGAAAAACCCTTTTAGAGAAAAATGAGAAAAGATTTCATGCGAAGTCAGTAAATCATCTCTCCCTAACATTATCAGTTTACCATTTTGCTAATCATATTTTTCTCACAAATCCCAATATAAAATCAACCGTTATATGTCTACCCTCAAAAAAAAAAATTTCCATGAAGCATACCCCTCTTATTTAGGAGTCGACACTTATTCATTTAAATCAAAATTTCAAATTCCTTTGCCTCGTTCTAAATTAGATCCGAAACCTCCAAATCCAGTTTATGGAATCCTCGTATTTGTTTAAATCAAATCTCGTATTTATTCAACCTTAATACCACTATGTCATGCAAAATTTATTCTCGTTTTATAAATCAACCTTCACATTTCTTCAAAGTTCACCTTCAATTATTATCCTTTTGAATTCTACACATTTTTTTCATCCAAAAAAAATAATTCCTATAACTTAAAATCCTTGTGTTCTCTGTCTCTAGTCATTTCTTACAATATCTAGTTCAATTTTTGTATAATCATTGATTACAATAAAATTTTCTTTCCATTAGTAAATTTCCACATCGCCTCAGAGTAAAAGTTTTTCCCCAGAATCAATAACCAAGATTTCTAAGTCCTCAAACTAGGTTGACCTTGAACATCCGCATTAGTTTTGAAATACATCCATGAATTATTCATAACCAACTTTCCGTGATTGTTTCTAAATTGATAACATTTATCCCTCGATTTCATTGTAAACCTTTACCACATCCCCATTTCAAATTTTTTTTCATATTTGACATCCAACACTCTGATTCCTACAAAATCATCCTATGATAACCAATTACATCATTTCCGAACTAGATGATTTACGTCACTTCCTCAACATTTCTCAGATGAAAATAATATAAAGATTCAAGAGTTTTCAAGGTATAGCTAACAGAATTATATGCGAGACAGGAAATTGATATAATCAGGACAGGTATATAAGACAAGGAATGATGGTAGTAAAAATACTGGCAGGAAAAGAATGATAAAAGAATATGTTCTGCTTATCTATTTAAAAGAGGAACCCATTTCGAAATCAGAGCTATAATATCAAATCCAAAATAAGGCCTAGCAAAATCACTGATTTATTGTATTAAGAAGAAATAAATTTGTAAGAAGTACTTACACAAGGTTTATAAAAATAGCTAAAGCTACATTCTAAGTAAACAATGAGAAACAAAACAAAACAAAACAACAATAAAATTTTTTGAATGACTGAAAAAAGTAGCAAAAACATGTTCGAAAACATTTAAGGTACAATCTGATAATCATATGCGTCTATCCAAAATCATGGTACTCTAAATCCTCGTCATACTAGTAAGCAAGGCTACGATAATCACAGAGCCCTTGACTTATGCACATATCTCTAGAATCATGGTATTTAACATTTTTGCGGTGCCGCATGCTTGGCTGCAAAAACCTTAAATTCCCACACCCGAGAAATATATCCAGAGTCAGACTATATGTCCTCACCATGCCGGCTAATGTGACTATAGAAGACTGGGTTCCACAACATAGATGACCTAGCCCATATAATTTCATCTTGCCAAAAATTAAATTAAATCAATAATGAATACTCAAAACTTAAATCAAATTTATCAACGAACATCAAAATTCAAAAATGAACAAAAATTCATCAAAATACAAACTTAGATGCAATAGCTATCATCAAAATTCAAATTCGACAAACATCCATCAAAATCAATAATTACAAACTCGAATTCAACAATAATCTATAAAAATCAAATTTAAATAACAGAAAATAAAGATAAAACAAATCATGGAAAAAGAGTTTTCAAATCGAAGTTAAATAAGATTCTCCAGGGTCGTCCCGGGAATCTCACAAGGGTTCCTATCTGTGATTGAGTACCTTCAAAATATATCCTAATCCTACTGCAGGTTGTAGTGGTACTCTAGTTCGAATACCACTACACTTTAGTCTCGACCTGCATGGGCCACCACTAAAAACGTGTCACGACCTGCACCCTAGAGTTAGGGCACGAGAATGTAACAACGCCCAGCCTACGTCGCAGTGTCGGCGGTAGAACGCTGTCCTAGGTCTCAATGCATCTAACAGTATAAGACTAAACAGTTTATACTCCCCGAATGGGGGTGACATAGCAGATACAATCTCAGTCACATCTAAGGTAGAGCATGATAAGGATAGGTAAAACATGAAATCCAAAACAGATATAGGAGATAGAAGTCTAAGTGTCTAAGATACATAAACCCAGAAATACATCTCAAAACTTAAATACAGATACAGTAATCCACAAAGTAAATACAACTCCAGACAAAATGAAATAACTACCTAAACAACCTCTAATGTCTCCTCTAGGCTAGCAGGCACCTCCAGGCTATCTGTAAAATTTATCAACAGGTCCAGTCAGGACTGGAGCGAGCACAGTACATCTCAACAGATCATAGAAGGTTAGAAAACACATAACATGCAGTAAAGTAAGATACAGGTACTGAAGAAAAATAGTATGTAAACAGGAAGAGCTGTAATAGAAATATCTACTATAAATAGAGAACTAGCAGTGACTAGTGAGTCAGAGTACAATCATGAACATGTAAATGGCCTGGGATAATTCTGATACGACACTAAAGAATGATTCTGATAAAAAACTACTGGTGTATTATTCACATGTCCACTTATACTCCCCCGTACCCCCAATCAATACACAAGGATCCAGCCAGGTTATGTTATGATGCTATATAACAGACCCCGAAGGTGATAGACCCCGAAGGTGATAGACCACGAAGGTAATAGACCCCGAAGGTAATAGACCCCGAAGGTGATACATAGTAGTCCCATAAATGGGATAAGGATTCTAGGAAGACTCTACGATCATAAGAGTATATGTCGTAAGTTATCAAAGAATCAATGAAGCACATGATACGCCATGTAAGTGAAACGCACAGATCATGTAGTACCCGATGCTCCCTAAGGATAACATCTCAAGAAGGGATCCATATAGTACCAATCCGTGTGACCAACGTGACAGTACAAGTAAAGTAATCTACTGTAGGAAATAATTCTAAGCAGGATATGAAATGATCAGAGAATGTACTCGCCTCGATAACCTGAACAGCTGATAAGTAAAGGAGGTCCCACTAAAGCCACAGAGTCCTATTTAAAGTAACACAGGTTACAAGGTGTTCAAGTTAAATAAATGAATCCCTACAGGCAATCTATATTATTCTAGGTTCTTCTAAGTCAAATTAACTCTAGGTCAACTCCGGTCAATAATCTAGTCAAACTAGGTCAAGCATTGACTTATAGTTGACTTTGGGTCAACTGGTCAACTCTGGTCAAACTTGGTCAATTCTAGTCTAATATAAAGTGTACTTCGTTATTTGTACGTCGAAATTTACGACACGCAAATCGAGATAAGGAGATTATCGGTAAGGTTGATAATCTTATTATAGTGATCTACGTGTCCAACTTGTCAATTTCAGCGATGTGAGATCACTGGAATTGGCTGATCTCAGTTTCGTTGTACTAATCCCGAAATACGAACATTATGTGAATTAATTATTAACTAATTATAAAAAGGTTAAACTCAGAGAAATTATCAAAAAACATTGTCGGACGATGAAATGAACATCGCCAACGTGTCCAGAATGGTCAAATTAGCTGGGATAGCCTACCCATCGGTCCAATTTGGACACAAGGGCAAAAAGGTAGTTTCGGGTCAAAACGGTGTCCGTGTCGGAGCTGTTTTGCACCGAAAAACGTGTAAGAAAACAAGTCAATAAAATATAACAAATTATATGTCCACGAAACCAGAATGTCGATACGAATCCAACGGTATCTCCAGAATTGGATTCCGTTGACCCGATCTTAATCTGGCCCGTTGACCAGAACTTAGAATTCCGATTTGCACGAAAATGCGTGCCGGAGCCAAAGTTCTCAAAACTCAGCAAACTAACTGTCAACGAGTCTAGAATGATGATATGAACTCAACGGTATCTCCGAAATTGGATTCCGATGAGCCGATCTCAGAATGACCCGTCGACCCGGATATTGGTATCCGACTTGCACCGAAATGCGTGCCAGACCCAATGTCCACCAAAACCTAGCAAATTATATGTCAACGAGTCCAGAATGACGATACGAACTCATCGATATATCCGGAATTGGATTCCGATGAACCGGTGTCAAAAAGTCCCATTGACCCAGAAAGTGGGACCCGCTTTGCACCGAAAAACGTGTCCGGGCCTACGTTCCCCAAATCTAACAAATTTTATATAAAAATATGCCAGAACGATGTCACAAGTCTAATGGTTGTGTCAGAAATGAAATCTGGAGTCCCGTGTTCAAAAATAGAATTTTACAAGTTGGAAATTACGAATTTGGACGACCAACTTTGGCGTCGAATTCAACCAATCAAACAAGCTCACAATGAAACGAAACTGGAGGGGTAGTAAGAGGGTTATACCAGCTTCGCACCGGAACTGGTAGCATGCCAAACGGAGCTACGGTGGAGGAGATACAAGCTGACGAAGTTGGCCCCGCGAAACTGTCCAAATTTAATACAATTTAAACGGTCAACTTGGTGGCCGGTTTTTATATATCAAACGATAAAATTAAAGGACAAAAATTGATAGAGATGAAGGTGGATATACCGAGATTGCGACAGAGCGAAGAAATCGCCGATCCAACGATCGAATTTCTGGAAAAATGTGCGCGAAGTTGCTGCGATGGAGCACGAATTCTGAGTTCCAAACTCGCGCGCGCCGACGGGATCTCGTTCAAAACGCACGAATCGCCTCGACGGCGCATCCCGGAGGATGTTGGACGCCATGGGGCCTACCCCAGGGGTGCGCCCGGACATGTGGGGATGGGCCATGCCGACCACGGCGGCGGTGGTGCCGGCGGTGGCCGCCTGCACGCGCTCGCGCGCGTAGTTCTCTTGCAGCCGCAGCAAGCTGTTGGCGCGCGCTGTTGCGCGTGGCCGGCCTGGCCGGGCACGGCGACGGCCACGGCGATGGTGCACAGCCCTGGCGGTGGGGCACGGCAGTGTGGGGCCGACGCACGGGGGTGGTGGCGCGCTCGGGTTGGCCGGTTGATGTGGAGGAGGAGATGAGATGGAGAAGAAGAAGATGATGGTGGAGGTGCCGACGACGAGGGAGGAGGGTGGCCGGCGACACGGCTGTGCCAGGAGGGAGGAAGTGGTCGAATGGCAGTGGGGGGAGAGGTCGCGTGTTGCATGAGGGTGGTGGTGGTCGTTGTATGCTGCTGTTGTTGATTTTATTTTTGTTGCTGTTGGTGTTAGAATAGAGTGGGAGAGAGAAAGAGATGAGATGATAATAATGTGAGTGTGAGAGAGAAAAAGTTGTGTTCTCTTGGGGTTAGGGCCGGCCACAAGCTGGAGAGGGAAATTTGTGAGTGTGAGGGAAAATTAATGGTTAGGATTTATTTGTAGAAATCAAGTGGCTAAGGTTAAAAGTAGGGAAAATGGCCATTCCAATGGGAATTTGAATAAATGAGAAATTCCGATAAATATTGAAATAGGTAACAGGGTATTAAATATTATTTTTTGGACACAAAAAATGGGGGTATCCCGATGGGGGGTAGCACGAAGCTGGGCTGGACTTGGTGGAGCCGGATTGGATCAAAACTGGACATTGTGCAAAAATCGAATTAAAATTAGACGTTGATGATCATGTGTAAATAAGTAGCACATGGGAATTCCAATAAATGGGACACAAGTGACGGACGGGTAGTAGGCTCAATGTGGGTCATGTCCATAGTTGGGGCTGACAGGTTTTGGTCGACAGGGGACCCACAAATCAAGTTGGAAAATGAATGTGACGCCGTGGCGTGAAATAAAATTGGGTCACGTGTCGGGAAAGTTGTGCGAATCAAATGGAGCACAAAATGACGTGTCTGAGTGGGACACGAAGGTCATGGGTGACGAGCGTCTCGAGTAGATCATCAATGAGGAGTTGGTTTCAAGAAACTGACTGGTCTTGCGCTCCCAAATTAAAAGTCACGGTAACGCACTGAAAATGATCAAGGAAAAGAGTGGGAGAATAAATAATACGCAAATGGTCTAAATCGACCCGAAGTTCAGCGAAGCAGAAAGAGTACAAGGGAACAAGTTTGGATGGGACACTATATACCGTCATGAAGGTAATCCTGTCCACTCCAAAACTCATGAAGAAGATTTCCAGAGTTGAACATCCCTGATACTCCAAATATCAATGGCATGAAAGAGTACACTTACAGATAAATAACAGAATAAAATATTTTAAAATTAAATCAATCAGAAAATAAATAAAAATAAAAAAAACCAACCCGAAATTCAGGGTGCTCATAATTTCCTAGCATTTATGGATTAGTCGGCATAGAGATAAAATGCCAACGATTTGCAATAAACGTCAAGGAATTAGCTGACGTTTGGATATAAACATAAAAAATATGCGACTGTTTTGTATAATCGTCGCTTAATTTTGACTTTAAAAATAAGAGCAAACCGTTTTAATCCAAAAAAAATTGTTGGTTTATTTATTTAGAAGAAAATCGTCGGTTTATAAACAAACAACATTATAAAAGTTCCAAAAAATCAATCGTTGGATATAAACACCTAATTTATATTCTTCTCATCTACAGGAAACAGTCCACGAGCCCTAAAAATCTTGGGTTAGAGGTGGCGGGAGTGCTCCCTCCAAAAGCACGAATAACCCTCCCTCCCCGCCTAATCACTTCTCCTCTCTCCCTCTCCCTCTCCCTCTCTCTCTCTACTCTCTCTCATTCACAAAACTCCCTCCCTGGAGGTCGCCCACCTGCTGCGGTTCTATGGTCTGCAGCGGTCACCCACGATAAGATTTTCTCCTACGGCGGTCCGACATTCTCATAGGTAGTTCACTATTGTAAGGTTTTTTCTTTCTTAGTTTTTTCCTTCTTTATTATTGAGGAAAGTTAAGAAATTGGAAACCCTAGATGCTTTGATCGAGAGGGTAAGACATTGCAATTTATCTATGAGGTTTGATTGAGCAGTGATTGGTGCAGGATTAAGGTTTTGACAAGAACATTCTTAGCACATATTCAGGAAGCTGCCATAAATTTATAATATAGGATGTTTATTACTAATGCCAATTATGTAGATATTAAACTCTCTTATTTCTTTGCATAAAAGAAGGTACCATAAACATATTATATTAGTTCAGTCTCTCTATTTGAGAGAACTGGGTGGCTTAGTTGGTGCTTTTCTGCTCCGTTGTAAGCATATATTAATCCTCTAATTTTTGTTAAGCAAGTTATTTTTGTTGCTTGCAAGGAAGACCTTGGACAATTTCTAGACTTTTCCTTTTCCATTGTTTTTTTATTATATCGGTACAAATAAAGACTATCCATATTTGTCACAAATTGGATATCGAGTCAAATTCAAATTGAGTTAATATATTTGTTTGCATCCCTACGACTTATTCCTTGCTTTGACCTTGCTTAGGCTTCTTACTTGTGGGATTACTTGTTTTACTTGCTTACTGTTTCTTCTAGTAAGATTAACTTCTTCATTTTTTAAGTTGATTAATTTCTTAAGCAATCCCTTAGTTACATGTCTTATTCGAATTGCATACATATTTTTTAGCTATTTGATGCTTGAATCTATAGCATACATGTGTTGTTCGAATTCCATACATAATAGTTTTGCCATAGGAATAGATGATTCTACAATACACATACAATTTCTGGATTATTAATTTTTAACATATGTATGTAAGCTACTAGCTCATAATCCAATCAGTAGAGATATCAACTGAGAGTAACATTATGATCGAAACTATATTTTCAATGATACTATTGTTCTTTCTATCCTTCCTTGTTATTGGCCAATGGAAATGAAAGGGCCAGATGTTAGAAGTTGTTCCTCTCCTTCACAATCTAATACACCAAGCAGAACAGTAAGATGCATTCTCTGTGGGAGTCGTACAATACACAGTAAAAGGAGATCATCAGATTCCCGGAAGCAGAAGTATATAGAAAAATCGTTCCAAGGTGTGCCCCTGCTAGCTAATAGCTTTGATGTCATTGATTCTTCAACCGATGCAGCACCAGATAAGCTCGCAACTACATTTGAAGAAATTGACTTGGAGGCTGTGAGTTGGTTGGATGGATATAGAAGGTCAAACTGCAGAAACTAAGGAGATGAACTATCTCTACTGAAAGCTTCGACTTGGAGAAGGCAGAAGAAAAAAATGAACCATAAGTACAGGTCGAGGTAATAGTTGGTCACAATATAGTCGTCAAATCACTAAATAATGCCGCTTTAGGAGGAAAAATAGCGCCCACATATCTTTTTCAAGGCCTGCATGGTACTGGAAAACCCACCACTATACGAATTTTTGCAGCAGGTTTGGATTGTCTATTTACTGAAGATAGGCCATGTGGTTATGTAGTGAGTGCAGCAATTTCTCCAATGGAAAATTGTCAAGCTTGAAAGAAGTGGATGCCAGAAACAAGAAAGATATAAGAAAAATGAGACTTTATTGAAGAAAATGGTTATTGGAGAAACTTTTTCCAGAAACAAGTCTTTGTCATTGATGAATGCCACATGTTATCCTCCAAATCTTTGTCAGAATTTACGAATTTCTTTGAAGAACCGCTTTCTTATGTTGTCTTCATCTTATAACAATTGATTTAGACATTTTACTTCATGCGGTGATGTCACGGTGCTAGAGATACCATTTCCCTAATATTAAAGATTCCAACATAATGTTACAGTTAAGAAAGATTTCAACTGAAGAAAACCTTGATGTCGAATTGGATGCTATAAATATAATCGCTTTGAATTTAGATGGCTCAATTCGAGAGGCAGAAACTATGCTAGAGCAATTGATCTTGCTGGGTAGAAGAATTACTACCACTCTAAACTTATAAGTATGGTTGATTTGGTACTCTATAATCTCCATTCATATGATTACTCTTGAGTCGACTTAAAATGCTTGATTTGGTACCAAAGTTTTAATGTAGGATTTTAGTTCTTGATGTGCTCTACATAATTAAAAATATATTTTATGAAAAATTCAGAGCTTTGATCATAGAGTGTCTCTAATAAACTAAATTTAAGTTCAATGTTCAGACTACATAAACAAATGATTCATATGACTGGATGGTTTGTGTAGATAAATGTTACCTTGGAAAGATATATATCACATATTTGATGTCTAAAAGGTCTCTGACTCTCAATGGTACATCAGACCTTCATAAGGCTACTTAATATTAACGACGTTATATGCAATCAGACTTACAATGTTGCCACACCTGGTTACCAATCCTTATGGTTTTATGAAGGATACTAAAGGGAGAAAAACCTTGTCTGAAGTATCTATTGAATGTTATTCAGGACTCATCATGCCATTGCGACCAGTAAGGTTTGTAAGGTATAAATCCCCGTTTATAGTAATAATTTCTCCTTTGAAATGTTCCTTCATTTTCAGCATCACCCATCTAGTTTCCAACAACACATTTGTAACCACCATTGCCACCACAAACAGTTTGTAAATATGAAAACCATTGCATGATAAGTATGCCATTCATTTGTTACTTTACAACTTTTTGAGCAAGTATTTTTTTAATTTTATCTAGATTTGGAGAAAACTTTCAGAAAGGATAACCTAAATAGTGACATTATGGCTTTATTAACCAGAGTTGCGAAGGTGATTTTTCTAAAACTATCCGAAAATTGCCCAATCGCTCGATTAGACTAAATAGTGAAATATGTTTATTCATGTTAACCATACTTTTCGAGTCGAGAGGGTGTGCACCTTAAGGGATTCTTTCGGACAGCACGAGGCCTCGCCTAAACTAGACACTAAAGGCTTGCCAAAATGGGGCAAGACGGTTGCTTGCTCAAATTGAAGGAGTTCAGAGGGTAACCGCAGATCTAGGGCCTTGGAGAAGCTTGAAGATAAACTTGTCACCGATTATAATGAGGTTTTTATACCAAGAAGAAATTTTGTGGTAGCAAAAATCTCGTTCGAATTGGTGGAATCATGGTGATCGGAAAACCCACCATTTTCATATGACTACAATAAGCTGAATGATACTTGTTTCATATATACAACGTAGTACGTGCAGAGCAGACAAAAATGAAGTAGCTGTAATCCTTCTTCCTTCAAATATTACTGTCTTCACCCTCGACTTTTCAGGATCTGGGTTATCTGGTGGTGATTATGTTAGCCTTGGTTGGCATGAGGTATTTTAGTCTTTTTCTGTGAATTCATGTTTTCTTGCTGAAGTTCTGAACCTGATGTTTCCTATGATGTAAATGTTATATCTTAAAACCGCAGTTTCATATCTGAGGAGCAACAAAAAGGTATCCTACATAGGGCTATGGGGACGATCTATGGGTGTTTTGTCACAAGGTACTTCAATAGTGTATAATTAATGCTTTATAATTTCACTAATTAAGTTGTTGATATGTCTACCCTGTGAATCAAGTTTCATACATCCACATAAAGTTTGAAGTTGCCTATTACACACACCAAGTAATCTAACTTACATGGCGTTCACAGTTGGGGCTAATTTAATTTTTTGAGTTCTTTATAGCATTTTGGCTGTCAGCATGTAGTCATTTAGCCATCTTGTTCATTTAACTTTCAACTGGTGGTGTTAAAAGCTCATATCAGTTTGTGAGATGAACATCCTAGTAAATAAATAGAGATATTAGGTTATACGGTATGCCCACAAATTTTTTTCCTTTTTAAATAATTTTGGGTTAGTTCAGTAACAGATTGTAGTCAATGTCGGCATTCATAATAATGTTAGCAATTTCCTCTCTAAAATTAGCAAATGTTATCTTCCTCTTCATAGCTTCTATTCAAGTTTTGACCTATCTTTAATTCATAACTGGTGCAGTCGATTGGTAAAACGCATGGTGGGATATTAAGTATATATTCTTTATGGTTTCTACAACCAGTATTGCCCAAATTGATCAAGAAAGTAATCTACAGGAGCACTAATCATTACAGTGTCTATTTGGAAATAGGACATATTTGTTACAAAGTTTGGGTTTAAATTTATTGATGGCTTTCTCAAATAAATTAACTGGAGCAACTAAAATTTCTGATAATACTCACTCTTCCTTATTGTTAATTTCACATAAACTTTATTTATGTGCATGGCCTAGTTTCCATAGATGGCAGGTAACTTTGCTTCTAATTATTATAATATTTGAACTGACCTTAATTTATGGGTAGACGGTGTAGCTTTATTGTATAAGTAGTTTTTTCATATATGAATTTTCTATTTGGTAATGCACAAGTTTAAACATCTATAATTCTAAGAGTAGTTTTTTTAATTTCTTATGCAGTTCCTAGAACATAAACCCTCCTCAAACATTTTTTGTTATATTTTCTACAATTTCTATTCCCATTTGAGGTCAATTAATTCCTTGATTAAGTAAAATATAACACATTTGGTTTATATGATACTAGAGTAGTCATAACAAGTATTAATACCAATCACTTACAAGTTCTAGCATGTAATAATGAAGTAATATATTGGTAAGTTTCTGTTTTGACTTTCCCTATACAATTTTGTTGTTGATATAGTATACTGGCCTTCTGTATCAATGCTTACACTCGTCTTGACTAAATTCTCATTTTAAATGCAAGTAATTCCTTTTAAACATGTTTTAACTTCAAGGTTTCTTGGTTCTATGTTTGATGGAGCTTCCAAGTTGCAGGTAAGTTCCTTATAGTAACATATATGTTTATTATATTGGTTTTATTTGAAATTTTGATTTTGTATCCATCCCATGCATTTAGTTTTGATAATTTTTCATGTTGATGACATTTTTATACAATCATGGCTTGCTACGACATTTAGTTTTGATATTTTTGTTACCTAGTACATGATTTCATTCCTGTGTTTATCTTACATAGATTTTTGGAGGGATCTATTTGTTTTTTCTTTTCTTTTCTTTTCTTTTCATAATCACGTGGAGGGATCAATTTGTTGTTTGTAAGCTACTTAGATACGTCGAGGGATGGATTTATTGTTTGATTGGAAGATTTTGTTCTCTGACAGACAGCAAATATGAAAATTACATTCTTTTATTTTTAGAAATGTAGCTTATGACTGGATGACACAGTCAAAAGTCCAATGAGAACTGGTTGACAAAGGAAAGGGAGAAATTCCATTTCCCTAGTGGAGGTACCATGTTCCTCCATGGAGTTGGTGCTCTTTTTAATTTATGTTGGGTGGTTATGGAGTTGATAATTTCCTGGGTACAAATTTGTTAGTTTGATCTTTGATGTACCCTTGTGATGAGTACTTCAGGAACGTAAGTTCCTTTTTTATTTTGAAGCCAGAAAAATTATACACATGGATTTGCTTCTGGAGGCTCTTCTGAACAGGGTTCTGTGAAAACATTTTTTTCACTTGTGTTTGACAGGTAAAGGCATTTAAATTTACTTATGGTAGACAGTAAAGGCGTTTAAATTTCTTTTTGTTCTGCCTTATGACCATTTGATTTATTGTTTGTTTAATTTTAATTTATTTAACTTTGGCAATCTCAAATTTGCCTTTATGATCTTTCTTCATGCATGTTTTGGGTGTGAAAGTTGAAAAGCTTCAATTGAGCTTGGACATGGTTCCCGCACATTAAATATTTATTTGGCAAAGCAGTAGACTTCTGCAATGTTGGGAAGAGGGATTGATCCAATTTGAGACAATTGTTAGGTTGAATGATCCAATTTGAGACAATTGATGACACAATTAATTATCTTTTGTTATCTATTAGGTCCCTGTCGGGAGTGCTACACTAGGATGCATCATAGATGTCATTTGAGAGCCCATTGACGAGAAGGGCGATATCAGTAAGTTTCTTGTTGAATACATTACTTTTTTCAATGGCTTATAAAATTGTTCAAATAGTTCTACTTATTAAGATAAATCACACTTGAAGTCAAGTTTTCTCCTGTTGTTTGCAGTCGTCCAACTTCATTGCAAGAAAGGACAAGGGATAGCGATGATGATGAGATACAAGATAGGGACTATGATGTCTCAGCCATAGCAAATAATATAATTAAGCCAAGCTTTTAGATACAACTCATATAAAAATGATGATGTAGATGAGGTAAGATCTACAATTCTACTTTTGAGAGCTGATGTGTAGCTAACCCTACATTTTTTTTGTATGGAGATTTGTGGTTTTAAGCAATTCAAAAGCTCAGCATCATTATTGCATTCTCTTATTTGTGTTGGCAACTTATCTCCCGAAAAAATCTCAAAAATGAGGTTAATTCGCCTATACTGTTACCATCTTAGCTAATATCTTCTTCATTTTATTATGTATTTCTCAGTCATCGAGATATGTTTGAGCTTGATCTTTATGTATTGGCTCACCCATGAAGCAACTAGACGCAATATAAGGTGTACAAAACAAGTTCAAGCCATCAGAAGAATGTAGACATCCCTGCCAAATTACTAAGGAGAAGTTTAGAGGTCAGTGAAATTTTTGAGTGAAAAGACCCTTAAAAATTTCTCATTTGAATGTATTTTCTATGTGAGCATTGATTGAAAACTTTGCAGGCCCATATCTCTTCGTTCTCTATAAAAGAAATATGGATTTTTTAAGGTTGCCTTGGATGAAATGGAGAAATACCTAGTTACATATATATATATATATATATATATATATATATATATAAATATATATATATATATATATATATATATATATATATATATATATATATATAAAATATATATATATATATATATATAAAATATATATATATATATATATATATATATATATATATATATATATATATATATATATATATATATATATATATATATATATATATATATAACATGTAAATGGAGAAATGCCTAGTTATATATATAATATTAATGCATACACACTATGAGAGCCTCTTTGTCCAAACCAAGAGGTTATGTTTTTTTACTTATCCATCAAAAGGCGAAAATCAGAGAAACAATTAAGGTCTCTGGCTTTTCTGCTTTGAACAATATTAATAATATCTAGTATTGCGTTGCCATCTCTTGTGGAAATTCATAAACTTTGTTTTAGAAATTGTATAATTTGTTTTACATGCCAACTGCTATTCTTTGCAGGATGATGAGAAAAAAGTAGGAATTTTTGGGTCGAGTACATTGCACCTGCTGGTTATACATACCAAGGAGTAAGGTTTATATACTCACAAATTTAAAGACAAAAAGGTGGGATGTACATCTAATTGGCTGATCTGCATGATGATGAGAAAAATGTTGTATTTTGATTTGTTTTATTTTCCTCGGTTGTATAGTAAAATGTTGTATTTTGATCAATAAATATTTATTGTGTAGATTTTATATTGTTGAATTTATAATATTAATTAGAGTATGATTTAATTAAACATTAAGAAGCTAGTTGAATACAAGTGCATGACAAATACATTCAAATTGTATATTTTTTTAAAATGGCTTTACCTATGCCGACGTTTATGTTAAAACATTGAGAAATTACTGGAAAAAAGTTGGAGAAGCAAATCCCAACCTTTTTGCAAAAGGTCGGCAAATAAGTTTAGTTTTCGACATTTTTATTAAAATGTTAAAAAATTATTATCCATTATTGTACAATTGTCGACGTTTATTAAACGTCGTCCCAAACGTTGTCTTTACTTATACCAACATTTACCGAAAATGTTGTAAATTCCCAACTGCGGCAACGACGACGTTTGTCAAAAATGTTGAAAAAACGTTGGAAATAACTATGCCAACGTTTTTGACCTTTTTTCCGACATTTATAAAAGGTTGGAAAAAATTAATTTTCTTGTAGTGGTACCCCGATTGCCTAGACTAGATTAGTTAGGCTTATCTTCTTTTATGTAGTCTTGAGGCATGTTTTAGCTAGACTTTATTTGGAGTTCGGAGTTGTATATATTCTTTCTTTTTGTATCTGAGACCATATACTTCTGGATACTGCTGGGATTATCTTAGACGACTTTTCATCTATTTATTTTGTTGAGTTCTATTTCATATCGTGCTATCTCTTCCTTAGTTGTGATTGAGGTTATTACTGCTATGTCACCCCCATTCGGGGAGTATAAACTGTTTAGAGATATATTGTTAGATGATTGTTGACCTAGGACAGCGTTCTACCGCCGACACTGCGGCGTAGGCTGGACGAACCCACGTCTCGTGCCCTTACTCTAGGGTGCGGGTCGTGACACGTTTTTAGTGGTGGCCCATACAGGTCTAGACTAGAAGTGAAGTGGTATTCGAACTAGAGTATCACTACAGCCTGCTGTAAGATATAGAACATTAATTTTAAGTTACTCAATTACTTTAGGAAAAAATTCTTTTATTTGCCATCTAAATCCTTATTGTCAGCTGATCCTTTGAATTTTTAACTGTCCGCCTTTGTTATTTCGCTTCTTTCTCAGAAATTGATACTCTTGTTTGTCTATCTTCACGATGGTAGAGACTAGATCGCAGCGTACCATCCATGGGGATGCTATGAAGGGGACTGCTACCTCCCAGCCAGTACAGCGAGGCCAGGGGACTGCAGCTCCTGCCACCTCAGCTCGTATTGAGACCTCGGCAGCCGCAGCAGAGGGTATGCATCCACCGACTCGGAGGCAGGACCCGGTCATTCCAGAGGATCCCTTCCAGTAGCCGCCTCCAGGATACGTGGACGCAGCTCAGATGTTCGCGTATTTCCAGCAGTTCATGGACCAACAGCAGGCTCGACAGGACAGAGGCATGGAGCTGGCCCTTACGACGGTCGCAGCTCGACCAGTGGTCCATCAGCCGAGGACACCGGGGATCGAGCAGTTTCAGAAGATGAGCTCCAGAGACTTTCTGGGGACAGAGGGGATCCTATATGCCGATGTGTGGATCGAGCATATAGAGGAGATCTTTCGCTTGGCCAGGATTCCAGCAGATCTTCAGATCGAGCCCGCAGCTAGCCGGATGCGAGATCTTGCTCGCACCTGGTATCAGTCAAACCCCAGGGTGGGGGTAGCTGGGCAGACTTGGGAGCAGTTCAAGGGCTTCTTCAAGAAGAAGTTCGTCCCAGATTCAGCACTCAGAGCCTTAGAGAAGCAGTTCGAGAGCCTAGTCCGGGGGAGTCTCTCAGTGGAGGAGTACGCCGGGGAGTTCGGCCGCCTCGACAGGTTTGTGGAGGGCTTGAGCGAGACGGCGAAGGCCCAGAGGTTCCGAAAGGGTCTAGTCAAGGAGGTCAAGTCCCTGACCAAGGGCAACCGGGATGCCACGTTCGAGGAGATCTTGACGGAAGCCTTGTTGGCAGAGGATGATCTTGAGCTTAGGCTCAAGAGGGGAAGAAACCCAGCTGGGGGCAGCAGCAGCAGCGGAGGCTAGGCCAAGAGTCCCCACTTTCAGCATCAGCAGCTGAGGCAGTTCCAGCCGCAGCCAATTTAGCAGAGACCAGTTCACCAGCAGCAGTTTAAGCATCAGGCATCCAGGCACCAAACAGTCAGTTGTACCTTCTGCAAGAAGCCAGAGCATGGATGGAACGGGTGCAGGAAGAGGCTCGGGAAGTGCCTTCTTTGTGGAGCGGCAGATCACCAGATGAGGGATTGTCCTAGGTCTGGAGGACGAGCAGCCTAGGGAGCAGCAGTCAGAGCTCCAGTAGGTCAGCAGCGGGGACCAGCCCTGCAGACGCAGCAGCAGAGGTTCGTCCAGCACCAGCAGTAGGCCAGGGGAGGCCAGCAGGGACGAGGATTCGCCATGGCAGCAGAGGATGCGAAGGTCATCGGAGAGCTGATTGCAGGTTCGATTCTTCTCGACTCCAGTCCAGCTTTTGCATTATTCGATTTCGGTGCTTCGTATAGCTTCATATCAGTATCTTTTGCGATTAGACACGGTATTGTAGCTGAATCGTTGCCTAGGACTTACAAGATCACGACCGGGGGTGTCATTATCCTCGTGAGTGAAATTTGTAAGGGTCGGAGAGTAGTTTTGGGAGGCCGTGAGTTGGAGGTGAGCCTGCTCGTAATGCCATTACCGAACTACGATATAGTACTAGGCATAGATTGGTTGAGCAGGCACCATGCCAGCATTGAATGCAGAGGGGGTAGGGTTCTTTTCAGAGCGCCGGGGGAGCCAGAGTTCGAGTACTCCAGACGTCAGGCAGAGCAGAGCAGCGGAGTCTTCTGTGGAGTCTCGGTCGAGGAGCAGACGATTTTTGCACCCCTTGATAGCAGATTATATGGATGTTTTCCCAGAGGAGTTTTCGGGATTGCCACCAGACAGTGACATAGAGTTCTCAAAAAACTTGGTTCCAGGAGCGAAGCCCATCTCTCAGCATGTCTATCAGGTGAACAACAGCGAGCTGGTGGAGCTGAAGAAGCAGGTGGATGAGCTACAGGACAAGGGCTTTATCTGCTCGAGTTCATCGCCATGGGGTGCACCAGTTTTGTTTGTGCCGAAGAATGATGGGTCAGTACGCATGTGTATTGACTATAGGGCGCTCAACAACCTCACGATCAAGAACAAATATCCACTGCCGCGGATCGACGATCTATTTGACCAGTTGAGCGGAGCTCGGGTATTTTCCAAGATTGATCTGAGGTCGGGATATCACCAGGTGAAGGTGAAGGGGCAGGATATTCCCAAGACCGCTTTCAGGACACGGTACGGGCAGTTTGAGTTTTTGGTTATGCCGTTTGGGCTAACCAATGTACCAGCAGTGTTTATGAACCTTATGAACAAGGTGTTCCACCAGTATCTGGATCAGTTCATGGTAGTGTTCATTGACGATATCTTGATATATTCCAAGACTGAGGAGGAGCACAATGAGCATTTGAGGATAGTGCTGGAGATTCTCAGAAAGAAGCAGCTTTACGGGAAGCTCTCTAAATGTGAGTTCTTCTTGGATCGGGTGGACTTCTTGAGGCATGTGGTGACTGGAGATGGTATCTCAGTTGACCCCAAGAAGATTGTAGCAGTTGAGGCATGGGCAGCGCCGTCTTCAGTTGCAGAGATCAGGAGTTTTCTGGGGCTGGCAGGATATTATCGGAGATTCGTACAAGATTTCTCCCGGGTTGCAGAGCCGTTGACTCGGTTGACCCGGAAGGATGCTGAGTATGTTTGGTCAGAGGAGTGTCAGGCAGCTTTTGATGAGTTGAAGAAGCGGCTGACGACAGCTCTGATTCTGACATTGCCTTCAGGATCAGGTGGTTTTACTATTTATAGTGATGCTTCAGGGAAGGGGCTGGGTTGCGTCTTACAGCAGCATGGGAAGGTGATTTCCTATGCTTCCAGGCAGTTGCGTCCCCTTGAGAAGAACTACCCTACCCACGACCTGGAGCTAGCAGCAGTGATCTTTGCTCTGAAGCTGTGGAAGCATTATCTGTATGGTGAGAGGGTGGAGATCTTCACAGATCACAAGAGCTTAAAATATGTGTTCACTCAGAAGGAGTTGAACATGAGACAGCGCAGATGGCTAGAGTTGATGAAGGATTTTGATATCCTACTTCAGTATCACCCAGGGAAGGCCAACGTGGTTGCCGATGCCTTGAGTAGGTATCCGACAGCCATGTGTTTGACAATGGATCGGCATTTGCTTGTCGACTTAGAGAGCCTTTGGATTGAGGTGATCATGCCCGGAGTACAAATGCAGCTATGGGCGATACAGATTCAGTCAGACTTAGTGGAGAGGATCAAGTCGGCGTAGTATGAGGACGTCGCTCTGTGTTGTCTCCAGGAGCAGGTTCGAGCAGGATTGCTGGAGGGCGAGTTTTCTCTTGCAGAGGATGGTGCCTTGAGGCACGGTTCCAGGTTATGTGTGCCCAACGGAAATCTCAGAGAGCAGATTATGCAGAAGGCCCACAGATCTCAGTACTCTATACACCCGGGTGCCAACAAGATGTACCGAGATCTGCGGGAGCATGTTTGGTGGTCAGGAATAAAGCGGGAGGTGGCTCACTTCGTGGCTAGGTGTTTGGTCTGTCAGCAGGTCAAGGCAGAGAGACAGAGGCCCGCTGGATTGTTGCAGCCGCTGTCCATTCCCGAGTGGAAATAGGAGCATATCACGATGGACTTCATTTCAGGATTGCCGCGTACTCCAGGAAGAAAAGATGCGATTTGGGTCATCGTTGACAGGTTGACCAAATCGGCCCACTTCTTGCCATTCAAGGAGGGTACGTCTACAGAGAGGATGGCGGAGATGTATATACGTCAGATAGTCAGGATTTAGGGAGTTCCAGTCAGCATCGTCTCAGATCGGGATAGCCATTTTACTTTCCATTTCTGGAGGAGTCTGCAGACCAGCTTGGGCACTCAGCTCAAGTTTAGTACTGCATACCACCTCCAGACGGACGGACAGTCAGAGCGGACTATTCAGACACTTAAGGATATGTTGCGGACGTGCGTCCTGGACTTTGGAGGTTCCTAGGAGGATCATCTTCATTTGGTAGAGTTTGTCTACAATAATAGTTTCCAGGCCAGCATTGAGATGTCACCTTTCGAGTCTCTGTACGGGCGTAGGTGCCGTACACCCTTATCTTGGTATGATGTTGGTGAGCGAGCTTTACTAGGGCCAGAGATGGTTGTTGATTCAGCCGAGAAGGTGAAGCTCATCAGGGACAGACTTTGCATGGCGCAGGACAGACATCGGCACTGGGCCGATAGCCACCGGAGGCCATTAGAGTTTGAGGTACAGATTGGAGTAGGATTAGATTTAGGTTTGTTTGTTTGTGATTTTTGATCATGTTTGTTTATTATAATTAATTGAGACCTTGCTAGTGATTAGGTCGATGACCAGGTTTTTTGAGGATATCTCCGACTCGTGGTACGATACATTTTGGTGGAGGCGGGAAGCTTAGCCCGCGCTTCATCGGCCCTTTCGTTATCAGCGGGAGAGTCGGTGACGTTGCATATAGGCTTAGACTTGCCGCCTGTGCTAGTGGGGGTCCACAACGTATTTCATGTATCATAGTTGGGACGGTACGTGGCTGACCCTAGCTATGTGCTCGATCATTCAGAGATAGAGGTTGGACCTTCTCTCAGCTATCCAGAGCAGCCAGTGGAGATTCTGGATCGACGGGAGAAGGTTCTGAGGAGCCAGGTGATAACTTTGGTACGCATCGCATGGAGGCATCATTCTTCAGGAGAGTCTACCTGGGAGCGGGAGGATGAGATGCGCGAGCGATACCCTTATCTTTTTGGACCGTGAGGTATGCCTTCTATCCTTCTCATCAGTTGTATTTCGCCTTTCAATTTCGAGGACGAAATTCTTTTAAGGAGGGTAGATTTGTCACTACCACATTTCTAATTTGAGGGTAAATTTGTCATTTTTGGGGTAATTTAAATTTATTAGAATTTATTTGCATTTATGGGAATTTTTAGGAATTATTTTGGAATTGTTTGGACTAGGTTGACTTTGACTAGTTTTGACCCTTGTAGACCAACCTAGAAGCTAACCCTAGTTAGTATGGACTTGGTTAGGTTATGTGACTCTAGTCTAACCTAGCATGACATAAGTTAGTGGTAATTAGTTCATTAGAAATTGAGTGAGGAGATTAGGAATTAAATGGTTTGAGAAATGGCTTGTGATTTCACAAGTCATTTTGTGACTTAACCTAATAGGACTAGCCAACCTAGTGAAACCCTAGTCCAACCTCACTTGGCTGGCCACCTTAGCATTCTAGGGATTCGCCCACTATATAATCTCTCCTAAAACCTAGGGCTAGCCTCTGCTTTAGGAATTTATTGAAAGAGAAGAAAGAGGTGAGTCTCCATGTTTAAAAACCCATAGAAAATCTATTTTTGATCCTATTTCTCCCAAACAAGTTGTATTGAATCCTAATATTACTGTTCTTGCTGCTATTTGAGTTTTATTTCAGTTTGAGGTTGTTTTGATTGGATTGGGATATCAAGGGAGAAGCTCACAAAGAGGGGTTTTTTTAAAAGTTCAACAATAGGTAACTTTCTCATTTCTCCATGGATTTTCGATTTCTCTTCATGGTTAGGAAGCCCTAGGAGTCCCCTAAGTGTCTGCATTGGTGTCGTGTCGGGTATCGTAGGTTTTGTGTCCATTGGGACACGTATCAGAATCAGTGTCTAGGTGTTTGTCAAAATGCCCAAGAGGGGATTTCGATCTGGTTTTTGGAAAACCTTTGAATAGGAAATTAGGTTTTGGTATTGCTTATTGGATTCTGGTTGACTGAGGTGATGATTTTTTTGTGTCGGGTCGATTTGGACACGCGACACACACGTTTCCGCAGGCACAACAGTCCCCTACTACCCGGGGGCAAATCCTCCTTGGACATGACACTTGAACACGAAATATTCGACACACATGTTGGGGTAGACACTGACACGAGGCTCCCCAAGTTGTACGAGTCCTCGTGTCGTATCCGACACGTATTCGTATGTGAACTGGTTTTGTACTATGCACGCACAGTTCAATTTTGGGTTCGGATACGGCTTGATAAGTCGGACACGTGGACACTAGGACACGGTGCAGTTAGACCTAGTCCTAGCCCTAATATAGGTGTACACGTGTGTGTGAGCACGTGGCCTAATTCGTGTTGTGTCGTGTGCACGACACGCGTACACACGTGCACGACACAGTGCACTGAAACAGTGCCTGCGTGCACTATTTCGTGTCCTGAGCTATTTGGACACATTTGTGTCCTTTTGTTTGGACACAAACACCCTGTATAACTCATATGCATTGTATAGTTCAATTACCAACCATTAACTTTGAAAATTAATCAATTTCGAATTTATTTTCTCATTTTTCCCTAATTTCTGAAATATGATATTTCCCTGTATTTTTCAGTTTTCATTTTTGAACTTGGCAGCCTAATTAATCTCTTAATTGTTGTTATTAGCATGATTTTAGTCCCTGGTATGGACCTCCTACTTGTAATCTATCATTGGTTCGAATTTGGTGTGTTTTGGTTGGATATTGATTTCAAATGGTTGATGATTGGGGGGAAACTAAATTAATTCAGTTTTCACAGTTTTCTGAGATTGAATGGGACCTGAACTTATATTTCCCTTTACACCATTAAGCCCTGTCAACAGTTGATTTCAATGCCTCCTATGGTGTACTAACCTGGAAATGAATGCCTTCACTGATTTACAAAATCTGAGAATGTTTGATTGTAGGAAATCTGAGAATAGGTTCATGATTAGGTAATGTATTTGGTTAAGTTTAATTTGAATTCCTGAGATTGATTTGAAAACTGAAATCTGAATATAAGTTTGAAACCTGGGAATGTTAAGACTGTGGGACTATTTTTGTATGAATTAGTTTCCTCCCCATTCCTATACACCGTCACTCATTTCACACATCACTCTCTTAACACAATATTTTATACACACACAGTCCTACCCTCCCTTTCATATACACACATGTATCAAACACTCACATGTTTACAGATTTCTGAATTTGAGTTTCCTTTCCATGTACACATCCATGTTCACCACACACACACTTACATATGTCACATAGCCTCTACATACTAGCTCCTTCCCTCTCAACTCTCTCCCTATATATAATGCTCTATATATATATATATGTTGTATATATCTAGGTGTAAGCCTTTATTCATGTATATATATGAATTTCATGATAGATAGCTAAATGTGATGTTGCCTATGATGTGTGGTTGTTTGTTTGGCTTGTATAGCCTTGGAATGATGTGTGTTGTCTAGTATAGGCTTGTTAGAGCCTAGAATGACTTGTTAGACCTAGTTAGTTGAGTTTAGACTATTTTGACAATAATTGACCTAGTTTGACTAGTGCAGTTGACCAGAGTTGACCAAGGCTTGACTTTGGCCTAGTTTGACCTAGATTCATGTAGAATGTATAGTAGGACTTCATTATACTATTCTGGACTTGTTGTGACTTGTGATGTTCTGATTAGGAGTCAGACACCACTCATCGGACAGTACTTTCATAGTGGACACTCAGATACCAGGCGAGTACTTTCTCTGATCATTTCATATCCTGCTTAGAATTATATTCCTGCTTTAGATTACCTTACTTGATGCTGTCACGACATTATCACGGATTAGTACTATATGGATCTCTTCATGCGATGTTATCCCCCTTGGGAGCATCGGGTACATTGTGTCATGTGTGTTTCACTTTTATCATGTACTCCTGTGCTTTCATTATACATGTACACTCCTGTGAATCTTGTACTCTCATGTTCACGGAGCCCTCATGTATACTATCATGTGCACCCTTTCATGGGCTCCCATGTGATATCATGTACAATATCATAACCTGCTTAGGTCCTTGTGTATTGATTGGGGAAAACGGGGGAGTGCTAGTAGTCATGTGAACAATTCCATTGTAGTGTAGATCATGTGCAAACTCTTTAGTGTAGATCATGTGTAAATCTGTCAAATTCACATGTGCTATCTTGTACTATGCTTCACTAGCCACTAATAGTTCTCTATATACAGTAGCTATTTACATACAGTTCTCTCTTTTTTATTATGTACTTCCTTTCAGTTTTCTGTATCTTACTCTACTGCATGTTTATATTTTCTAACCTGCTATGAACTGTTGGGATGTACTGTGCTCGCTCCTGTCCTGACTGGACCTGTTGAAATATTACAGAGGACGAGGAGGAGGCCTGCCTGGACACTTTCTAGGGGCAACCTTAGAGATGACACCCGTGAGCTGGACCCTCAGGAGGACCCAGCTCTAGCTGAGGATATCACCCCGATTGCCTAGACTAGATTAGTTAGGCTTATCTTCTTTTATGTAGTCTTGAGGCATGTTTTAGCTAGAGTTTATTTGGAGTTCAGAGTTGTGTATATTCTTTCTTTCTGTATCTGAGACCATGTACTTCTGGATATTGCTGGGATTATCTTAGACTACTTTTCATCTATTTATTTCCTTGAGTTCTATTTCATATCGTGCTATCTCTTCCTTAGTTGTGATTGAGTTTATTACTGCTATGTCACCCCCATTCGGGAAGTATAAACTGTTTAGAGATATATTGTTAGATGATTGTTGACCTAGGACAGCGTTCTACCGCCGACACTGCGACGTAGGCTGGACGTACCCACGTCTCGTGCCCTTACTCTAGGGTGCGGGTCGTGACACCGGCAGCAGGCTCGACAGGACAGGGGCATGGAGTTGGCCCTTACGACGGTTGCAGCTCGACCAGTGGTCGATCAGCCGAGGACACCGGGGATAGAGCAGTTTCAGAAGATGAGCCCCAAAGACTTTCTGGGGACAGAGGGGATCCTATATGCCGATGAGTGGATCGAGGATATAGAGGAGATCTTCCGCCTGGCCCGGATACCAGCAGATCTCCAGATTGAGGCTGCATCTAGCCGGATCCGAGATCTTGCTCGCACCTGGTATCAGTCAGACCCCAGGGTGGGGTTAGCTGGGCAGACTTGGGAGCAGTTCAAGGGCTTCTTGAAGAAGAAGTTCTTCCCAGATTCAGCACTGAGAGCCTTGGAGTCGCAGTTCGAAAGCCTAGTCCAGGGGAGTCTTTCAGTAGAGGAGTACGCAGGGGAGTTCGGCCGCCTCGGCAGGTTCGTAGAGGGCTTGAGCGAGACGGCGAAGGCCCAGAGGTTTCGGAAGGGTCTAGTCAAGGAGGTCAAGTCCTTGACCAAGGGCAAACGAGATGCCACATTCGAGGAGATCTTGACGGAAGCCTTATTGGCAGAGGAAGATCTTGAGCTTAGGCTCAAGAGGGGGCGAGACCCAGTTGGGGACAGCAGCAGCGGGGACAGGCCAAGAGGCCCCACTTTCAGCACCAGCAGCTGAGGCAGTTTTAGCCGCAGTCGATCCAGCAGAGGCCAGTTCATCAGCAGCAGCAGCCGAGACAGCACCAGCAGGGTCAAAGACAGGGTGTTACTTGTGCCTACTGCAAGAAGCCTGGGCACGTCTTCAATGAGTGTCGGAATAGGCTGGGCCAGTGCCTGGTGTGGTTCAGCAGACCACCAGATGAGGGAGTGCCGTATAGCACGAGCAGGCCCGGGAGGAGGAGCCAGGGCTCCCGTAGGCCAGCAGAGGGGACCAGCCCTGCAGACATAGCAGCAGAGGTTCGTCCAACACCAGCAGCAGGCCAGGGGTGGCCAGCAGGGGTGAGGATTCGCCATGGCAGCAGAGGATGCAGCTGATTGCAGGTTCGATTCTTCTCGACTCCAGTCCAGCTTTTGCATTATTCGATTCCGGTGCTTCGCATAGCTTTATATCAGTATCTTTTACGATTAGACACGGTATCATAGCTGAATCATTGCCTAGGACTTACAAGACCATGACCGGGGGTGGCATTATCCTCGTGAGGGATGTTTGTAAGGGTCGGAGAGTAGTTTTGGGAGGCCGTGAGTTGGAGGTGAGCCTGCTCGTAATGCCATTGCCGAACTATGATATAGTACTAGGCATGGATTGGTTGAGCAGGCACCATGCCAGCATTAATTGTAGAGCGGTAGAGTTCTCTTCAGAGCACCGGGGGAGCCAGAGTTCGAGTACTCCAGACGTCAGGCAGAGCAGAGCAGCGGAGTCTTCTGTGGAGTCTCGGTCGAGGAGCAGGCGATTCCACACCCCTTGATAGCAGAGTATATGGATGTTTTTCCAGAGGAGTTGTCGGGATTGCCACCAGACAGGGACATAGAGTTCTCGATAGACTTGGTTCCAGGAGCGGAGCCCATCTCTCAGCATGTCTATCAGGTGAACAACAGTGAGCTGGTGGAGCTAAAGAAGCAGGTGGATGAGCTACAGGACAAGGGCTTCATCCGCTCCAGTTCGTCGCCATAGGGTACACCAGTGTTGTTCGTGCCGAAGAAGGATGGGTCAGTACGCATGTGTATTGACTATAGGGCGCTCAACAACCTCACGATCAAGAACAAATATCCACTGCCGCGGATCGACGATCTATTTGACCAGTTGAGCGGAGCTCGGGTATTTTCCAAGATTGATCTGAGGTCGGGATATCACCAGGTGAAGGTGAAGGGGGAGGATATTTCCAAGACCGCTTTCAGGACGCGGTACGGGCTGTTTGAGTTTTTGGTTATGCCATTTGGGCTAACCAATGCACCAGCAGTGTTTATGAACCTTATGAACAAGGTGTTCCACCAGTATCTGGATCATTTTGTGGTGGTGTTCATTGACGACATATTGATATATTCTAAGACTGAGGAGGAGCACGAGGAGCATTTGAGGATAGTGCTAGAGATTCTCAGGAAGGAGCAGCTTTACGGGAAGCTCTCCAACTGTGAGTTCTTCTTAGACTGGGTGGACTTCTTGGGGCATGTGGTGACTGGAGATGTATCTCAGTTGACCCCAAGAAGATTGTAGCAGTTGAGGCATGGGCAGAGCCGACTTCAGTTGCAGAGATCAGGAGTTTCTTGGGGCTGGCAGGATATTGTAGGAGCGTAAAAAGTGTTTCAATGAGGGAGTCATCTCAGTCATAAGTGGCCCGCTTTATGCCTAACAGAGCAGGGAATTTCTTTACGCCCAAGACGAGGCTAATTGTATTACGCCTAAGCAGATTGATCTTTTTACGCTTGGGTCTACAACGGTGATTTTACGCCAAGGACTGAAGCAGCCTCTTTCACGCTGGACAAAAGCCATCAAATCTCGCATTTAAAGCTGACTTTGACATGAAGATATCAATGATGGCATTTACCACAGAATTTAATGGAATTTGTCTCATACAAAGACCATTGTTGTCGTTTATAGAGATCGAGCTACTTTACGCTCACTGAATGGTTTCTTTTACGCACGGGGTTTTATATGAGTCTTTACGCTCATAAAAAACAATGTGTGCGTGAAGTCTATTTGAGCCATTTTACGCTCAAGGTTATTCGATAACCGCTTTACGCTGGAAACCCATGACAGAGCTAGTTTATGCTCATCTTTTTACGCCCGATTCGTTCTGGCCAGTCTGGAACGTGGTGTGCCTACGTGGTCTTCATGCCACCTATTTCGAAGAACGTGTGTACATGTATCATATTCTTACTGAAATGATGGGACACGTGTCAGCACATACAGAGGATGATTCTGATCGTGGAGGGCAGTTGTTAGCGTAAAGACAGATGTTGATACTCTTTTACGCACGAAAGCCCCAGTCTATAAATAGACTCATTTTTTTTCATACAACAGACACACACAGAGGGAGAGACAGGAGAGAATACAGAGATCAGAGCTTCGAGATTTTGATTCTCTAGAGCATCCTTCTTCAACTTTTCTTCCAGAACAAAGTGAAACAAAGCAGGAAAGCATTCGGCCTCGCCATCAGTGCCCAAGTGCGTCGATACCTTTCTGGTGCATTAGTTCTTCCAAATTGTTCTACTTCAAGCAGTGATCTTCATCATCATCATATGGTCCAAGGAACAAAGTGATCGTTTACGAATCAGACTTCTATAGCAATACTTTCCCAGAATCAAATTTGTACTTCTCGTACTTTTCTTCTTGTTTTTGTTTTCAAAAGCCAATTCCTCCGAGGCATTTTGTTAATCGAAACAAAAATGGCGACTCTGCTGGGGACGACCTTCTCCTCTGACGAGGAGGCGATTGCTCAATATGATGATGTTTCGGTCGGTTCGACCAAGAAGACTCTGGTGGTACACTTCGACCAGACTGCCTATGAAGAGATGCTCCGAACTGGGGGTGGTTCTTACCATTCCAATGTTCAAAAGTCTCGCACAGCACGAAAAGTTTGGATTCCCAAATCCAAAGTGATTTCTGATCTCTCTGCTGCTTCTATTGACAAGGGAGTTCTTTCCACTCCTGTCGTAGGGGCTCCCATTCGTAACGAGGCAGTCCCTACTTCAAAGTTGCACTCGAAGTGTGACGATTTGTCTCCCGTTTGTAACGGTAAAGATAACCAGGTTTCACACCCACTGCGTAAAAATTAAGTTTTACGCTCAGTGGGTAAGAACCAAATTTTACGCTCAGTTCATAAGAATGAGACTCCTGTTCGTAATGGGGCAGACTCTAAAGCTTGTGCTTCTGGGTGTAAGAATCAGTCTCCCGTCAGTGACGTGGTAGGCCCAAATAAATTACGCTCCTCGCGTAAAACAAAATCTCCCGTTGGAAACGTGGCAGATAATAAGATTTTACGTTCCATGCGTAAAGATAAATCTCCTGTCTATGACAGTATAGATGAAATTCACAAAGATGCTCACATGTCGAATGTGAATGTATCTAAACGTGTACAGCGTAAAAATATTGTTGGTAAAACTTCCGTTCTACACCAACGACCTTCTTATACTGCTTTACGCAAGGTACCAAATTTACAAATCACACGCCAGGAAAATGGAGTCCTGCGTGCTAAATCTCAAGATTTACGCACACAATTCCAAGCGCGTAGAAATGTACAATTTGGTTCTGCGAATGCAGCCAGTAATCTTCTTTATACACAAGGGACTAAACGTTTTTTTCACCCCCAATGTAATAAAGAAGATTACTTCATCCACTCCTTCTGACTTACGTGAATTGCTAATGCAAAAGCGTAAGAATAGACAATCTCCGGTGACATTCCCCCAAGAAAAACATCTTTGTGAATACCACCAGGTTGTGATCAACTGTTGTTGTTTGGCTTCAAGACGATCAGTTTTTGATTGATTGAGTTTCAATGTACCTCCACATCAAGCTGAAGACCAAGAACATGAACCGCCATATGTGTCAGTCAACATGGCATCTTATACTAACAGAGGACGACGTCCAAGACGGAACACGTCCCAAACTCCAAGTCAACAACAGCTCAACAGGCTTCTTGATTCCTTTGAAGGAGTATATCAGAATACTCGATCAAGAAGACGAAGATAATTGCAGACTTCTGATTCAGAGGCTGGGGGTACTCAATCTTTTGAGTCTGATACCGATAGCGTGGATTCATACTTCTATACAAACCCTTCTGTATCTTCAAGAGAGGTTGAATCCTACGTTGTTGGAGATGAGCCAGAGACATCATCTGCTAATACAGAACAACGTCTCACTGCTGTTGAACAATCACTGAAGGATATGCTTAACATGGAGCAAAACATGCATCAAATAATTTTGAATCAGCAAACTGCTCAACCGACAGCAGTGACACCGGTACCAGTAGCAGCACAAACTCAAGATAGTCAAGGGGCTGAAATACCTTTGAATATTCAAGAGCCCGCTGCTAATCAAAATTCTGCATCTTCGGATCCTATTCTTCCAGAAGATGTACCACCTCCAGTAGGGGTCATGGTGCATCCAACGACTACTCAGTCAAATGTGCTTCCTCAAACCAGTGAAGCCATTCAAGCAGTGCGTGAACTTAAAGCACAGTTTGAAGTTTTGAGGTACAAAGATCAACTCCAGAGGCTAGGGATTAAGCAACCTTATCCTCCTCATTGGAATGACGTACCCTTTCCACCGAAGTTCAAGCCACAATCCATGGTTTTGTTCGATGGAAAAGCATCTCCCAGTCAATATATCAATTACTTTGATATTATGACTGTACACTTGCAGAAAAATGATGCTCTTCTCATCCGAGTGTTCATCGGATGTCTGACGGATTCAGCTTACGACTGGTATCGCAGCTTACCTGATAACTCTATTTCATCTTTTGACGAATTCAAAGCAATGTTCCTCTCCCGCTTCTATGAAGGAGGTATGGACATGAACATGTCCTTCTTGATAGAAATCAAACAAAAGGAGAAAGAAGATACTCGGACATTCATTGAACGCTTCCGACAGGCTACTCTAAAGATGCCTCCTGGTATGCCAGATTCAGCATTGATTGACACATGCAAGATGAATCTGCGACCATCCATCGCTGTCTTCACGGGTTCCCAATTCACAGATTGGGCTTCGTTCATTATAGCAGCGGTTTCTGCCGAGACCAATGGTAGGTTGGCTCGCGAACATGGGATGATTTTTGCGTCAGAAGATAAAGGGAAGAAAAATAATCCTGGCAATAATCCCGGCAATCGTAATGTGAAAGGAAAAGATACTCTTATGGTCAATCTTTCCAAGAGCAAGACGACATCAAGCAATCAAGAATCTTCCAAGCCAAAGGAAGAATACTCCTTTGACGAAAGCGATATCCCAGGGATATTCCAATGTCTGGTCAAAAGTGGTAAACTTCAGATTCCAGAGCCAAAAAGGCCTAATGAGGTGAATTTGACTGACAATCCTAAGTATTGTATCTATCATAGATACATTAATCATCCTACCAGTGCTTGCTATATCTTGAAAAAGAAGATCCAAGAGCTGATAAATGGTGGCGCCATCGCTTTAACCAATGATGACCATACGGTGACAACCAATATGGTTTCTCTTCAGTTTGGGGATTTTCCTCCACAGCAAGTCCCAGATGGAATTATACCGATTCCGAAGGCGACGATGAAGATTGTGAATATCCCGCCTGCCAGAGAAGAAAATACAGGATTGCTGCCTCTCACATTGAAGAATGGTGAAATCATGTGGGTACATCCTGACTTAGTGCCTGAACTGGAAAATGAAGGTAAAACTTCAGAATCCAAGAAAGGCAAGAAAGTCAAAACTTGTAACATGATTTCTCATATTATTCCAGATCCTGATGATCTGGATCATCTATGGAACGGCCTCCCTCTGGAAGATAGACTGAAAGGACTAAACATCTGTCCTCCAAGTCTAGCTCCTCCTACCAAGCTCAAGCTTACTCATCAGCAGTGGCTAGCCATGAATAGTGTTCCTTTATACCGGGCACAACGAGTCTTTGCTGCTTATGAAAAGGCTCCAACATGGATTTCTTCTCGTTTCCCGAATCCTTCTTCTCCCTTAACTACAGAGACATTTGTACTTCATTCTCCGGTAGTTGCAGAGATTCATTCCTCGTCCTGTGCTGAAACGCCTGTTCAAAGTCCACTGCCTATCCATTTATATAGTCAGCAATCTGTCATTCTCATGAAGAAGATGGATTACGACTTTCAAAAGCCCGAAGGTTTGAACCATGATAAAGGAATCCGTCTTCCTTTACAAATTCAAAATCAGAATTCTACCGCTGGATTGGGTTCTGAAATTTCTCGTAACCATCCTCGTAAGAAGAAGGCTAAAGGAAGAAAGACTAAATCCTGTAATATAGTACTTTCTTCTCCTGAGCCTGAAGAAGAAACTTTTACTGGTACGAACGATCTAGAATCACCATTGATCGTCAATATTGGCAATTCTATGCAGAAGACGGATGATGGTCCACCGTTGACTAATCCGAAGCATAGTAATCAGACTATAAATGATGTAAATATTGCTCATCTCTTTGATATCAATAAAGATTTCCTTTTCGAGTATATGGCTATCAAGTTTATTGAGAAAATGACTTTATCTTCTGATAATCAAAGTCATCAATATAAAGACAACATAGATTCCTTATATGATGAATCCAGACAGATATTCTCAGTCAATATGGTTCAAACCGATGATGAATCAGAGCCATTTGAGAATGATCCTTGGGCTCAACAGATGGATACTCAATGGGAACTTCGTTTTGAACAGCGACAGCCACCTACAGAGGATGAGGTTATCCAGATCGATATTGGAAATGGAATTACGTCCAAACCAATATTCATCAGTAAGAATCTTTCTGAAAATGAAAGGGAAGAATTGACAAAACTTATCAAAGATTATATTGACATCTTTGCATGGAGTTATGAGAATATGCCAGGACTAGATCCTAAAGTTGCTACTCATAAACTTAATATTTTGTCTAATGTCAAACCGGTAAAACAACAGCAACGGCGCTTTAGACCAGATATGATGGATGCAATTGAAGCAGAAGTCAAAAAGCTGATCACTTGTGGTTTCGTTCGTGAAGAACAACACCCTGATTGGGTGGCCAATATCGTTCCTGTTATAAAGAAGAACGAAAAAGTCCGAGTTTGTATAGATTACCGAGATCTTAATACAGCTTGTCCAAAGGATGAATTTCCATTTTCCATTACTGATGTTATGATAGACAATACATGCGGTTTTGAACGTATGTCTTTCATGGACGGATTCTCAGGATACAACCAGATCAAGATGCATCCAGAAGATGAGAAGCATACATCTTTTCGAACACCTCTTGGGGTTTTCTGCTATACGGTTATGCCATTTGGTCTTAAAAATGCCGGTACCACATATCAACAGGCTATGAGCAATATCTTTCAAGAACATCTACAAAAAATAGTTGAATGCTACGTAGATGACATTGCTGTTAAAAGTCGGTCAAAGAATGATCACATTCAAGACTTGAAGACAGTATTTGAATTGATGCGCCAACATCAATTGAAAATGAACCCTACTAAATCTTTCTTAGGGGTTTCCAGTGGCAAGTTTTTAGGATTTGTCATTACCTCTCCGGGTATCCATGTTGATCCTGATAAGGTTAAAGCAATTCTTGAAATACGTCCTCTTCGTAATCTGAAAGAGCTCCGTGGCTTCCAGGGCCGTATTGCTTATATCAGAAGATTTATATCTAATCTTTCCGGGAGATGTCAACCTTTCTCCCGTCTATTAAAGAAAGGAGTATCTTTCGTCTGGGACAAAGCATGTCAAAATGCCTTCAATGACATTAAACAATATCTTACAAACCCACATGTCTTGGTACCTCCGGTAATAGGAAGACCATTTTTGCTGTACGTTCGAGCCTTGGATCATTCACTTGGCACTCTTCTGGCACAAAAAAGTGACATGGGTCATGAACAAGCAATATATTATCTGAGCAGAACGATGGTAGGAGCTGAATACAGATATACTCATGTAGAAAAGGAATGTCTAGCTTTGGTTTTTGCTGTCCAAAAGACAAGGCACTATGTCACTGGACAGACTATTCATGTCATCTCCAGAATAAATCCCATTCGGATATTGATGAGGAAACCGAGCATTCTTAATTCCAGGTAAGCTACCTGGGCGATGTTGCTCACTCCTTATGACATGATCTATGTACCTCAAAAATCAGTAAAGGGCCAAGCATTAGCTGATTTCTTAGCTGCTCATCCTGTACCCGAAACTTTGAAGTTATATGAAGACATTCCAGACGAAGTAGTGGATTGCAACATGGCTTTGAAAAATGACATATGGCAATTATATTTTGATGGAGCATCACGAGCGGGACCTAAAGGCAATATTATCTCTGGGGTAGGAATTGTCCTGGTTTCTCCTGACAAAATGGTTATATACCGTGCCTATTCTCTTAATGAGCCGTGCTCTAACAACGTAGCAGAATATAATGCTCTATTGATTGGTCCCCAAGTAGCAAAACAATTGGATATCGGATTCCTAGAAGCTTATGGAGATTCACAATTGATTGTCAATCAAGTTAGAGGGACGTATGAAGTCAGAAATCCTGATCTCATCCCTTATCATGAAGTGGTAGTCGAGTTGGTCCTTTTATTCAAAGGATTCTTCATTGAATTTGTACCACGTTCTCAGAATGTAGAAGCTGATGCTCTTGCCAGCTTAGCTGCAGATTTGGCTGTCCCGATCCGAAGGCAAAATACAATTACTTTGTTAGATCGAGATTTATTCTGTGTGAAGAATAATCTGTATATCGAACAAAGTTATGTTACAGAGGCAAGTTCCCAGCAGAAAGATTGGAGAACACCATTCATTGATTATGCAGTTCATAGAATTTTGCCTGAAGATCCTAAAGAAGCTGCATCAATTAAAAGACGATCATTTCGATTATATTATGATCCGTCTTTGCATATGCTATATCGGCATTCATATGACGGACTCTTGCTGCGTTGTCTTTCAGAAAGTGAAGCCAAACAAACACTGCGTGAGGCTCATGATGGTGTCTGTGGTGCCCATCAACCGGGTCCAAAGTTGCAAGATCGTATTCGAAGAATGGGGTATTATTGGCCCTCCATGATAGCAGATGCTGTAGACTATGCCAGAAGATGTAAAGCATGCCAGATTCACGCAGATTTTATTTATCAACCTTCTGAATTTCTACATCCTACAGCAGCCTCTTGGCCTTTCGAAGCTTGTGGTATGGACATTATTGGTCCTATTAACCCCCCTTCTGTCAAAGGACATCGGTTTATACTGGCTATAACTGATTACTTTTCAAAGTAGGCAGAAGCAGTTCCACTTGTTGAAGTAAAGACATCTAATATCGTCAGCTTCATTAAACATCATGTCATTTATCGTTTCGGGATTCCGCGACGAATAATTCATGACAATGGACCACAGTTTGCCAGTCAGGCATTTTATCGGTTCTGTGACAAGAACCGAATTCAAAATCTGGCTTCTATGGCTTATAATCCGGCTGCTAATGGTTTAGCTGAAGCCTTCAACAAAACGATCATCAAACTTCTCAAAAAGTTTGTCTCTTCTAAAAAAAGAGATTGGAATGAGAAGCTTGGAGAATGTTTATGGGCATACCGAACAACAGTCCGGACTCCTACTGGTTTTACACCATTTTTACTGGTTTATGGTTGCGAAGCTGTCCTCCCATTGGAAATCCAGATCCCTTCTCTCCGAATCGCTATTGCTAATGAGCTAACTACAGAGAATAATGATCGCTTACGCCTCCAAGAACTTGAAGGATTGGACGAGAAGCGTCTTCAAGCACAACAGCATATTGAGCTATATCAAGCCCGTATATCTCGAACTTTCAATCGTAAAGTCAAAGAGAGGGTATTCAAAATTGGCGAACTTGTGTTGGCTGTCCGAAGGCCAATGGTAATGACTCACAAGAGCAAAGGGAAGTTCCAAGCAAAATGGAAAGGCCCGTATGTGATTGAGTCCGTGTTCTCTAATGGTGCTTACCGGTTATCAAAACCCAATGGAGATCTACTCATGCTGCAGATCAATGGCAAATTTCTCAAGAAATACTATGTATAAAAGGAAAAAAAAGAAGACAGGACAAAAATAAAACTTCTTTTATTATTTTTGTTCAAAATAAAGATTAAGGACGAGGGCCACTCCCTTCCTTATTGAATACATAGTCAGCCAATACAGAGAAGGCATCGTTTCCTGAACCCATGAAAAATTGGCAGACAGCCATCCTCAATGCTTCTTCTTCAGGAGTTTTCCCGGGCTCTACTAGGAAAGCAAGAATGTCCTGGGGCGACTTGGGCGTAGAAGAACTGTTGCTCACTTCAGTCGGGCTTGTCACTATTGGCTCAGCGGGGCAGGTCTAAGTGATGTCCTCAATGTCCCTAGAGACTTCATTCTTTTGCTGTGCATCCTCAGAAGACATTCTTAATTGAGGAGCAGAAATGGGAATGGAAAGTTTACAGAGAGTTCTCGTCTATTTATAGAAAAGGATTATTAATGAACCGGTCTCTGAAATTGAAAACAACTTCTCATTTCCGAAAAGACCCGTTCGTTCATATTACTAGGTTCATCCATTTAATCATGGAACTTGAATCGTCCTTTCTGTTTCCAAGAAACACGCTGATTCATCCACTGCCTTAACATTTACGCTCACAACATCTGTCTCCTTAGCCCCCAGCCACCAAGATTTGGTTAAGCTGATTTCTTGTCTCTGGGAAAGAGATTTTATATATCTTCTATTTTATCGATTGATTAGAAGGTGGGATTTGCTATTTATCATGTTTCCATGACCTCTGAATAAATAACCTACTTTATTTTTCCTATCTATCACTTCTACTTTCGACCTCTGCATAGATATTAATCGAATTTTCTTTTGAGTTCATATATGCTATTATGTCCATATTACCTCTGATAGCATCATATACTCTAAAACAGAAAATAAGATTTTATTTATCTATCATGTCCATATTACATCCAGATAGATACAAATCATTGATCATAGAAGAATCATCATTTCATTCCCATACTATCATAAAAGTCTATTATATTTCTTAGACTTTTCTTTATAATGGAAATCTATTACAAATTTTGGATTTTCATTCTATACCACAACAATAACCTAATAGAGATCTATCTTCTTCTTTGGATCTTCACCGTCGGGTTCGTTGTTGGTGGCAGTTCCTGACTGTCTGAGCCCCAGTGGTAACCGGAACAGCAGGAAACAAACTCTGGTCTTATCTCTCAGACGAGAGGAGAACCCCAGAGTAGGGCAGCCCGAAGGCGTGTTGCTGCCAATACAACTGGTGGATTAGGGGCAGCACCTCAAAGGAGATAGGAACGTATCCAGCATTGGGATACGATTCCTAGTTCTGCCGTGAAAGGAACTCTACTACCCGATCCCTCGGGGTAGAGTTGACTCCACCGTCCAACTCTCTGTGTATAAAGGCTCTTCCTACCAACGGAGGAAGACCCTTCTATCTCACGAAGAGTTCTGAGTTGTTTGATTTGCGCGTCAAAAGTGCATGAGCTCCCTGATGTTGATGTCAGAAGAACGCTCTCCACAGCGTCGAAGTCACCAATGCCAGTTCTGAAAAAGCTCTTCAGCCAGGCTTCTGCAGAAAACAAAGAAGAAGAAGTGTCATCAAATGCGTATCGAACGCTAACTAAAGACAGATGGCAAGGCTTTTACGCCAGTGTTTCAACAAGACTTTTTACGCCAGTGCTTCATAAAGGCTTTCACGCCATTTGCTTCAGCAAGGCTTTTACGCTGGTGCTTCACAAAGGCTTTTATGCCAGTAATATAACAAGGCTTTTACGCCGGCACTTCACGAAGGCTTTTACGCTAGTGATATGACGAGGCTTTTTACGCCAGTGCTTCAGCACGGCTTTTACGCCAGTGCTTCAAATAAGGCTTTTACGCCAGTACTTCAGCAAGGCCTTACGCTCGTAAAATAGCCATTTTCAAAAACAAGAAATTCGAAGACAGATATTTACTTACGGTCGAACTTGCCATTTGAGTCGAAAGGTTTGGCTCTAATGATGGTTGAATCTACGCCTAATGTTCGGCCATGCAAAGGAACAACGTTGAAAAGCTCCGCCATCTCTTATTTGAAGAACAACATCGCAGAAAGCTATCTTCAGGAGGATGAGTACGAGAATACATGAAACATTCTCGGCTATTTATAAAGACTGAAGAAGTTATTAAGATGAGTCTTTTTCGGGAGAAGATCTTATTTAAAGGATCTTGTAACCATAAAATAGACACCACGTGTTGGTTTGTTTCTTGGGAATCAACAATCACGGAAGCAGTCAACAGAAGTGCATAAACAAATGCACGTTCATAGATGGGGTTTAAACATCAAATATTTTATTTATAAAGGATGGAAGCGGATCCCTACATATAAAAGTCGCAGTACACAGAATATTATTATTCTTTGGGTTGACAAAGGGATGCACCCAACTCACGCATACTGCGAATCCCAGAGCGACGCATCAGACAAAGGAATGCTTCTGCGTCACCCGGTCCCTCGTATGCAGTTGAAGGACCACCATCAATACGACTGAAGACTGCTGGGGTCAGCCCAAAGCACTTTAGAAGATTTTGCGCTCGCTCGTTCTCTATCTCGAGGTTAAGCCTGGCGACCGAGGCACCCTCCACAATTGGCTCTTTCTTTGGTGCCATATCAACTATGAGGATGAATATTAAGAGTAAAGAGTTTGTCCTTATTTATACAAATTAAAATGACTCTTCACATTCCTCATTGGAAACCGCTCACTCGGGAAGATGAAGATACATTTGAAAGTTACGAAGAAGAAAATTTATTGTGGCGGTTAAAGTGTTGACCAACATTATTTTTCTCTCTTGAACATTATGCTGACTGTTGGATATCCCTGCTCTTACGCGGTTGACTGTTGCGTATCCCAAATTTTGCGCTCAGCAAATCTCAACTTTTACGCTTCTGTTCAAAGTGTTTCAAATTTTGGGACATTTGAAAACTTTGAAGGGGGTCTTGTAGGAGCGTAAAAAGTGTTTCAATGAGGGAGTCATCTCAGTCATAAGTGGCCCGCTTTACGCCTAACAGAGCAGGGAATTTCTTTACGCCCAAGACAAGGCTAATTGTATTACGCCTAAGCAGATTGATCTTTTTACGCTTGGGTCTACACCGGTGATTTTACGCCAAGGACTGAAGCAGCATCTTTCACGCTGGACAAAAGCCATCAAATCTCGCATTTAAAGCTGACTTTGACATGAAGATATCAATGATGGCATTTACCACAGAATTCAATGGAATTTGTCTCATACAAAGACCATTGTTGTCGTTTATAGAGATCGAGCTACTTTATGCTCACTGAATGGTTTCTTTTACGCACGGGGTTTTACATGAGTCTTTACGCTCATAAAAAACAATGTGTGCGTGAAGTCTATTTGAGCCATTTTACGCTCAAGGTTATTCGATAACCGCTTTACGCTGGAAACCCATGACAGAGCTAGTTTACGCTCATCTTTTTACACCCGATTCGTTCTGGCCAGTCTGGAACGTGGTGTGCCTACGTGGTCTTCATGCCACCTATTTCGAAGAACATGTGCACATATATCCTATTCTTACTGAAATGATGGGACACGTGTCAGCACATACAGAGGATGATTCTGATCGTGGAGGGCAGTTGTTAGCGTAAAGACAGATGTTGATACTCTTTTACGCACGAAAGCCCCAGTCTATAAATAGACTCATTTTTTTTCATACAACAGACACACACAGAGGGAGAGACAAGAGAGAATACAGAGATCAGAGCTTCGAGATTTTGATTCTCTAGAGCATCCTTCTTCAACTTTTCTTCCAGAACAAAGTGAAGCAAAGCAGGAAAGCATTCGGCCTCGCCATTAGTGCCCAAGTGCGTCGATACCTTTCTGGTGCATTAGTTCTTCCAAATTGTTCTACTTCAAGCAGTGATCTTCATCATCATCATATGGTCTAAGGAACAAAGTGATCGTTTACGAATCAGACTTCCATAGCAATACTTTTCCAGAATCAAATTTGTACTTCTCGTACTTTTCTTCTTGTTTTTGTTTTCAAAAGCCAATTCCTCCGAGGCATTTTGTTAATCGAAACAGATATTATCGAAGATTTGTGCAGGATTTCTCCCGGGTTGCAGAGCCGTTGACTCGGTTGACCCCGAAAGATGCTGAGTATGTTTGGTCAGAGGAGTGTCAGGCAGCTTTTGATGAGTTAAAGAAGCGGCTTACGACAGCTCCGATTCTGACATTGCCTTCAGGATTAGGTGGTTTCACTATTTATAGTGATGCTTCAGGGAAGGGGCTGGGTTGCGTCTTGCAGCAGCATAGGAAGGTGATTGTCTATGCTTCTAAGCAATTACGTTCCCATGAGAAGAACTACCCTATCTACGACCTAGAGCTGGCAGCAGTGATATTTGCTCTGAAGTTGTGGAAGCATTATCTGTATGGAAAGAGGGTGGAGATCTTCACAGATCACAAGAGCTTAAAGTATGTGTTCACTCAGAAGGAGTTGAACATGAGGTAGCGCAGATGGCTAGAGTTGATGAAGGACTTTGACATCCTACTTCAGTATCACCCAGGAAAGGCCAACGTGGTTGCCGATGCCTTGAGTAGGTATCTGAAAGCCATGTGTTTGACTATGGATCGGCATTTGCTTGCAGACTTAGAGAGCCTTGGGATTGAGGTGATCGTGCCCGGAGTGCAGATGCAGTTATGGAGGATGCAGATTCAGTCAGACTTGGTAGAGAGGATCAAGTCGGCACAGTTTGAGAAAGTTGTTCTGCGGTGTCTCCGAGAGCAGGTTCGCGCAGGATTGCTGGAGGGCGAGTTTTCTCTTGCGGAGGATGGTGCCTTGAGGCACAGTTCCAGATTATAAGTGCCCAGCAGGGAGCTCAGGAAGCAGGTTATGCAGGAGGCCCACAGATCTCAGTACTCTATACACCCGGGTGCCAACAAGATGTACCGAGATCTGAGGGAGCATGTTTGGTGGTCAGAGATGAAGCGGAAGGTGGCTCGCTTCGTGGCTAGGTGCTTGGTCTGTCAGCAGGTTAAGGCAGAGAGGCAGAGGCCCGGTAGATTATTGTAGCCGCTATCCATTCCCGAGTGGAAATGGGAGCATATTACTATGGACTTCGTATCCGGATTGTCGCGTACACTAGGAGAAAAGATGCGATTTGGGTCATCGTTGACAGCTTGACCAAATCGGCCCACTTTTTGCCATTCAAGGTGGGTACGTCTACAGAGAGGCTGGCGGAGATGTATATGCGGCATATAGTCAAGATTCATGGCCTTCCGGTCAGTATCATCTTAGATCGGGATAGTCGCTTTACTTTCTATTTCTGGAGGAGTCTGCAGACCAGCTTGGGCACTCAGCTCAAGTTTAGTACTGCATACCACCCCCAGACGGATAGACAGTCGGAGAGGACTATTCAGACACTTGAGGATATGCTGAGGACGTGGGTCCTGGACTTTGAAGGTTCCTGGGAGGATCATCTACATTTGGTGGAGTTTGCTTATAACAACAGTTTCTAGGCCAGCATTGAGATGTTACCTTTCAAGGCTCTGTACGGGTGTAGGTGTCGTATACCCTTATCTTGGGATGATGTTGGTGAGCGAGCTTTACTGGGGCCAGAGATGGTTGTTGACACAGCCGAGAAGGTGAAGCTCATCAGGGACAGACTTCGCGTAGCGTAGGACAGACATCGGCACTGGGCCGATAGCCACCGGAGGCCGTTAGAGTTTGAGGTACAAATTAGAGTAGAATTAGATTTAGGTTTATTTATTTGTGATTTTTTATCACGTTTATTTATCATAATTAATTGAGACCTTGCTTGTGATTAGGTTGGAGACCAGGTTTTCTTGAGGATATCTCCGACTCGTGGTACGATATGTTTTGGTGGAGGCGGGAAGCTTAGCCCGCGCTTCATCGGCCCTTTCGTTATCAGCGGAAGAGTCGGTGATGTTGCATACAGGCTAGACTTGCCACCTGCACTTGTGGGGGTCAACAACGTATTCCATGTATCATAGTTGAGACGGTACGTGGCTGATCCTAGCCATGTCCTCGATCATTCGGAAATTGAGGTTGGACCTTCTCTTAGCTATCCAGAGCAGCCAGTGGAGATACTGGATCGACGGAAGAAGGTTCTGAGGAACCAGGTGATACCCTTGGTACGTGTCGCATGGAGGCATCATTCTCCAGGAGAGTCTACCTAGGAGAGAGAGGATGAGATGCGCGAGCGTTATCCATATCTTTTTAGACCGTGAGGTATACTTTCAATCATTCTCATCAGTTACATTTCGCCTTTCAATTTTGAGGACGAAATTCTTTTAAGGAGGGTAGATTTGTCACTACCACATTTCTAGTATGAGGGTATTTTTGACATTTTTGGGGTTATTTAAATTTATTTGAATTTATTTGAATTTTATATATTTTATTTAGGAATTTTTAATGATTATTTAAATTGTGTGATTAAATCCTAGTTAATTATTTGCCATGTGGTTTTGGTTAGCCTAACCTAGATTGGACCTAACCTAGATTAGTCATAACTAATTTTAGTTAGCCAATTTGAGAATTAGATGGGTTGGATTTTGGTTTAAGTCAAGTTTAGTTAAGTGAGTTTGTTTAAGACTAGGAAATAGCCCTTTGTTCTAGACCACACAATACCCTTGATTCATCCCTAGCCATAGGATGCAACCTAGAAACCCTAACCTAACCTAGTGGCCAGCCAAGGCTTGTCCCCATTCCCTATATAATATCATTTTGGGGATTTGAGCCTCCTTCCAATAGTTTATCATTCTTTCCTCAAGACAAGGTGAGCCTACACTTCATTTCTCCATAGATCATTCAATATAGGTCTATTTTCATTAGGATTTCCTCCATGGCACTCTAAATACTGTTCCACTATTGTTTGTGGAGTCACATCACAGGTTTGGAACAATTTGAGGGAGTTTTGAAGCTTGGAGAACCATTCTCTATTGGGGTTTTTTGAGGATTTTGCAACCATAGGTAACTTCCATAATACTCAATGAAATTCTATTTTATTCCAAATCTAGGGACCCCTAGGTCTAACCTAGCTGTAGGAATAGGTAACCCTAGCTTTTGAGCACTGTACGTGTCCGTATCGGACACGTATCAGTCACTATTCTTAAGTGTTTGTCGAAATGCCTCAAAGGACATTTCGATTCTTTTGTGCAAACTTTTTAAATAGGATTTAGTGTTTTGATCTTGTTTATGGGTTTTCAGTGTCTGTGTGAGGTTTTCGTGTCGTGTCGGGTCTCGGGGAACACGCGGACACGCGGTGCCCACACGCGCGTGCGCACAGGTTTGACCCCCTGATGTTCGGGGGCCATAACTTACAGGACACGCCACATCAACACGCGACACTTGACACATAGTTCATACTCATGACTGACACAACATGTGTCGAGTCTCAGACCCCCACGTGTCGTGTCGAACACGTACGAACGCGTGCATCAAATTTACACTGAACTGGGTTCAGTCATTTTCGAGCACTGATACGCGTGTCATATCGTACGCACGCGTATCGTGGACACGTGGCAGGGTGTCCTAGCCCTAGCCCTATACTTGGTTGACACTTGGACACGACCACGAGGTCTGTGTCGTGTCGTGACGTGTGCACGAACACTGTGAACACGTGCATGATAAGTTGTCTGTTTGTGCACTGTTTTCATATTTGTTTCGATTGGACACGTTTGTGTCCACTTGGGTGGACACGAACTCGTTGTGGGACACGTACACAATATATAGATACATTACCAACCACTAGTTCATTATTTTAACTCGATTTTGTAGATCAATTCTTATTTTTCCCTAATTCCTGATACCTACATTAACAGTTCACTGTTCCTATTTTTCTAGATTTTTAGTATGAGTTTTAGCTTCAATTTTAACCTAGATAACACTATTATTTGCATGATTTTAAAGCTCTAATATATTCACCTATGTGTTTACTAACAGTATGTCAATTTTGGATTGATTTGGGACTGTATTGGGTTCAAAAACTGAGAATGAAGTATTAGGCTTAAAACTGGAAAATGTTTAACTGTTAAAACTGATTTTTGGGGGTTTTGTTTGAACTGGAATGAGTGTTGGCTGAACTGAAATAGATGTTCTTTAATGTATTAATCAGTGTATTGTTGACTAGACTGTTTAACTGAGTTTTTGTGAACTATGTTGAATGATTCCAGTGCAGTAAACCTGAGATTGACTTGTCTGGACTGTTTCACTGTTTTTGGAAATTCAGTTTTCATTACATGTATATAATGCACTGATTTTCTATTGTTTCACACTGTTTTCATGCATCACACACATACACCCTAGTGTCTAAGCCTCACACTCTCTCAAGTCACACACACACACATGCCTCACTTCACTCACACACACACATTAGCGTGCACCAGGTTCACTCTCTCACACCTTCATTCTCTTGACACTCATCCTCATGACACACACACACATACACTTGGACACATATTTATGTGTCCCCCTCTCTATACATATGCATATATATGTATTAACATATAATGTTGTATGGTATACACATAAAGTCTATAGGTTTATATATTCTAGTTATATTATATAACACATCAATGTGTGTGTGTGTATATATATATATATATATATATATATATATATATATTGTCATATAATGGATGTATCTAATATGTGATTAGGAGCCTATATATGTCAATATAGGATTTCTATATTAGATTGTGTGGTATGGAAATATATGTATTGTTTTAGATATAGATATTGTATATGGTATTGCTTAGCCCATGGCCTAGTCTCTTAGCCTATGGCCTATGTGTGTGTCTGCTTGACTAGTGAGCCTAGAATAGACTGGTGTAGTTTTGTTTGACTTAGAATAGACTAGTTAGACTAGTATAGACTAGTTTGACTTAGTTTGACCATAGTTGACCTAGTTTGACTTAGTTTGACCATAGTTGACCTAGTTTGACTTCTAGGGTTGACCAGAGTTGTCCAAGAGTTGACTTGGGCCTAGATTGACCTAGAATTATGTAGAATGCATAGTAGGACTTCATTATATCATTTCAGATTTGTTGTGACTTGTGCTGTTCTGATTAGGAGCCAGACACCACTCCTCGGACAGTACTTTCATATTGAACACTTAGATACCAGGCGAGTACATTCTCTGATCATTTCATATCCTGCTTAGAATTATTTCCTGTATTAAATTACTTTACTTGTTACTGTCACGTTGGTCACACGAATTGGTACTATATGGATCCCTTCTTGAGATGTTATCCTTAGGGAGCATCGGGTACTATATGTTCTGTGCGTTTTACTTACATGGCGTATCACTATGCTTTATTGGTTCTTTGATCACTTGTGACATATACTCTTATGATCACAGAGTCTCCTAGAAACTCTTATCCCATTTACTGGGTATCCTAGAATCTCCTAGAATCCCTATTTATGGGACATCCATGTATCATCCTTCGGGGGCTTTGCATGGAATCATAACATAACCTGGTTGGATCCTTGTCTATTGATTGGGGGTACGGGGGAGTAGAAGTAGACATGTGAATAATACCTAAGTAGTTTCTTATCAGAATCTTTCCATAGTGTCTTATCAGAATCTCCTATGCCATTTATATGTCTATATTGTACTCTGACTCACTAGCCACTGTTAGTCTCTATTTATAGTAGATATTTCTATTACAGCTCTCTCTCTGTTTACATACTGCATTTCTTTCAGTACATGTATCTTACTTTACTGCATGATTATATTTTTTAACCTGCTATGAACTGTTGAGATGTACTGTGCTCGCTCCTGTCCTGACTGGACCTGTTGAAAATATTACAGAGGACGAGGAGGAGGCCTGTGTGGATACCTTCTACGGGGCATCCCTAGACGATACTTGCGAGCTGGACTCTCAGGAGGACCCAACTCTAGCTGAGGACATCACCCCCACTGCCTAGACTAGTTTAGTTAGGCCTTATCTTATTTTTATGTTGTCTTGAGACTGTTTATCTAGACTTTACTTCAGTTCATAGATTCTGAGTTGTATATATTCTTTCGTATTCAGTAGCTGGGATTTGTACTCTGGATATTGTTGGGATGTTATCTTAGACTACTTTATCATCTATTTTTCCTTGAGTTCTATGTCATATCTTGCTATCTCTTCCTTAGTTGTGATTGAATTCATTTACTGCTATGTCACCCCCATTCGGGGAGTATAAACTGTTTAGAGATATATTGCTAGATGTATGTTGACCTAGGACAGCGTTCTACCGCCGACTCTGCGGCGTAGGCTGGACGTATCCACGACTCGTGCCCTTACTCTAGGGTGCGGGTCGTGACATACCTTCACAGGATGATATGCTGATGGAAGACAATTGGCATGACTTTCCTCTATACTATACAGGATATGTCAATTCAATGAAAGTCGATCGTATTTTGATAGATCCAGGGTCAGCACTCAGCATTATGTCGAAGACAATGCTGGATGCACTAAAAATCCTCGTGCATAGTCTTTCCAGCACAATCACCACCATCTTGGGGTTCAACCAAGGAAGAAGTGAACCTTTGGGCAAGATTCGCCTAAAACTCCAAATAGGCAATCTTCGCACAAAAGTGACCTTCAACATTATAGACAACCTTGGTTGTTCTTACAATGCTTTGTTGGGGAGACCATTTTTGCATGAGCACAACATTGTTCCATCTACTCTCCATCAATGTTTCAAATATGTTGATGACAATGGAGAGGTCCAAAAGGAGGTTGCGGATCTTTATCCTTTCAAGGGTGTCGATGCATACTGCAATGATGCTCGTATATACAAGGATGAATTTATGAAGGTTGTACTAGCTCTAGACACTGAAGAAGAACAAGAAGCAGTGCCCAAAGACAACCTCATCATACCTGTCAAAGGGCGTGTTTCTCATCCTCAGTCCTCCAAACCACTAGCTATTCACTTGCCAGTCCAGAAGCAACCAACCGATGATGGTCAAGATCAAAGGAAGCTCACCTCTTCTGAGCCACTTGTTATCAATTTACGTCATAACAAGGATAAAAGGAAGCTCACCTCTTCTGAGCCACTTGTTATTGATTTAACTCATAACAAGGACAAAAGGGAGCTCACCTCCTCTGAGCCACTTGTTATTTACCTTCGTCGTAACAAGCCTCCCCCACGTTTTTCTTCTCCCCCTCTTGTAATCAATCTGACCAAGCATGCTAAGGCTAAGGGTCCTGTTGCAAATACAGATGTACAAATCAATAAAAAAGCATCTACTTTCAGTATACTGATGTCATTTATCATGCTAAGTGTTATTTGGATATGTTACATAGCTTCAAGTCATTTACAATAGGAGTTGTACAGTCTCTTCAAACAGAGGTCTCACTTGAACATCCAGATGACTCATATCGTGTTGTTTCTGCTCGAAAGAAAGGCGAAAGTCCAATATTTTTTAGTAAAGGACCAGGACAAAAATTCAGCTATACGGATGATAGCAAAAGTAACGATACAGGACATCTCCAACTTCGTCGTTACAGTCAACAATCAAAAGATATCATCCGAAAGATGGGTTATGATTTCAAGAATGGCCTCAACTATGGCAAGGGTAGACGAACTCCTATTCGTACAACTGTTCCGAAAGAAAAGTCAAAAATGTATTATAGCAGGACCAAAAGAGGTCTCGGATATACTTTACCTTTGGTATTATCCCCAGCAGTCTCCGAATCTGATAGTGAAGAGCGCTCTAATTTTTCTGATTCCAGATTATAGAACTCTGATACTAGCATTGGTCAAGTTCATCGGCTGATCGTATCATCTAACATGGTCTCCGTTGAACTTCCGGAAGGATATGATGAGGATATGGAAGAAAATCCTGAAGCAGATCTTTGGGTTCAACGAATGGATACCCAATGGAAACTCCGATTCGAACAACGAGAACCTCCTACTGAAGATCAATTGGTTCAAATTGATTTAGGAGAGAGCGGGTCATCCCGTCCAATATTCATCAGCAAGAACCTTCCAGAGGCAGATAAGCAAGAATTAATTCTTTTTATTCGAGAATACAATGATGTCTTTGCTTGGAGTTACGAAGACATGCCAGGCTTAGATCCCAAAGTTGCTACTCACAAATTGAATATCTTGCCTAATGCAAAACCAGTCAAACAGCAACAGCGGCGCTTCAAGCCAGAGATGATGGACGCATTTGATGATAAAGTCAAGAAGCTCATCGCTTGTGGCTTTATTCGAGAAGAACAACATTCTGATTGGGTAGCCAACTTTGTTCCAGTCCTGAAGAAAATCGGCAAAGTTCGAGTTTGCATCGACTTTCGGGATCTTATTGAAGCATGTCCAAAAGATGAATTTTCTCTCCCTATCACGGACGTCATGATTGACAACACCTGCGGGTTCGAACGAATATCTTTCATGGATGGATTCTCTGGATATAATCAGATTCGGATGAATCATGAAGATGAAAAACACACTTCTTTTCGCACTCCTCGTGGAGTCTACTGCTATACTGTGATGCCATTTGGTCTCAAGAACGCTGGTGCAACTTACCAATGAGCTATGAGTACCATCTTTCGAGATCATCTTCGTAAGACTGTCGAATGCTATGTCGATGATATTGCTGTCAAAAGTCGTCTAAAGGAAGATCACATTCAAGACTTGAGAACCATCTTCAATCCCATGCGCCAGCATCAACTCAAAATAAATCCTACCAAGTCATTCTTGGGTGTCTCTAATGGAAAATTTCTCGGCTTCGTCATTACCTCTAAGGGTATACACGTGGATCCCGAGAAGATCAAAGCCATTCAAGAGATGAGTCCTCCACGCAACCTAAAAGAGCTACGAGGATTCCAAGGTCGACTTGCGTACATCAGGAGGTTCATTTCAAATTTGTCTGGACGCTGCAGACCATTTACTCAGCTAATGAAGAAAGGTGTATCTTTTATTTGGACTGAAGAATGTCAACGAGCATTCGAAGATATAAAGCAATATCTCATGAACCCACCAGTCTTGGTGCCACCGATTTCAGGCATATCGTTCTTAATGTATGTACGTACTATGGATCATTCATTGGGTGCTTTACTTGCCCAAAAGAACAAAGAAGGTCATGAACAGGCCATCTATTATCTTAGCCGTACTATGATTGGTGCTGAACACCGTTATAGTCCGGTCGAAAAAAGAATGTCTAGCTCTTATGTTTGCTGTTCAAAAGATAAAGCATTACATCATTGGTCAAACTATTCATGTTATATCCCGAGTTAATCCTCTTCGGGTACTTTTGAAGAAGCCTAGCACACTCAATTCTCGGCTGGCTACATAGGCCATTCTGCTAGCCCAATATGACATGGTATATGTTCCTCAAAAATCTGTCAAAGGTCAAGCGCTGGCATATTTCTTAGCAGCTCATCCTGTTCCAGAGACATCCAAACTCTATGATGAAATTCCAGACGAGACATTGGAATCCAATACAATCTCCAAAGAATTTCCTACTTAACGTCTATTCTTCGACGGTGCATCCAGGATCGGACCCAATGGTGCCATTGTTGTAAGAGTTGGAGTTGTCCTCATTTCTCCAGATGGGTCAACTATTTAAAGAGCTTACTCCCTAGATGAACCTTGCTCTAACAATATAGCTGAATACAATGCTTTACTCATCGGTCTTCAGTTAGCCAAACGACTCGATATCGAATATCTTGAAGTCTATGGCGACTCTAAGCTGGTGGTTAACCAGGTTAGAGGAACCTATGAAGTTTGCCATCAAGATCTGGTGCCTTATCATGAAGCAGCAATCAGCATGGCTACATCATTCAAAGCCTTCTTTATCGAATATGTTCGCCGAGCTTGCAATACTGAGGCAGATGTTTTGGCCAATCTTGCAGCAGTCTTAGCCATCCCTATCAAAAGACAGCAGGTGGTGGTTGTCTCTAACCGAAAATTGTTTTGCATTGAGAACAATCGTAATATTGAGTTCAGTAACTTCACTGATGCCAATGTTATCAATGAATATTGGAGAACTCCTTTTATCGATTTCGTAGTTCACGACATACTCCCTGAAGATCCCAAGGAGGCCACGAGTATTTGTCGACGATCTCTCCGGTTCTACTACAATCAAACCACCAAGACTCTCTATCGGCAGACTTATGACGGTCTTCTTATGCGCTGTCTTGCTGGTGATGAAGTAAAGCAAGTGTTGCGTGAAGCTCATGATGGTGTCTGTGGAGCACATCAACCCGGTACTAAGTTACAAGATCGCATTCGACGCATGGGTTACTACTGGCCCTCTATGGTATCAGATGCCATCGAATATGCAAGAAAATGTCGAGTATGTCAAATCCATGAAGATTTCATCCATCAATCTTCAGAATTTCTGCATCCGACTGCTGCTTCCTGGCCTTTCGAAGCTTGGGACATGGACATTATAGGTCCCATCAATCCTCCTTCTTCTAGAGGACATCAGTTCATACTAGCGATAACCGACTACTTCTCTAAGTGGGCTGAAGCTATACCTTTGGCTGAAGTTAAAACCAGCAGTGTCATCAACTTCGTCAAACACCATATCATCTATAGATTTGGTGTACCTCGAAGAATCATTCATGACAATGGACCACATTTCATCAGTCAAAATTTCACAAGATTATGTGACGATCATCGAATTAACAATGTCGCTTCTACAGCTTATAATCCTGCCGCTAATGGTTTAGCTGAAGCCTTCAACAAGACTATCATCAAGCTTCTCAAGAAGTTTGTATCCACTAACAAATGAAACTGGAGCGAGAAGCTTGGCGAATATCTTTGGGCTTACCGTACTACGGTCCGCAACCCCACAGGCTGTACACCCTTCTCTCTAGTATACGGCTGTGAAGCAGTTCTACCCTTGGAACTTCAAATCCCATCCTTAAGGATTGCCATCGCTAATGAGCTCACTACCGAGAACAATGATCTACTTCAAACTCGACGAGAAGCAGTTAATGGCTCAACAGCATATTGAGTTATATCAAGCCCGCATCTCGAAGACTTTCAACCGTAAAGTTAAAGTCAGAGCCTTTCAGAAAGGAGAACTTGTTCTGACAGTCAGACGTCCCATGACTATGACTCATTCGAGTAAAGGCAAATTCGATGCGAAGTGGGAAGGTCCATATATCGTGAGCAAAGTCTTCTCAAATGGAGCCTATCAACTCACAAAATTGGATGGTCGAGTTGCAATGATGCCCATCGATGACAAATTCCTCAAAAAGTATTATGTATAAATGTAAAAGAGAGTGCTTATAATCATCAGACAAGTTCATAAATAAAATTTGATTTTATTTCATCATGAATGATAGTACATAATATCAAGGGAGGTCACTATCATCCTTCTCAAAATTGGGACGTGGACCACTTCCGTCCTTATCAAAGACATAATCGGCAAAAGAGCCGAGAACATCCTTGCTCAAATCTACCAGGAACTTGCAAGCAGCCATCCTCATAGCCTCTTCTTCTTTCGTCGTCCCTGGTTCAAGCAGGAAGTCCAGGATGTCCCTTGGTGGCTTGGGTGCAGACGAACCTTCGCCCGCTTCCATCTGCTTTGGCTGGTTGGGATCGACTGGAAGTTCTTCCGGGAGTTCTTCAACCTTCGGGGCGATCTCAGCCTTCTTGGATGCATCTCCAGACGACATTTTTTGTTGAAAAGTGAAAGTGATCGTTCCATCTAAATTTATGTTCTATTTATAGGCAAAAATTCTTGAAAACAACAAAGCGATACATTCATTCGACGGTTCACCCGTTCATCACATTCATTTGACGGTTCACCTGTTCATCACATTCATTTGACGGTTCATCCGTTCATCACATTCATTTGACGGTTCATCCGTTCATCACATTCATTTAACGGTTCACCCGTTCATCATATTCATTTGACATTTCACCCGTTCATCACATTCATCCGACGGTTTAACCGTTCATTACATCCATCCGACGGTTCGTCCGTTCATTCCATCTATCCGATGGTTCATCCATTCATCATATTCATCCGACGGTTTAATCGTTCATTACATTCATCCGACGGTTCGCCCATTCATTCCATCTATACGATGGTTCACTCGTTTATTCAATTCATCCGACGGTTCACCCGTTCATTCAATTCATTTGACGGTTCATCCGTTCATCCCGACGATTCATTTCGTTCACACATTTTGACGATTCATTTTCGTTCATTTATTTAATCATCCACATCAGCAACTTGTCATCTTTGATTAAGTTGTCTATTGAAATAATGATATTCAATAAATTATATTCTGCCATGTCCACATTACCTCTGAGAAGATATAATGAATATAATTATTTTCTAAAAATCAAGAAATATATCATGTCCTGTACCTCTGAATATATTTTCTATCGCTATTACTTATATCTGAATAAGATATACAATAAATAATAGAGCCACAAAAAAATGTCTTTTTATTGATCAAAATTGAAAGACATTACAAAGATACGTATCACAAAACAAGAAGATACAAAAAATCTTTCTATTCGGCCGACGGTGTCATCAAGTTGGCCATATGCTGTTTCAAAGTTTGCAGTCGCTCCTCACGAGAGTCCATCACTCGTTTTCTAGCTTCTTCCATCCCAGACTTATCATCGAAGGTTGGCAGGGTTACTAGTTTGCGAGTGATTTCAGCTTGATGAGCTGCAGCATACTCATCTCTTTCTTGAGTCAGAACACCCAGTTGTTGAATTGTAGCCTGATGTTGGGTGGCCTCATCTTCTAGAGCTAATTGAACAAGTCTCATCTCTTCCTGAAGACGGGCAGATTCCGCTTACAGTTCAGCAAATCTCCTTTCCTTCTCTTCAGCAACAGATGCCACTGTTTCCACTTTAGAGTTATACTCAGCAGACTTGGCAGTGAAAGTATCCAAGAGAACTTGGAAATTAACTTTCTCAACCGCAGCCTCTTGAGACATATTTTCAAATTCAGCTTGCACCAAAGGCTCTACCTCCCCCTTATTTAGCTCTTTGTAGCTCTTAACCGAGGTCTTCAGCTCATCTAATCTATGATCAAAAAAAGGTAGCCTGAGCTTCGTCGCCTTGATTGCGGATGGCATTAACCAAGTAAGAGGTTGGACCTCTAACTGTGGAGAAATCAGCCTCTTCTTTCTCTATCACCCTATCTATTAAGGGTCCCAACGAATTAAAGAAAAAGTTGGTGAAGGAGCTAATGACAAATCGGTTAGTGGCCAGAGCACCAGGAGTAGCAGCTACTCCCGTTGACGATGAAGCAGCAGGTGTCGGAGATAGACGTACAGCTTTTTGCATATGAATGGAGGGCTCTCTGGATATAGGAGCCATCGTAGAGCTAGTTGCTCCTCCCGGATGTTCTTCTGCAAAATCGAACGAATCTTATCATTTTGTTGTCATTTACAATTGATCAAAAAGGATCAAAAGTAAAAGCAATCTTACCATGGTTTGGTCCAGTAACTGGTCTGTCGTCTGCTGGCATAGATTCTAACCTAGCAGAAGTAGCTTCAGACATCACTGCCTGGCTACTACCTGCCTCGAAGCCGCCCGACAAATGTCTGCTGCCACTGGCTATTGTTGTTACCGGTACTATATCAGTACAACTAGGAAGAATTGGAGATGGTTCGATTTCTACATGGATTAAAAAATAGAGATGTCAGCCGTTAATCTATGAAAAAAGATTAATAATTTCATTTAATACCTTTGGGATCAGCGGTAGTAGTTTCCTCCGGCGCTACTTCCTCACCCACGTTCTTTTTGGGAGACAGTTGCACCTCAACATCCTTTTCAGGATTTAGTGTGTCATCGACAGCTTCGGGTGACATATGGACATCAGTGTCCTCTTCCGGATTCAAAGTATCATCAACAGCTCATGCTATCTTTCGGTGCTTCCTCGCTGGCAGTTGCGGCAGCCTGATCGACATCATCCTGCAGACCGAAGTCGCAATCATTCAATGCATCGATCATTAAGCGATCCTCTTCTTCTCGGAGTGTTCCTGGTGTAGCAGGAAGCTGAGTAGTTTCCACCGCCAGTGAAGGAGATCGCAAAACTTCATTCTCCCTCTCTACAATATCTTCCCTAGGCTCTGCAGCCTCATCCCTCTGCTCAGTCTCCTCCTTCTGCCCTGGACTAGGAGTTTCCTGCCTAGGCTCAGAGGCAGGTGTAGGAGATGACATGGTGATTCCAGCAACAATGCTAGCCACCATCGAAGACAAGATTTGTTTTGGAGGAGAGACCACCCTCTTTTTTCTAGAGGCCAGTTTCTTTCTATGAAGAGGTCTCGTTGGACTCTCTACATCTACCACGTCGACCTGCTTTTGAAGAGAGGTCGGTATAGTTGCTTCTTCTCTTTGGGTTGACTCGGCCAGTTGTCGAGATTGCGACCTGGTGGTGACTTTCTCTGATGGCTCCAAGATAAGTTTCTTATTTGCAACTGGAGAAGAAGGTTCGTCAATCCTTCTCTTCCTCTCCCTGGCTGGAGACTTGACAACTTTCAAAGAAATTCGCAGTGGTTCGTTGACCTCCACAGGGAAGTTAGCTTCCCTTGAGGCTTCCAACGGGTCATCCACCGGCTCATGCTCATCGTCATTTACTGGAGCTGATATAACAGTGGCTCCCTTCTTCAATTGCATCGCTGTCGCGAAGCTATCTACCATGCTGAAGTTCTCGAAGAATATATTCGCTGCTGTGTAAAAAAGCGAATATGTGTATAACATTCGAGGTCCGTGATCACTCTTGGTTGGCATCGAGAACATTGCTCTTGTATCTCGACCGTTATAATAAGCCTAAGCCCTGGCGCCATCAATCAGATAACCTTTTCCTTGTAGGCAAGTTATAGCATTGCCTACGTAGAATTGGTCGTAACCGAATTGCCGCACAAAATGGCTCGGAAGATACGGTTCCAGATAACATTCCTCTTCAAATCTGTAAACCAAATGTGATGGCCGAATCGTCTTCAGCCACACAAATACTGCACGACCTAGAGGCTGCCTTCCTAGATCAACCAGATTTGTTGTCATATGTTCATAACAAGTTGGAGGAGCGACGCAGTAGAAATTCCACCCCTTTCCAAGATTCAAATCCCGTCTGCAATCTCTCAGACTGTTGTATATCCATTTACCCCGGAAGAATCTCCGTAGATAGCTACCGCCGACTGTCCCCATATCAGGGTTCATCAATGATGGATGGTGCAGAAGTAACCATCCGAATAAATAAGTATAGGGCAGCTCCAGCCGGGGGAAGTTCCCCTTTTTGCCCTTCTATTTGATCATCAATTCAACAAAAAGACGAAGATCAGCGTTTATTCTGCTGGTCATCGCCGATAGCAGATCCATCCGGTAGCCAAAGACTAACCGGACAGCAGCAAAGAGCATGCCGTGATAGAAACGATCGACGGTACTGGATCCAGGGACGACGAATCATCGAAGCCAGTATGTGAGAAAACCCACCAACTGGGCTTCCTTGGACATGGACATATAGCCCAGTCTTATGAAACTTTCAATAACATCTCCTGTCTTAAAAGGAGGATATTGTAGTTCATCATCAACCTTGATGTCCATCTCTTTATTTTACTCCATCAAACCTATTACCTCACTGTGGCTGAGTGGTTTGAAGAAGCTAGGGTTACACTTATCATGATCCTTCATCTTCTTCTCTATGATGTGGTTGAAGAAGAGATAAGACAACCACTTCGATGAATAGCAAGTACCAGAAGAACCACTCTTGTAATATAAAGAGCAGATCTTATAATGGCATAGCAGTTCTTCAAAAACGTCCACCATTTCAGCATTTTCCCGACAAAGTAGGTCCAATTCATCATTTGTTGGAACAAATTCCTCATAAGGGAATTCTTCCATTGGCAAGCTCGAGATATATTTCATCTCATGAAGAGAAAGTCCAATTTCTCCACAGGGTGTCATGAAGGTCCATGTCCTGAAATTATACCTCTCTGCCAAAGCAAGGAACAAATGAGTGTTGGGATGAAAGCCGTATACAGTAGAGAATAACGGCTGGTACAGCTCAATCTCCTTGAGCTTTTCTTCAAACTGAACCAATATCCAATTGGCTATGCAACTCCATCTTTTGTGATCTGGGTTCACCAGACCTGTCAACCGGATGTCCTGATCCGGGTATCTTCCTTCAGCCTTTGCAAACTTGTTTGCGAAGATAGGTGTTCTAACCGGTAGTAGCAGGGAAGAATTCTCTAGCGGAATGCAACCAGGCTTCAATCCTCTGAGCAGTGAGCTATGACGCTCAGAAGAGCTGTAGAACATGTCCTTATTATTTAGCCCTTTCTTTACATAGATGTTCCCTATTCTGGCTTGTTGGAGGGGAGTGATATCCCAATCCATTCTCCTGGGATAACTCGCATGAGCATAGCGAGCTAAGGGGAGGCACCTGGAGATCTCTGGCAAGAGTATCCTTTTATCAGCTCTCTGAAGGAGTCTCTGTTCGACTTGAGGCCTTGGCAGAGAACACTTCTCAATAGCCTCACCAAATAGAAACAGGGGTTTCTTGTGAATAATGGCATCGGCAGTCTACAAGGGATGCCCGTTCATCAGACTTAATAAAGTTTCGTTGTCTTGTGCAACTAATATGGCTTGACGAGAAGATGGCAGAGCATATTGGGGAAATATTACATGGGACAAATCTTCTTTAAACTCTGGTTTAGCAAGGTTTCTACAAAGATTTCATACTCTGGGTCCTCTTTGATATTAACTGCATAAAACAGAAAGACAGAATTCAGTACATGTCAAGACAAAGAAGTCTGTCCAAAAAAATCATCAAATTGCACAAACATCAGATTACGCTGTCTATAAAACATCAGAGTGCGCAAACAGCAGCTTACATGCGCATACTGTCTAGTTGAGCTAACACATTCACTTGTGCAAGCCATCAGATTGTGCTAACAAGCTTGCGCAAGGCAACAGTTTGTACTGGATAGACTTGCGCAAAAGGATGAGTGCGCTGACTTTTGCCAGCGCTTTTCAACCGATTGTGCAAGAAAATAGTCTTCATAAAAATGAAGAACTATTGGGTTTGTGCAACCAAAACCCTAAACAGGGCGGCGCAATATAACCAAATCTCTAAAAAGAGATCGGTTTGAAGAATTAACAGTGTCGAAGAACTCTAAAAAGGGTCTTTGATCGAGTTCACTACCTTGCAGTATGGGATGAGCGACTTCATGTCGAGAAATATGCGTTACAGCCCGAGTCGAAGACTTGGCGGAGGCCTTGCCCTTCTCGGTAGCGGAGCATTTCGGAGCCATTAGGGTCGACGGGAAAGAAAAAAAAGAGTCGGAATGGGCTCGAGAATGTTCTCTCTCTCAGATGTTTAGAAGCAAGTAAAGAATAACATAGAGGATAAAGAGAACTATTTATAGTTTTCAAAAGTGAACAGACGCCTCAGATTACACCGAAGAAATAGGAGGTGACTCCTCCGATTGCGCAGACAAGACATTTCTTGCACAACTTGATTTTAAATCAAAATTCAAAGTATTTCGAAACTTTGAATAAATTCAACTTTCAAAAAGTTTGAAGGGGGTCTTGTAGGTCCTAAAAAATCAAGTTGCACCTATCAACAAAGCAATGAAAATCAAAGTGTGCATTCTTTAATTGAATTGCGTAGGAGACAGATTGCGCACAATCTCGATTGTGCAAGCTGAATTGCGCACACATTCAAGTGCGCTAGCTGACGTGGCCGCATCATCATTACCTGACAGAAAATCAGATCTTCTGACAGCTGACAGTACGAAGAACGAGGAAACTGTTCGTTTCTTGTGCAGCACAGCGCTCGAGGACAGCTGTACAGCCAGCACAATCTAATACAGCACAGTCCAATCCAGTGCAATCCAAATCCAGCACAATCTGAAGCTAGTACAATTTATGTGGCGCAGTCCATCAAGACAACTGAAATTCTGTACGTGGCATGCATGCCATCAATTGCTCACCACGTAGCAATCGTCTGTATACGATCATGCGTATTTCAATCAAATGATGCCATGTGTCCAATGCAGTTGGCCCACGATCAAGTAACTGCCAGCGCAGTCTGATGTCTGCGCAGTCCAATGCATGCGCAATCCATCCTGCACAATTCAGAATAACTAAAAATTAGTTATTTCCAGAACTCTATAAATAGAGTTTCAAGTCCTTCCTAGGGGGGACACATAGAGATCAGAAAAATCAGAGAGTTCAGGAGTTCTTGTCCATGTGCTGCTACATTCTTCAGAGACTATCGCCTTCAATTTCAGAGGCTATCGTCTTCAAAGTTCACATCGTTCAAGGGATAAAGCGATCGTCTTCAGATCGGATTCCTACAGTTGTACTTTTCCAGAATTCTATTGTAATCTTATTACAAAGTTTGTGAACTAAAGATCAACTTTTGTTTTTGCAAACAGTACTTTCTAGCCAGTGGTCAGTAAGGGTACTATAAATTATACAGGTTCAGTAAAATTATCCAATGTTTTGTATGCTCTATCTTTTTCAGTTAATCTTTTATCTATCAGTTCTATAATCCTCCAACTAAAATTCATTGTCTCTGATATTCCTAAGGTGATCTTCTAGGAGAAAGAGACGGGACGAAAACTTAGGACTGGTACTTGGCATGAAAGACTGTGGTACCTGGATCGAGAATGGTTGGATTCAACATTTATGTCTATGGTAGGGAAGGCAGGAATAGGATGACTGAAGATGAGTGTTGAGGATATATTAATACTCCACCATAAGAGGTTGGGACACTCCTCTTTTGCTACTTTAAGTAAACTGTATCCAGCTATTTATGAGAAAACAAATAAAGAGAAACTAGTATGTGATGCATGTGATTTAGGCAAACTTACTAAGAGCTCATATGCTAGTACGGGTCATAGGAGCTCGTCTATTTTTTATGAGATATATTTTGATGTTTGGAACCTATGCGTCATTACTACTATGAATCGTTACAAGTATTTTTTCTTCATTGATTGTTCCTCTCGTGTCACTTGGATGTATTTGATAAAGAATAAGAGTGATGTATCTACCTATTTTCGAAACTTTTATAAACATGTCCAGACTCAGTACAGGGCAGTGGTGAAGGACAAGGTACTGAGGTCTGACAATGGGACATAGCTTACCAACAGAGCACTTGTGGAATACTTGTCAGCCCAAAAGATACGACATCAGACCACATGTGCATACAAACCAGCACAAAACGGAGTAGTTAAAAGGAAGAACAGACACCTTCCAAAGGTGGCAAGAAGCATGATGATCATTATGAATGTCCCACAAAGTCTGTGGGGGCATGAGTGTTGACAGCAACTCAACTAATCAATAAGATGTCCTTGAAGGTGCTGGGATAAAAGTCTCCATGTAAAATATTATAAGAAAATAAAAGTAGAATACTCCCACTAAAGGTGTTCGGATGCGTATGTTTTGTAAAGGACAACAGACCGTCAGTTGGAAAACTTAATCCTAAGGCAGTCAAGTGTATATTCGTAGGCTACTCGACGACTCAGAAAGGATATGTGTGTGTTGTAGTCCAGTAGAGAAGAAGAAGTTTATGAGTATGGATATTCACTTCCGGGATCATGAACCATACAACCGTCAGGAGGGAACCTCAAACAACTCACCTGATACTGTAAGTATGAGACGAGAAGGGGAGATTGGTGAAAGCCTAGTGACCGATTTAGGAGTATAACATGGAGGCGCGGTTGAGGAGGAGCAGGAAGGTGAAGAGGAATAGGGAGAGAAGATGAGAGGTGTTAGGCCCACGGCTCGGGGGGAGATACTTACCTGCAGCAAGAGAGGGAAGCAAACTCCAAGCCCAGTACCTACAATGCCAGTACCAAGTCTCTTATATGTGTCTGTCTCGACTCCTGATACACTACCACCACCACCAGAGTCTCCTTCAGGTGATATCATTCTTTCTATTCCTCCCACACCTACTCCTCCCACACCATTATCAGTACGGAGGACCACTCGCAATAATACAAAAAATCCTCCTGTTAGATATGGTTGGGACCTTGCTCAGTTTGTTTCATATGATCATATACACTCTTCTCATGGAGCATTCATTGCGTCTTTGGATAGTATTATTGTACCTAACATTTGGCAGTTTGTCAAGAACGATCCAAAGTGGAAAGTGATGATTCACGAGGTATTGGGGACTCTTGAAAAGAACCACAGTTGAGAGCTGGTATAACTGCTAGAAGAAACGAGAGCAGTCAAATACAAGTGATCTTTACTGTGAAGCAGAACCCAGATGGACAGGTTAAGCACTACAAATCTCGACTGGTGGTAAAAGAATATAGACAGACGTACAATATTGACTATGATGAGATCTTTGCAACAATGGCGAAGATGAGCACTGTCAGGATCCTGATTTATCTGGCAGCAAATGGTGGATGAAAGCTACACCAACTGGATGTAAAGAATGTGTTTCTTCCTGGTGATCTAGTGGAGGAGGTGTATATGGAGATACCACTAGGATTCGGCACCAATCAGACAATGGACAAGGTATGCAGATTGAAGAAGTCCCTTTATGGACTGAAGCAGTTTCTTCGAGTGTGGTTTGACAGATTCAAGAGGACGATGATAGGAATGAGATATCGAAAGATCAATGATGATCTTATTATGTTCTTTCGTTGAAGTGGAGTCCATATCACCATGCTTGCAGTGTATGTGGACGATATGATTATCACAGGAGATGATAAGCAGGATATTGCCTGACTCAAGGGAAATCTTGGCAAGAAACTTGAAGTGAAGGACCTTGGCCTTCTTCGGTACTTCTTTGGGATCGAGATTGCTCGAGAAGCAGAACGAATTGTTCTATCTTAGAGGAAGTATGCACTGGACCTTTTTATAGAGACAGTGATGTTGGAATGCAAACCTGCAGCGACACCGATAGATCAAAGGTTCAAGATAGCTGATGAGGCTGGAAAACTAGTTGACCGGGATAGAAACCAGTGTCTAGTGGGCAAGTTGATCTATTTGAGCCACATCCGTCCTGATATCAGCTTTGCAGTAAGTGTGGTGAGCCGCTACATGCACGACCTACGGAAGGGTTATATGAACGCATTGTACCAGATTCTGAGATACTTAAAGGGTGCCCCCGGGAAAGGATTGTTATTCAAGAAGAATAATCACATGAGCATCAAGGGCTACTGTGATTCTGACTAGGCTAGCTTGTAACTGACTATTTTCAAAATTGAGGGTAAATTTGTCATTTTTTATATTCTAATATTTTTGTGAATATTTATTTATTAATATTGTGGGGATTTGTTTAGTCGGGTTTGAGTTTCATCTAGTTTTGACTTGTGTTAGTGATCCGGGTAGTTTAGACTCTAGTCGGGACCCAAAGATTAGTCAGACATGGCCCACAAACTCATCTCATTAGGCTAGTGAATTTAGACTAAACCCACATGACAAGTTTAGTTATTTAGAGATTAGAAACTTGATCTTTTTGACCCCAAACCTTTACATGACTTAGATTAACCAAAGGAGACCTATTAGGGGCATATTAGACATTTCTCATTGGCCCAAACCTAACCCTTATGGAAGCCAAGAGAGGGTTCCATCTCCTTTTTATTTGCAAAGTAGCCTTCATTCCCGTTTTAGTGTTCTTTCCAATCTTGAGAGCAAATCTCATTGATTCATCTCTCAAATCTTCTCTTTTCTCCACCAAATCCTCTTATTTTTTGCAAGAAGAGAGGGCTACAAGGATTTTGGAGCCAAGAAGATTGAGGGATGTCCATTTGCTAGAAGAGTCTGTATCGGATTCGTGTCCTTTGGGTTGTTTATTGGGAATCAACTTCCAATAGGTATCTCTCTCTAAACATTCTCTATTTTATCTTTCCTTTGCATATTTGTTAGTTTTGAACCCATAGGAACCACCCCTATGCATGAACCACTATTAGGAATGTTTTAGAAGCTCTTTTGAGTCCTCTTTAGGAGTTTGGGATAGGTTTGGTGTCCCCCATGGAGAGATTTCAAAGAGGGCAAATCATGTGTTTGTGTTTTTGTCCCATAGGCTTATTTGTCTTCTATTTCAGATTTTTATGTGTTAGAGAGTAGATTAACCATGGTTATGATATTTAGGTTTGTTCTCATTTGGATACCAATGTTTGAATCTATGTATATGGCCTACAAGCCCTATTTTTATGTAAAAATATCAAATATTGTTATATTTATGGATGTAGACTGATTTAGGGTTTTGTATATATATATATATATATATATATATATATATATGTGTGTGTGTGTGTGTGTGTGTGTGTGTGTGTGTGTGTGTGTGTTTGTGTGTCTTGTATATGTGTGTGTCTTGTGTGTACGTGATAGAGTGTGGGTGTGTTAGTGTTAAGTTAGTGAGTTAGATAATCTAGTTAGTATCCTAGATAATACAGTTAGTATGTGTTTCTTTTGTCCAAAATAACCCAAATTCGTCATAATTTTTATCCATATTTTTAGTAGCCATAGCAACTTAGAAATGCCATAACTCGTAGCTCATGACTCCGATTAATCTTCCATTTTTTTAAAAAGAACTGTATCAAAGTTAGCTTTCCAAATATATTATTAATATGCCAAAATCTTTCTAAAACTTTCTGTAAAACTGTTTGAGTATCAGCTGTCCAAAAGACGAATGCGTTTCGGTATTTTCACAATTTTGGGAGCTTCCAGACATGAAAATGCGATCTGTTTGAAGTTTGGAAAAGCTAATACGAAGGGCTACAACATACTTTAATCCTAGAATTTGGTGAATATGTCTATTAGGTGCAGTATTAGTTTTAAGTAATAAACTGACTATACGACATGGACATTTTGTGCATCCTATGAGCCTATGTATTATGGATATCAAGTGAATATAGGTATCATAGGTTGTCAAGAATATGTATGATATAGTACACACACACACACACACACACACACACACACACACACACACACACACAAATATATATATATATATATATATATATATATATTATTGTTAGGTAATGTATGTTAGTATAGTGTGTGTGTTTGAATGAGATAAGGATCTGTATGGTTAGTAGAGAGAAGTGAGATTGATAGAGGATATGTGCTAGTGTGTGTTTGATGTTGTATAGATGGTAGTATAGCTTGTGTGTGTGTTGTGAAGGTGAGAGAGTTGGAAGAATCATGCCATCCTATTTGACTTGAGGCTAGTGTGGTTTGTTGAGTGATTTATATTTTGGTTGAGTGATAGTGTGTTTGTATATAGATGTGTGTGGGTGTGTTAGAAGAGAGGGGGTGGATTTGGTATATGTGTTTGTGTGTTTGTTAGTATTGGAGTGAAGAGAGATTTAGATGTTGTATATATGGATATGTTAGTATGTTAGTGGTTATGTTAGAATCTATGTAGAGGTTAGAGGTATCTTAGAAGTTAGATAATGGTATCTTGTATAAGTTAGATAGTTAGTTGTGTTAGTCTATGTTATTGTTAGTTAGATATGACATATGTTAGTTGGTTAGAGTTAGAGATTGATATATATATACATATATGTTATAGTTAGATATTAGTATCTTGGTTATCCATGGTTTGTGTGTGTGTGGTTGAAGATTAGATGAGTTAGTATCCCAATAGTTAGATATCTTAGATAGTTAGATAAGTTGTATTTTGTATAGATTAGAGTTAAGTTAGATAGTGGTTAGTTTGTAGATAGGCAGTACCTTAGGATACTAGATGTTGGTATCCTAGGATATTATGATTTATCTTACTTTAAGGTAAAGGGGTTTACCTTTTCACAAAGTAAGGTAGTGAGTTTACCTTCAAGACAAGGTAATAGGGGGTTTACCTTCAAGGTAAGGTATGGTTACCTAGATACTAGGGCTAGATACTAGGGTATTGGTTATCTAATGGCTCAGGATAGATAAATAGATGCTAGATAACTATAGTTTGGGTATTGGAAGACAAAGTTATTTATACCTAGAATAAGGTTTTGGACTTCCAACCAAGATAAGGGTATTGGGATACCAATAGGGATAAAGTATATGGTATCTTGGTTAGTATCCTAGGATAGCTTAGATATAGAGTTAGTATCATATATTAAAAATTAGTATCCTAAGTTAGTGGATAGATAGTAGTCTAGAGATGTAAGTTGGTATCTTAGTGTCATAGGTTAGTGTGTCATATTACCTTGAGTAGGATACTACTAGTTAGTAACTTAGAATTTAGGATACTAGAAGTATATGTTAGATAGTTAGATGTATATAGCTAGTGTCTTAAATAAATATATTTTAGTATTTTAGAGATTAGGATACTAGTAAGTTAAAGTGTTAGATACAAGTTAGTATCTTAGAGGGATAGTTAGTATCTTGGAGGATAAATGAGAAGTCTAAGGTATTGACAAGGTAATAGGATTTACCTATAGTCTAAGGGTAAGGTATTGGTAGGATGTTAAGATAGATAGGTAGATACTAGTCTAAAAAAATGGTAGGATCTATTAGCCTAGGATAGTAAGTTATCTACTAGTCTAAAGTAGATGGGGTGTTAAGGTATTACCTAGATATTTAAGGTATTGATATAAGATACCTATAGAGATAAGATAAGTGGGTTATTTTGGTAGATAATGGTTAGGAATAGAGTATTTAACTTAGATTTGACCTTGTTTGACCAAGGTTGACTATTTTGACTCAAAGTCAGCTCCAAGTCAACATTGGACCTAGATTACACTAGGAGTTGACTAGAGGTTACCAGTTGACCAAAAGTCAACTGTAGTCAACTATTGACCCAGTTTGACCTAGATTAGATTAGAAGTTGACCAGAGTTGACCAGTTGACCAAAAGTCAACTGTAGGTCAACCCTTGACCTAATATGATCTAGTTTGAGTTGGTTTGACCTTGTTTGACCTTGTTTGACTTTGTTTAACTTTAATGGACCTAGTTTGACTTATCTTGAGTTAGATTAACTTAGCATGACCTAGCTTGATCTAGTTTGACTTGTTAGAAATAGTATGACCTAGTATGACTTAGTTTGACTGAGTTTGACCTAGATTTGCATAGCATACACTAGAAATCATGCCTAACACTGTTAAACCCTATTTAACTCATGCATATCTCATCTTTAGGTCTGTGACTTTACTCGGAGCCTCGATATATTGTTTACATTTTTTACCAGATCTCAGGCAAGTACATTCTTTGATAATATTTTCATTTTATGATATGTCTATGTTTTTTATATTTAGTGTAGATATTCTTGTTCTCTTGACACATTGTTCACATGAATTGGTATTTGTCTGGATCCCGTCATGAGATATTATTTCTTGTATTCTTTGGTATATCTTGTGCAAGTCTTTCTTGTTCCTTGTGCATTGTATAGACACGATTCCTGTGAAGGCTAGCTACCTTCTCAGAGAATCACGTGTCATGACGTCTCATGGTTAGATCCACTATACTAATCGGGGGTGGGAAGTATTAGTATAGATGTGTGGTCATTACCCTTCTTGTGCAGTTATTATAGACCTTGTGCAAGTAGTGTAGATCTTGTGAGTGTTGTTCATACACTCCACATATGATTAACCAGGCCAGTAGACCTTATGCAAGTTTTTAAGCCGGCCACATGTTGTAGCTAGTATTCACTCACGTAGATGGTATGATTCTCGACTCTTGTACATATTATGATCGATTTTTTTGCCATTGCTCTAGCTATAGTTTACAGCTTTAACCTTGCCATGCTACTTTCATGTACTTTTCACTTTACCTTGTATAGTCTTTCTATTTACTGCTACATTTTCAATATCATCTAACTAGAACTGTTATTGAAGATTTGTACTCGTTCTATCATGACTGGATATGTTGATAAAATTTTACAGATGATGGCAAGGACGAGTGTCCTACCTACTATGGTCCTCATGACGTAGTGGGCGTAGACCAGGAGACCCTTGTCCAGCAGGGCTTAGTTCCAGTCGATGAGGCATTAGTGGTAGCTCTGCTACATTAGTTTAGTACTGGACTTTGTCTCCAGATTACACTTGGGCTTGTTATTATTTAGTATTTGTATTTGAGAATGTTGACTCTGAGACTTTGGGCTTGTATTATTCTGTGTTAAACTTTCAGGATGATATGTTCATATCTTATTGTCTTTATCTTTCAGTGTCATCTTTCTTCTTAGAATTTTTGGTTGAGTATATTATATTGTCATTGCTTGTCCTCCGTTCGAAGTTGAGCATTCTCGACAATTTTGATATTTTAACTGTTGTTAGATAGTAGATCTAGACACCATTCTACGTCGTTTCTGCGACGTAGGCTGGAACGTTGTCATGACATAGCTGTGCTGATGACAGGAGATCTACCTCGAGATACTGCATATTTGTATGAAGTAATTTGGTTTATTGGAGGAGTAAGAAGCAGTCATGGTGGCCAGACAGAGCTATGGCCTTGGGAGTTGCAGAGCGGCTATAGTTGAAGAATATGCTGGTAGAGATAAAGTTTGATTAAGGAGCCAAGATGAAGCTGTGGTGTGACAACCAGTTAGCTATTAGTATCGCCAATAATCCAGTACAACATGACTTGACCAAATATATCGAGATTAATAGGTTCTTCATCAAGAAGAAGTTGGATAGAGGACTACTGGAGCTAGGTCACGTTCCAACCATAGATCAGGTAGCAGACGAGCTGGCTAAGGGACTTAGCTCTGTGAGCATGATTAGAGGATGTGACAAGATGGACTTAATGAATATCTTTCGTCCATCTTGAGAGAAAGTGTTGGTATATTAGAATAAGTATATTGGAATATCATGTTGGTATATTTGGTATATCAGAATATGCCATAGGATATTTCATATAGAGTTTAATGTAATGAGAAGAATTGTAAGTATATGTATACCTATGAGATTATCATAAAATATTCAACAAACTAGAAGAGAGGCTTTGGAAGGCATCGATATCATATTAACAAATTCGTTCCACCTTAACACTAAATCTTTTTTTAACAAATTCATCCCACCTTAACACATGCATGGATAATACTCGGAAATTGATTTTACTATTATCTTTGGTACATTTACCAGCATTTAGTACCAAATCTTCAAATGATTAGGTCTGATTACCATTCTGTCCACAAATATTCTCTCTCAACTATATATAAGGTTATAAGATGATATAAGTGCATAGTATTATACCGAATACTTCAGCTTGACAAAGCTCTCCCATTAAGCAGACATGAAAGGAACTTGCTTCACTTATGTCTTTGTGTTTCTAACCCTCTTCCTCTTCTCCAATGGTATGTCATCTTGCCACCCAATTTTCTTGTTTTATGACAATCTTTACGACGACTAATAGTTTTTTTTTCCTTTCATTCCTTGCCTTTGATGATGGCAGACGCGATAATGAGGCAAGTTCAGGGATATGGATGCCCATCACAACCTTACGAACCCGGATGCACTTGCTCGTGGGCGATAGAAACTCCCTTTTGCAAGACCCCGGAGTGCAACACCTTCTGCGGCACACACTACTTCAGTGGGCATGGGCACTGCATCGACGGAAACACTTGTGGTTGCTGGAATCCGTGCGCCTAAGACATTTTTGTTCATCGGCTCCAACCACTGAGTTCTATGGGATAGTGGCTTTTTGATCAAACTGATCTGTTTAATGAAATAAAGAGAGAATTTTTTTTATCTTCACTATGGTTTATTTGAAAGAATGGTAGGTATGTTTTAAGTGCCAAAATTAGTTTATCTGATTCAAAGTCATGACAAATGCTTTTTGCTGGATTTAATTTAATTTTTTTTAGATTAGGTTGGATATGAAAATTAGTTCAAGTTTGTGCGTCTGTGTATATATATATATATATATATATATATATATATATATATATATATATATATATATATATATATATATAACACTTTAAAATAAAAAGTTGCATTGGCTTATATAAAATGTAGGTATATGCCTTGTTAGCAATCACCCCAATAATACTAGTATTATACGCAAATTTTTTTTGAATCATTTAAAAATGTATAATACTTGCGTATTTTTGAAATATTCTAATCAGTACATAAATTTTAAGCATGCGAAGTTTTAAACGTGTTAAGTATAAGTTATTGCAAAATTTGGCCGAAAAATATGGTGGGAACCTGTTTAATTAGCCAAATTTGACATGTTCAAGAATGTGAAGTTTTTAACCTCAATATTTTCATTCTTTGAGTATTTGACCAATTTTTTAACGTATTTTATTTGCAATGTGCCGATTTATACTTGTACTTTTGTCGTTCCGAATTTTTTCCGTTTGTCGAATTGCTAATATAGGGTATACAATAACATGAGGCCTTTTTCATATCTATACGTTTCGAGGCCTGAGAAGTATGTTCATATCATCCTATGTATATTTCTGGAGTGGATGTACGTGTATGTTTGCATGTGTATACATTAGATTGTGTTTGCCTTTTCCTATTTTAAGATTGTGAAGGCGGTATGAAACTACTTGAAGACATAAAGAGGAGTGGATAAAATTTAGGGGTATTTAGTAATAGGGTCTCATATAATAATTGATATTAGGGTTTGGGCCTCCAAATTGTTCAACGTTAACGTTTGGGTCTCCAAATTACTATTGATTAGCCTACATGAGCAGTAATTTGGAGATCCAAACACTAACATTGGATAATTTCGAGATCCAAACTCTAATATCAATTAATATTTGAGACCAAGTTACTAAATAACCCTAAAATTTATGGTATCGACCTCTCAATACTTTGCCTAACATCTCTCTTATAAGGAAATTGCCATGTTTCACATAGCCAAAACTTTGTTCTCAAGTGTCATATCTGTATGAAGGAGTTGGTTTGGTTGGAAATCTCTCTGTAAGATGGATCTTGTGTCAAGGAGCAGGAGCACCCTATAAACTTATAAGTTAGAGAAATTATTTAGTGCTCCGGCGACAACAAACACTTGTGGATACCATTAATTTTTATCGTAGAATTTTCATTTAAGGCTGTGTTTGATTGGGCTTTTTTCCATAGAAAATATTTTCATTATAAATTTTCCACCAATTGTAGTTTTTAATAGCATATATTTTTTATGGAATTATTTTCCAAAAAACTATCATTTTTTATATTTTCTTATAGAATGGTGGAAAATAAAACTTGTGCAACTTATTGGAAAATATTATTTTTCATGAAAAATTACTATTTTTTGTGGAAAATAATGACAATCAAACATTCAAATTAAGTTTTCCATATATTTTTTTAATATTCCAAGGATTTTTTTCTAAAAAAATAATTCTATGAAATTAATTCTACCTTGCAATCAAACGCACCGTAGGATATAAACCATAATTTTGTTCGTTTTAGCATGAAACACAAAGTATATAAAGTAACCACGAATAAACAAAATTCCTGCAATAGTGTTTTATTCTAACATCCTCGCATACAATGAGCACAATTAATACTAATAGCATATCTTGCACGCATACTAAACTCAAAAGTACGTACGCACGCGACGTGCGTGCGTGCATGCATGGGGGTCGTCGAGCTAGTATAAGTCGGTGCAGTCGACGGTCCAGGAGCCGCAGGCAAGGCTGAAGGCGTTGGCCCCCAGCCTCTTCAAGTTGGTGAAGATGCGCTTGCCGGGGAAGTCCATTCGCCCGTTGTACTCGTGCCCCGGGTCGAAGCTATCGTAGCAGAACACCATCACGTTCTTCGCGTGGAAGATCCGCAGGGCGGCGTGTCACGCCCCGCTCCCATAGGAGCGATCGTCCTCGCTAAGGCGTGATGACGCACGGGCCTATGTTGCGCCCGTGCAAGGCCAAGTCCAGAAACGGCCGATTCGAGCTAGGCCACAGAGTCGCACAGAGTGTCCCCATTTGCAACGGAAAGTAAATGAACACGAATTGAAGCGAATTCAAACTCTTTATTGATATTCAAGAAGTTTACAAGCGGCGCTAGGCTGAGTTTACAAGTCGCTCAAGCTCTCTCTCTCTCTCTGAAATATAAAAGGGCGTACCAAGTGGCTTACAACATGGAATGATTCATGGCGATGTTTCGATACATTATGTCTTGTATAGGGTGCTTCAGCTTCTTACAACGTCCCAAGGCCCCGGAGTTGGCTCCGCGCCTTAACACGTTCGATGGAAGCTCCGCACCCGCCGGCGTCTCCTGCATCATGCAAGCAGACTGTGGGGTTATCAGTACATTGTTATGCACTGGTGGGGAGGCTTGCTCGCCCACAATGCTATCATTACCAAACATGTTCTATTTACTTTTGTGCATCTATATCATTCATTGTCTTTCTAATCTTGTCTTAGGATCATTTTCATGGCATATCTCATAGCCTATCTTGTGTTGCCGAATACAAGTGTCGCATGGAAATACATGTACGACTTACCCATACTTACCGTCCGGCCTTTCCTGTCCAAAGCAAACCAAGTTAGACAACAGTTCATATGTTCTAACTTAACATGATTCACGTAAGCATTCAGTGTCAAGGGCGTGTTCCTGCCTCAGATTCTAGCGCGTCGTAGGCGTGTGTTCTTTTAACTCGTTTGCATGAAGCACTCTTTGTTATTTGGTGTGATACATTTCAAGCCGTTCAGTAGGTGCTTGTTCATTTAACTTAGACTACTTTGATTTCAATGCAAGGACTTGCACGTGGATAGCCACCAGCAAAGTCCACTTAATCTATATGTACCGATCGCTGGCATGACAAGCCATTTTGGACATTTCCCATTGGTATTTCTCAACTTAGCGTAGGGTGATGGCTGGTACACCCCGTTAAGTCTCTTGAAATACCCTGCACTTACGTCTCCCGGTGCCCAAGCCTGCACCCAAGCAGCCCGTAAGCCCCGCTTTTGATTCCACCTAGGCCGGCCACGGTATACTCCACACAACGCCCGTGCCGCAAAATCCTTCCACTACACGGCCACGGTATACCCCCCCATCGCCCGTGCCGTTTTTCCACGACTATTTCGTATTATCTTGTCATTTTAACTTAACGGCTATCCCCGAGCCGTAGGCTAACCCTTAGCCATAATGCGTTATCGACCAGGTTGGCGTCCATACAGCGCGAAAAGCGAGCCCCGTTGCACGTGTCCGTCACACCTGTCGCTAACCATTCTTTCCTTTCTTATCTTTCATGTATTCTTTATTTTCTTTCTTTCTTTTACTTGTTCGTTCATTCAATGATTCATTCACGTATTCATTCATTCATTCATTCGTTGATTCATTCATTCAAGCATTACGCAACTCCTAGTGCAGAAGCCGCCTTGGCGATCCATCGGTCCCATAGTCTTTCAATGTTGCTAAACTCTACTCGGAACGACTATGTTGATAGTCTTCCCGTTTCATTGTTGTAAACCATTCATTGTTTTATTGTTTGAACGCATAAGGGGCTTGAACATAAGCTTGTGCCTTAGCACGAGCGTGGAGCGCAGTGCGAGAGTTCACATTTTCCAAGTTCCTTTCCATATTCTATACAAGCATACAAGATGGAATTATTCCCTTAGCTAGGTGCGTTGAGTCATTTATTAGCATGTACGGTGTTATCGCCTAGTGACTCTCGTGGTAGTGTCCGTATTGTTATGTGTCTAGGCTAAGCAAAGACGGGTTCATCGGAGCCACCCACCTTAGCGATGTTCGCATCGGCCGAGCGATACTCCGAGCGCGCCTTTGAAAGTCTAAGTCTGGATTCATCTTCGGCGGGCCAATGTAAGCCTTGCATCGATTCTTCTTCATGTCGATGCCAACTCTTCGGGTCGACGGCTCGCTTGAGTCATTGCACTTGCCGTTTGAATCGGCGTTCCGCTAGGGCGGAGCGGGTCACTACATAATACACCACTCAAAATAAGTCTCGTCCTCGAGACTTCCTGAGTGCAGGTCATCCTACCATTCCTTAACTCGCGTCGTTGTGTTTCTTAGGCAATCCCTATCGAACGGCTCTATCGTTCTATGGCACCGAACTATACTCGATACCTTTCCAAGTTCCGTGTCGCATACGTTTGGTCGATATTATTGAGTAACTTTTCATTCATTTTAGAGTTGATGGCACTTATTCAATTCAAGTGTTTCTTCGACTTGGTTGCTACTTCGACGTATCATAGGACTGAAACGGTCGCACGAGGTGCGTTGTAGTTCGTCAAATATGAGAGACGTAAGCTGAGGCAAACTCACTCATTCGTTCATGCACATCTCACTCCCACTTGCATCTGCATTCGAGTTCATCATATCGCTGAGTTTGGATCGTGCACGCATTCAAGGCGTCCCCCGAATACGTACATTTCAACCAAGCTTAGCGACTAGCGAAGTCGGACAAGCTACTCGTGATAGTTTCGATTTGTCGATCGTTTTGCTAACTTCGATTTAAAACCGAACTCATGTGTGTATCACATATCGTTTATCTCGGTCCTCGAGATGATTCAATTCGCTTCTCAAGCGCTCTTGTCAACGAAATCAATACGATTTCTTCTTAGCGGGGTCGACCAAGTCTAAGTAATTTCCGTCCAATTCAAGATCAAGTATCGCACTATCACCGAGTACGTCCTCCAATCAATGATTCAATTTGTTATCCCAACTTTACTTGCATATCATCCATTTCTATCATTCACTTCATTTGGGACCAATCTCACCGTCGTTCACGCACACTCACAGTTCCCATCCTACTCTAAGTATTGCTGCCCAAGTCTATCGTCCATCCAGACAATACTGTAAGGTCAATCGCAAAAGTTCAATCACTCAGCATAGGATCGTCCGTCTATCCCCTAGGTCAGCTCACAAGGTCATAGTTATACGTCAGGTCCGTGGCTTGTCGTGCAAGGTCGTTGCACGACGCTCGCCCCAAATCCTATGGTCAAACCGTTTGTTCGCTTGTACGGGAGTTTCTACCCAAGTTCGTTTCGCTCAAATTTCTAAACACCAAGCAGCGTTTACCCTATTCGCATCAACATATTCTCCGTTCCAAGTTCGAGCTCGTTTAGGAAGGTCATCCTATGATAGGTTGTCCTCAATCAACTCGTGCGTCCACAATAACAATTATCTTAGTCTATCTCTTCAAGTATGTTTGATACAATCCACCTATCCAATTCACGTAGTCGATCACAAGGTCGTCTAGCCTTGCAATATGTCATGCCCCGATCTCACGCAAATCTGATTATCCACGGCGGACATGAATCACCATGTCAATATTCCCGCAGAATAATCATCCTCATCGGGACGTAACTTCTTGCGTTGCGTCTGGACTTGCTCATTTTCGATACGCGAATTGGGTCTACTCAATCCTCAAGTTTTCTTATTCTTTAATCGCAAGTCCTAACAATCCTCGAATTCATCTTCGCTTCAAACCACAAGTCGAAGTAATCAAAATTGCCATGTCATGATATTTTGAGTTTGACCATTCCCGCTAGACATGAATCACCATGCCAACGCTCATACAGAATGATCGTCCCAAATTCGACGTGACGCATGTGCGAGGCTGGAGTTGCGCTCGTGCAAGACAAGATCGTTGTCGTTGTGGTTATCACCGAACAATCAAATCACTTCCCTTCCTCATTCCAAACATTCATTTCTATCCAAATTCTCCAACATGGTATCCTTCAAAACAATTACTTCTAACACGATTATCATTCATCGAATCAGAGTACCCCCGAGTTATCGTATATCGATTTTGATACGCCTCAATACCATCGATGATGTACATAACCTGACGATCCTCCTTTTGCAACGAATTCCAAGTCGTGCAACTTAATTTCCTCAATTCACATTGTCGCATGCTAACTCTTCATCGAGCAACATCAATTTCAATTCCTTAGTCATTCTCGTATCTCCAAACTAACGTTTTCCATGCACGCTATCTTCCAATCGTGCTATCTTCGATCTCGTCCATGCGTATTTCACCTTAACTCAAGTTTTAATCCCTTCGACTAAATTCAAAATCGCATGCACGATCTTCTATGTTTCCTCGACAAAGACCTTCATTTGTTTCATCGTTCCGACTCTCTATTCAATCTTTCGTAATTCGCACTACGTATTCTTAATCCGTCCGAACGATATCTCGTTTGAGACTATCGAAGTCAAAACCAACTAAGCATTACTCGTTCTAAGGCTTTGCACGATATCATCGCTTACCGACATACTCGTTCTATCTGTAAATCCTTTAGTCTCGCTCGAACAATTTCTATAACGTCCATACACCACTCAGGGTTCGAGCCACTCGACTAGTCATTGACACTCATTTTTATTCTTTTCCGAAGCTATCACATACACCAGTCGGGGTCAAGTCATTCTACAAATCCTCAAATGATCATTCGATTCCCTTTCGATATGTTCAATTGCGCGTTCGCCCGTTCCTAAAAATCCAAATCAATCTTCCGTGCATGCCTAAGCGTTAGTTTGATAGAATTCCTATCGATATACACTCTAAGTGTAGTTTCGTTCCCGAGCGGTACTTGATATCGCTCGTAACTCGATTGCACCAAAAAGTCGAGTGCGCGACACACGGCACAACTTAGCCAAAAGGCCGTGTGAATAGCTATTCCATACGGACTATATTCTAGTTTGCACGCTCACTTATTCTCGTTCGAACGATAATTTATCTTGCTCGCAACTCGTTCGCACCAAAGGGTCTAGGTGCGCGATACTCGGCACAACTTAGCCAAAAGACTCCGTGCATAACCATCACGTTCGAACTATACTTCGGTCTCGCGTGCTCATTCTCAATTGTCAACGTAACATTATTCAAGCACATCTTGTATTTTACTAACTCTTAGCATCGGTTCCTTCCAACTCGAGTCCGTCGTAGTTTGGCACAAAGGCCTTCGCCTATCGATCCCGTTCAACCGAGTACTTGTATGAGCTTTTGAAAATATTAGACTTATTGTATGGAACATCCCAAGGCACAACGAGAGAGAGCGCACACTTCTTTTGTTTCAACGAGCTTTCAAAACTGAGAGAATCGAAATGAAGTCCAAGGACGTAAAGCCGTGCTCTGATACCAATCTGTCACGTCCTGCTCCCGTAGGAGCGATCGTCCTCGCTAAGGCGTGATGCCGTACGGGCCTAGGTTGCGCCCGTGCAAGGCCAAGTCCAGAAACGGCCGATTCAAGCTAGGCCACAGAGTCGCACAGAGTGTCCCCATTTGCAGCGGAAAGTAAATGAACACGAATTGAAGCGAATTCAAACTCTTTATTGATATTCAAGAAGTTTACAAGCGGCGCTAGGCCGAGTTTACAAGTCGCTCAAGCTTTCTCTCTCTCTAAAATATAAAAGGACGTGCCAAGTGGCTTACAACATGGAATGATTCATGGCGATGTTCCGATAGATTATGTCCTGTATAGGGTGCTTCAGCATTTTACAATGTCCCAAGGCCCCGGAGTTGGCTTCGCGCCTTAACACGTTCGATGGAAGCTTCGTACCCGCCGGCGTCTCCTGCATCCTGCAAGCAGACTGTGGGGTTATCAGTAGATTGTTATGCACTGGTGGGGAGGCTTGCTCATCCACAATGCTATCATTACCAAACACGTTCTATTTGCTTTTGTGCATCTCTATCATTCATTGTCTTTCTAATCTTGCCTTAGGATCATTTTCATGGCATATCTCATAGCCTATCTCATGTTGCCGAATACAAGTGTCGCATGAAAATATATGTACGACTTACCCATACTTACTGTCCGGCCTTCCCTGTCCAAAGCAAACCAAGTTAGACAACAGTTCATATGTTCTAACTTAACATGATTCACGTAAGCATTCAGTGTCAAGGGCGTGTTCCTGCCTCAGATTCTAGCGCATCGTAGACGTGTGTTCTTTTAACTCGTTTGCATGAAGCAGTCTTTGTTATTTGGTGTGATACATTTCAAGCCGTTCAGTAGGTGCTTGTTCATTTAACTTATACTACTTTGATTCAATGTAAGGACTTGCACGTGGATAGCCACCAGCAAAGTCCACTTAATCTATATGCACCGATCACTAGCATGACAAGCCATTTTGGACATTTCCCCTTGGTATTTCTCAACTTAGCGTAGGGTGATGGCTGGTACACCCCGTTAAGTCTCTTGAAATACCCTGCACTTATGTCTTCCGGTGCCCAAGCCCCCACCCAGGCATCCTGTAAGCCCCGCTTTTGATTCCGCCTAGGCCGGCCACGGTATACTCCACACAACGCCCGTGCCGCAGAATCCTTCCACTACACGGCCACGGTATACCCCCCCATCGCCCGTGCCATTTGTCCACGACTATTTCGTATTATCTTGTCATTTTAACTTAACGGCTATCCCCGAGCCGTAGGATAACCCTTAGCCATAATGCGTAATCGACCAGTTGGCGTCCGTGCAGCGCGGGTAGCGAGCCCCGTTGCACGTGCCCGTCACACCTGTCGCTATCCATTCTTTCCTTTCTTATCTTTCATGTATTCTTTCTTTTCTTTCTTTCTTTCACTTGTTCGTTCATTCATTGATTCATTCACGTATTCATTCATTCATTCATTCAAGCATTACGCAACTCCCAGTGCGGGAGCCGCCTTTGCGACCCATCGGTCCCATAGTCTTTCAATGTTGCTAAACTCTACTCGGAACGACTATATTAATAGTCTTCCCATTTTATTGTTGAACGCATAAGGAGCTTGAACGTAAGCTTGTGCCTTAGCATGAGCGTGGAGCGCAGTGCGAGAGTTCACATTTTCCAAGTTCCTTTCCATATTCTATACAAGCATACAAGATGGGATAATTCCCTTAGCTAGGTGCGTTGAGTCATTTATTAGCATGCACGGTGTTATCGCCTAGCGATTCTCGTGATAGTGTCTATATTGTTATGTGTCTAGGCTAAGCAAAGACGGGTTCATCGGAGCCACCCACCTTAGCGATGTTCGCATCGGCCGAGCGATACTCCGAGCGCGCCTTTGAAAGTCTGAGTCTGGATTCATCTTCGGCGGGCCAATGTAAGCCTTGCATCGATTCTTCTTCAGGTCGATGCCAACTCTTCGGATCGACGGCTCGCTTGAGTCGTTGCACTTACCGTTTGAATCGACGTTCCGCTAGGGCAGAGCGGGTCACTACACGGCGCCCCTCCTCCTCCCCTCCCGGATCCGCTGCAGCGACTCGCCGAAGTACTCCGCCACCCTCTCGTACCTGCTCGAGCACCGCGTCAGGCCCACGGAGTAGTCCTCCCTGCTCGTCTTGAGGAGCCTGTCGTAGGCCTTCTTGGCCCGCCTGGCCCGGCCGATGGTCTCGTTGACAGCGGCCTCGAACAGCTGGTACGGGGAAGCCGGCTTGTAGGCTTCGACCAGGTGCTTGCAGAACTTCGGGTACTCGACGAGCCTGCGTCACGTGGCGTCCGCATGGAAGTGTGCAGCCACCGGGGGGGCAGGGGGGTGGTGGCCACCGCAGCGGCAGCGAGGGAGCTGGCTCCTCCGAGTAATGTGACTAGGAGGAGAGTGGAGAGAGGAAGAAGCTTGATGGACGCCATGGCTTCGGTGATGGATCGATGGCTCGTAAATGTGTCAGTGTTATATATATGGACACACCCAGTTAGGGAGGTGATCTATATAATATATGAAGTGGTAACACTAATTCTTAGTTAGGGTTAAACCTTTTTTCAAGGGAAACGTACGGTTGAGGAGTCTCTGTTACAACTTGTCTCTGTTACAACTTACAAGGGTTTGGAAGTTACAAACTTGCAGGACCGACCAACAGTTGAGAGACTATTAATTTAGAGAGGGAGTTACAAATGTCATTTATATCAGTTCAACTACGTAAACTCAATTAAGAACTCAACTAAGAGCATCTCCAACCCTATTGTCTTGTTAAGTGTTGTGAGTCTTAGGTGGCTTCTATGTGGCATGAGCTACAAGACAATGTCTTATTTATGTGGCAAAATTATATCTCAAAAGACAATGAGATAAAAAAAAACTCTCTCCAATACAAAAGTATTGAGAAGACAATAAAAAGTATTTTTTTTTCCAACTTCCAATGCAACTTTTAAGACAACTACTCATCTTCTTTCTTTTTTCTAAATATTTTTTATTCATAATTGATGACATGGAAGCGAAGACGTTGTCAAGTACATTGTCTAGAACAAGACAATCAACTTTACAATGTCTTCTTTAATTTTTGTTACATAAGCTTCACAATTGACTTGACAATTGCATTGGAGAAGAACTTTTGAATATAATTTTGTCATTCCTATGTGACATTAACTTTTTTCCAAAGTCACAATAGGGTTGGAGATGCTCTAAATACTTGTAATATTATGGATGTGACACTGAATTTCGCTGACATTGAAAAAGAGTGTATTTTTACCTTTAGCCGGTTGAGAAAATCAATGTAGGAGATGAGTGTTATTCAACGATTTTTCATGGCCTAATTTTTAAAAACTAGTAACTCATTGAGTTTTCTTTGAGTTGTATTTGATTTATATTACGTTGGAGCAAGACCGTCTCAAATCATTTGGAGATCATAAGCAAAAGTTCAAAGATTAATCCTTTTTTAAAAACTTAAACATGACTAAATTAATTATATAGATTTATATGCAAACTCGCATCCTTCATCCGGACTTGGAACCGACGATGTATCGTTATAATACATAGATGGATTTAAAAACTTTTTTTCATTAATAATTTTTAAATTTTGAATAATAAGTTGTTACACATATACAGTAGTTTTTATTATGTAGTAGATGAAGATAAAAAGACCAAATTTTTCTCCGAAAGAGGCGACGAAGAGGTAATAACAATTATTATTATTATTTACAAATTTTGATAGATTTACTTATGTTTAATTTTTTTACAAATAGGCAAGCCATTGTTTCTTTTTTCAGTCGAAATTTCCTCAAAAAGGCATAATTACCTACCTATCTATATACTAATATCCGGTATTTTTGAGCCCCTAAAAAAGTGGAGCCCTATGCAGCTGCTTTCTTTGCCTAAAGGATGAGTCGGTCCTACGTCGGAGGAAAGAGCATCAATTTAATTTATAATTAGGTCATATATTTTACATGTATCTTCAATTAATAACCTATATAACCTACAAGTTAATTATATTGCAACGTAGTTATGTTAGCTAGTTGGTTGTTGATTGCGGATTGTTCCTAATTACTTTCTTTTGCATTTGTCTTTTACCAAATTCATATTGTTTTTGAAAGGCGTTAGACAGTCTCATATATATACTGCTAAACATAACACATTCCACACATAATTGGAATGTTCATGTTTAGCTGGATAAGTGTATCTACCAATTATTTTCGTTTACTTTTCTTCAAACACTTTGTCAAATAATTGGTAGAAACCATACACTTATCCAGCTAAACATAACACATTCCACACATATCCAGCAAAATTCACTGAAATTTTATACTTTTATGTATGGACAAGGGAAGGATTTAGGTAGACCCAGATCCGAACTGGTTTTGGCTACCATCAAGGCTACTTTTGCAATCAAACCCTATTTTCCTAGTAAATCAGATGAAATAGTGATCTCGTCACAGTTCTATAACATTTTGGTCTTGTCCAGCGTCTGTAGCTCACGAGAAAAGTAGTATGGACATCCGGCAAGACCGACATAATTCGAACCCCCAACAGTAGAACCCCCAACAGTAAGGAAGTGTATGTGTGTTTGTAATACATAAAAAAAAACATTTTGGTCACACTTAACCTTCCCAATCCGGTTAAAATAGGGTTTTTCTAAGGGCACTACCAAAATTGCTTGGTGGCGTCACTTACTTGGGGGCAGCCCAAGAAGGTGAAGAATTTGCTAGGGGGCACCCAAAATTTGCTAGAGGGCAGCCCAACCCCCCAAATCCTTCATTTCACTTTCATTTTCATTTTACACTCTTTCTCCTCAAGAAGAAAAAAAAAAAGCTCTCTCCCTCTCCCTCTCCTAAAACCCTAATTTCTTTTTCTCCACCACTCCACTCCCAATTCCTCCACCAAGATTTCTTCCACAACCTTCATAGATTCGAAGAGATGACACGCAAGTCAAAGCAACCGGAATCTAGGTACGTTTTTTCCTAATTTTTTCGAGAATTTTGTACATTCTATTCAAAACCCTAGAATATTTTTAATTCTTGAAAAGTTTTGATAAAATAGGTTTAGAATCTCTTTATGGTTCTCTTCCCTAATTTTTGAACACAAGAAACCTACATTTTATGTTGAAATCCTAACCCTAGAACACGACAAACTAGCATCTCGTTTTGGCAGTTCGGGTCTCATAACAGTAGGACTGACAGGCATGTGGCAGTCCTAATGTAAATCAGGACTGCCACAGTCCTGGCAGTCCTCTTTCACAAGAGGACTGCCAGGACTATGGCAGTCCTGATTTACATTAGGACTGCTACATGTCTGGCAGTCCTACTGTAATGACATATGGGGGTGGGTAACTACATGATGCTTATATGGGGGTGGGTAACTGCATGATGCTCATATGTGGGGGGTAACTGCATGTCCTATTTCTGTTTCTATTATTTAATAACTATATGTTGTCATGTAGCCCACCGGCCGTTAACAAAAGAATACGACCCACCACGTCAAAGCAGAAGGAACGTGCGGGACGTCCTCTCGAGCGTCCGATAATAATTTTCGCACCGGCGCCCGAAGCTCGGAGAGGTTGCCAAAGTGACACTAGTGTCGCGGTTGCCAACAAGCTTGATCGCATCGACGACATGGTCGACTTTCCCTTCATGAATAATAGGGAGTCTCGTTCAAAGGCCCGGCATGATATATAGTTGGATCGGGATATTTTTCTTATTTCAAACTTAAGTTGGATGTGGAATGGTTATGTACTTGTTTGAAACTTAATTTGGATGTGGAATCTTTGAAACTTAAGTAGTTGTAATGAATTATTGTAGTTGTGATGAATTATTGGGATGAATTATTGGGATGAATTATTGTAGTTGGATTATTGTGATGAATTATTGTAATGAATCTTAAGTTGGATGTGGAATATTTATGTAGTTGTGATAAATTATTATTGTTTATGTACTTGTGATGAATTGTTGTTTTTTACGTACAGAGTATCGGTATCAGGACTGCCACCCACTTGGCAGTCCTACACTAAAGTAGGACTGCCAGGGTGCTGGCAGTCCTGACTGAAACTTGCTGTAACAGTAAGTTTGAGTTAGCACTGCCAGCATCATGGCAGTCCTACTTCAGTATAGGACTGCCAGGGAGGTGGCAGTCCTACTTATCAAACTATGTGAGGAGCTCCTCAACTGAAAACTCTTAATTTAGCACAAAAATGGCCATTCTCCGTGTAATTTAGCACGGAGAATAGCCATTCTCCGTGTAATTTAGCACGGAGAATAGCCATATTCTCCGTGTAATTTTGCACGGAGAATGGCTATCTGATCCAGGATCAGGACTGCCACCCCCTAGCAGTCCTACATTGAATTAGGACTGCCAGCACCCTGGCAGTCCTAATTCAATGTAGGACTGCCAGGGGGTGGCAGTCCTACTTATCAAACTCTGTGAGGAGCTCCTCAACTGAAAACTCTTAATTTAGCACGGAAAATGGCCATTCTCCGTGTAATTTAGCACGGAGAATGGCTATCTGATCCAGTATCAGGACTGCCACCTCCTAGCAGTCCTACATTGAATTAGGACTGCCAGCACCCTGGCAGTCATAATTCAATGTAGGACTGCCAGGGTGGTGGCAGTCCTACTTATCAAACTCTGTGAGGAGCTCCTCAACTGAAAACTCTTAATTTAGCACGAAAAATGGCCATTCTCCGTGTAATTTAGCACGGAGAATAGCCATTCTCCGTGTAATTTAGCACGTAGAATGCCCATTCCAATGTTAAAACGCAGGAGAATGACCATTCTCCGTGTAAATTAACACGGAGAATGGCATTCTCCGTGTTTCTAACACGGAGAATGGCATTCTCTGTGTAAATTAACACGGAGAAAGACCATTCTCCGTGAAAATTATACGGAGAATGACCATTCTCCGTGCTAAATTACACGAAGAATGGCCATTCTCCGTGTAAATTAAGGCGGAGAATGGTCATTCTCCTGTGTTTTAACACTGGAATGACCATTCTCCGTGTAAATTAAGACGGAGAATGTCCATTCTCCGTGTTAGAAACACGGAGAATGCCATTCTCCGTGTTAATTTACACGGAGACTGGTCATTCTCTTGTATTTTATGATCAGTTGAAACTTTGGAGGGCCATAACTTTTGACTGGGAGGTCGAAACGAGGTCTGATTTGTCGCAAAATGAGCGTATTTTCGAGGAGTCTGAAATTAATAAATTCACCATTAGACGGCCTTCCGAAATTTTAGAATCGTAAAAAAATGATATTTGGACCTCCGTTTTAGCACTTTTTATCAAAATTTTAGAATCGCAAAAATATATATGTAGGACTGTCAGGCCCCTGGCAGTCCTACATATGTGAAGGACTGCCACCTCTCTGGCAGTCCTAATCTATGATCGGGACTGCCAGACAGGTGACAGTCCTCTGTGTCATAACCCGATTTTTTCGATGCATCAAAGTGTTCTTCGGACGTGGCGTGAAGAGAGTATACAACATTTGATGATCCGGGTTATTCCATGTTCAATATTTTTCTATATTAAACACATAATTCAACTTTTTATATGTGAAATTCATGTTTAAAATATTAAATATATATTAATTCGATGACTTACTAATAAATGAGAGAAGTCAATGACTTAGAGTTGAGGAAAAAATTTGGGATAAAAATCAATGACCTAGAGGTGAGAGAAAATTTTTAAAAAAATGTAGGTTGGAAAAAATTTGGGGTTAAATTCTTTGACCTAGAGTTGAGGGAGAGAAGAAAAGAGTTGAGGGAGAAAAGAAAAGAGTAGAGGGAGAGAGAAAAAGAAACCAAAAGTTGGTATTTATACCTTTGCTTGGGCTATTCCGAAGTAAAAAAAATTGATGACAAACTTGTAATATTTTGAAATATTTTGGACTAACCCCTAGCAAAAAAGGTAGTGTCCTTAGAAAAAGCCTTAAAATAAGACTACCATATATTGCTTCTTTGTTTGTAACATTTTACTGCTGGAGCAAAATAATTTAATAGTGGCAGATAAAGCAAACGAGTAGGAATAGACTATAGATGGCGCCATATCATTCGGGAGCACTATTCGGTTAAAAAAAAAAAAACGAGCCGAACAGAATAACATATTCCTTCAAGTTTGAAGTAAAAAAATTTGCTCGATTTCAATTTTTAAAATGCTAAAGAAATTATTCTATTTTGGATATTTCTGTCCAAAACAAAACAATCTTTTACAATTATGTATATACCCTCAATTCTATGCATATTTTATGACTAAAAATGTGTATTTTTTGTAATCAACAATTATATGCATGTATTTTGAAGTCCAATTTTGATAATTTAATAACTAGCCCAAATTTGAGATACAATAAACGTGTATAAAAAAAATTAGTATAATCGAATCACAATTCCAAATTTGGACCCGACCCAAAACAATAGAAATAGCCCAACCATGCAACCAAATCGATTATTTGGATTGGGATTCAGTTATGACTAATATCGGTTCAGTTTTGGACTTTTAGAATTTCGGTTTATTGAAACCGATAAAACTGAACACTCATCCCTAAGCCATAGTAGCAAAACAAAAGCAAGTTTTCTGATCTATCAATGACAGAAAATTCATATATTATTACAGTGCCATACAACCGGTTAGACAAAATTAAGGCACACATTATTACATAGATCCCTTGAAAAAGAATTTAGGATAAGTTAATGTAACCTTTGGACCTTTGGGTGTTACTTCCATGTTTTTTGCACACGTAAATAATTCACTCTCAAAGCAGGGAAAGCAAATTATCGTGGCAGATAGCTAAAAAATTTTCTCAGGAATCTTTACATCAGCTCTTTTCTTCTTCTTCTCATCCTCTTCTTCTGTCAATTAGGAGAGAAGATTTGCATCTTGTATTTGGTCCCAAGCCTCCACGACATGAAGCAGTTGCTTCGATCCGACCCTGCTAGTCTTAAAAAATTTAATTCCGAAGCTTATATATATATATATATATATATATATAGAGAGAATAAGGGAGGTAGGGTGGCACCTCATGGGAGGGTGTCTACTTGTCACCCCCCCATGCTATCATCAAGCACATGGGTGCATGATGATAGCATGTGGGGGGTGACAAGTAGACACCCTCTATAGGGTGGCACCTCACCTCCCTCATCCTCTATATATATATATATATATATATATATATAGGAAGGATCAAGATTTCCACAATTTTTGCATTCTCATGCATCCCTCCTATTTCCATCGTTGGATGGTGCTTTAAGTCATCTAATCTTAACCGTTGATTTACCAATGGTTAAGATTAGATGACTTAAAGCACATCCAACGGATGTGAACATGGGGATGCAAAAATTGTGGGATGTCTATCCTTCCTCATATATATATATATATATATATATATATATATATATATATATATATGAAAAATATATATATATATATATGGGTCATTCTACAATACATCCGCTGAAAATGGATGTATCGATACATCCGAAATTTGGACCGTTGGATGTTGATCCAATGGTTCGGATTGAATAATAGTGTAGAAACATCATTTAATGCTGATTTAGACTTTTGACCTGTTGGTAACTTGCTTTAGCAGGTCATTCTTCACTTTAATTTTTTCAATGAACACCCTAAATTAACTCATATTTACTCTCTCAAAAGTCCATCCAATTTAATATTTCGTAATTTTTTTTTTTTTGGTTACAGGCCGCCGTGGTGGTGGTGTTGGTGGTTGTGGTGGAAAGAGAAACGAAGATGAAGAAGGAAATAAAATCGGTCCGGATCATTCGCCTTATTAAAAGCAAAGAGAATGGTCATTCTCCGTCCATTCGTCGTATTCACCGTCCATTCGCCGTATTAAAAGCAAAGAGAATGGCCTTCGCCGTATTCTCCGTCCATTCTCCGTCCTAAATGTACCATTCTCCGTCCATTCGCCGTATTAAAAGCAAAGAGAATGGCCATTCTCCGTCCATTCGTCGTATTCACCGTCCATTCGCCGTATTAAAAGCAAAGAGAATGGCCATTCGCCGTATTCTCCGTCCATTCTCTGTCCTAAATGTACCATTCTCTGTCCTCAATGTACCATTCTTTGTCCATTCGCCGTGTTAAAAGCAAAGAGAATGGCCATTCTCCGTGTTAAAAACAAAGAGAATGGCCATTCTCTGTCCAAAAAATATTCTCCTCGAAAATATTATCTTTAGAAAAGTTAAAAAATAATCTGACCGACCTCAGAAGCAGGTTTCCTCAGTTCACCACCACCACCATGACGTGTAGCTTTATTAACAAAATATTAAATTGTTAAATAAAAAATAAAATTTCAGACAATGGCATGGGCAGTAAAATTAGAGCGGCGCCGCTGGTACTTCTCCTTGTTCGAGGAGGTCTCGACGACGTCCGATGCGAAGCGGACCGATTCTTCTCGGCGCAGCTGGTACTCCTCGTTGTTCTAGGAGGGCTCGACGACGTTCGACGCGATCCGAACCGATTCTTATTTTCTTCTTCATCTCCGTTTCTCTTTCCACCACCACCAGCACCACCACGACTACCGTGGCCTGTAACCAAAAAAAATAAGGTTCAGATTAAATTGGATGAACGAAAGAGAGTAAATATGAGTTAATTTAGGGTGTTCATTGAAAAAATTAAAGTGAAGAATGACCTGCAAAAGCAAGTTACCAACATGTCAAAAGTCTAAATCAGCATTAAATGATGTCTCCTGTATTATTTTATCTGAATTTAATCTGAACCGTTGGATTAACATCCAACGGTCCAGATTTTGGATGTATCGATACATCCAAAATGGGTGGATGTATTGTAGAATTTTCCTATATATATATATATATATATATATATATATATATATATATATATATATAGAGAGAGAGAGAGAGGGGTAATAATATATATATATATATATATATATATATATATATATATATATATAGAGAGAGAGATTGCACATCGAGTCGTGGTGTACTGGTAACACCACCGTGCACCGGGGGTGAGGGCCGGGTTCGAGCCCTCCCTCCCACGGAGGTGGCTTGGTGGCGGTGGCCACGGCCTCCGGGCCAAGGTCGGGTGGAGTCGTGCACCAGCTTTGGTTTTTTAAAAAAAAGAAGAAAAAAAGAAAAAAGAAAAAATATATATAGAGAGAGAGAGAGAAATATATATATATATATATATATATATATATATTACTACCCCTATATATATATATATTTTTTATTACCCCTATATATTTATATATATATATATATAATATATATATATATATATATATATATATATATATATATATATATATATATATATATATTTTTATTACCCCTATATATATATATTTTTATTACCCCTATATATATATATATATATATTTTTATTACCCCTATATATATATATATATATATATATATATATATATATATATATATATATATTTTTTTTTTTTTTTACCCCTATATATCTATATATTATATATATATATTATATTATAATATATATATATCTATATATATATATATAATTTTTTTTTTTTTTTATTACCCCTATATATATATATATATATATATATATATATATATATATATATATATATATATATATATATATATATATATATATATATATATATATATATATATATATATATATATATATATATATTTTTTTTTTTTACCCCTATATATATATATTTTTTACCCTATATATTTTTACCCCTATATATTTTTTTTATTTCCCCTATATATATATATATATATATATATATATATATATATATATATATAAATATAAAAAAAAAAAAAAAAAAAAAATATAAATATATATTATATATATTATATATATATATATATATATGAGAGAGAGAGAGAGAGAGTGGTAATAATAATAATAATAATAATAATAATATATATATATATAATATATATTATATATAGATATATATATATATATATATATATATATATATATAGATGAGAGAGAGAGAGAGAGAGTGGCCATTCTCTCTCTCTCTCTCTCTCTCTCTCTCTCTCTCTATATATATATATATATATATATATATATATATATATATATATATATATATATATATATAGAGAGAGAGAGAGAGATGTATATATATATTAGGTTTCTGTCAACTGTTCTCCGTCGATATCACACGAAGAATAGTCAATTCTCCTGCATTTTTAACAAAGAGAATGTCATTCTCCGTATAAATTAGCACGGAGAATGCCATTCTCCATGTTACTAACACGGAGAATGGCATTCTCCGTATTTCTAACACGGAGAATGGCCATTCTCCTGTGTTTTAACATTTGAATGACCATTCTCCGTGTCATTTAACACGGAGAATGCCATTCTCCGTGTAATTTAGCACGGAGAATGGCCATTCTCCGTATAATTTAGACTGGAGAATACCATTCTCCGTACTAAATTACACGGAGAATGGTCATTCTTCTACGTTTTAACACTGGAAATAACCATTCTTCGTGTAAATTAACACGGAGAATGCCATTCTACTACGTTTTAACACTGGAATGACCGTTCTCCGTGCTAAATTACACGGAGAATGGTCATTCTCCGTTTTATTTAACACTTGCCATTCTCCGTGTTTCTAATATGGAGAATGGCCATTCTCCTGCGTTTCAACACTGGAATGACCATTCTCCGTGCTAAATTATACGGAGAATGGCCATTCTCCGTATAAATTAAGACGGACAATGCCATTCTCCGTGTAACACAAAGAATGGTCATTCTCCGTGTAAATTAAGACGAAGAATGTAATTCTTCGTGTTACTAACACGGAGAATGGCCACCCTCATGTGAAATCACTACAACAAGAAACCTTTTTAATGACGGCTAAAAAGCGTCATTATTGACGAACCATGACGCTTTTTTTTCCACAGCAACCGTTATGAAAACGGGCGTTATAAATATTTTTTAAAAGCGTCATAAAATAACCGTCATGAATAGTTTCTATAAAAGCGTTATGAATAGTTAATATATAGTGCACAATTCAGAACAATTTTAAAACGTCATGAATAGATAATATGTATAGGCTCAATGCAACACATTTATAACACTTTATACTATTCAAATTAGCACATTTATAATGCTCTATACTGCACAGTATATATTACATTCCAAATACTTAACATTATATATCACCATCTTTATTACATTTCTTAAAATAGAGTACATATCAACATCTTCATTACATTGATTATCCAAATACAGAATGTACCCAAAAAATAGGAATAAATCTCTCTTTTGCTAACCAAATTATTAGAAATATTTACTTAAGTAGATTCTGACCATGGATCTTCTCTCTTCCATCTCTTGAAGATATCGGGAGTCCCAAAGAGAAGTAGTGTCACAGCTGAGCGACGACTTGGTGCTGCTGCAGCCGGCGCAGTCGTGGAAGAGCCTCATCCTCTGATCCCTTACTCTCTCCTGAACCCTCACCAGTGCCTGCATGCACCGCAGCGTCACGTTGTGCCCTTTTTGCAAAAAATCGGAAATGTCATCTTAACACTTTAGTAATCACGCTGAAATGTGAGCCTAACAATCAACCTGGATTTTACCAAGCCAATAAATTAAAGAAAGTTAACATGAAATTTATATATTAGAAATCAAAATCGAAAATGCATAATTAAGAAAGCATCACTTATTAGACTGACTGCACTTGGCGCAAATGGAGAATTGCTAAAAATAGAATGATATTAAAATGCCAACCAAATGGAGGTCTCGTGTTCCAAATCCTCACCCCACCTATATCCACAATTTAGATTTTATCAAGTTAGAACCAAGTATAAATGACACATAAGACCTACTGAGAAAAGTACATCAGTAATATCTTGAGAAGTAACATAAATTCAAGCACTCACTTCCCTGTTTTTGCTTCATTTTGTTCAAAAAAGTAACAAAATGATAACATAAGCAGAGAAAATGATAACATAAATAGCTCCAAGAGGTACATAAATTAGCGAGAAGATGCTCAGATTCAGCTTCAGTCCATGATTACTCACTCACAAGTGGAGGTGGACCCCCACTCTCGTCATCCCTTCTTCCAATAAATGGCTGCAATGGAGCTGCCTCGCCATCTGAAGGAGCAGCCAAATCATCATTGCCAAAAAAATTCTTGTTCTTCTTCTTTTCCTTTTCTTTTTTTTTTCTCTCCTCTCCTCTCCTCTCCTTAATTCTAATTCCCCTGACAAGTAATTTTGAACTACCAAAATATTACCTGCTTGAAGAGAGAGTCTGCAGAGAAACGAAAAACACACCAATATAGGCTTATACATCCTTAAACTACCAAAATATTACCTGCTTGAAGAGAGAGTCTGCAAAGGAAATAAAAACACCAACTAAAGTTTCATTCAGGGGACCATCCTGCCAAAGATTTCTTGATGCAACTCTAAGCTTCAAATTTTGCACTTCATAATCCTTAATGGAAACTTTTGCTTGACTACAAAGAGAGAAAATACAAAATAACATTAGAACTTGAACTGAAGAATGATCAGCAAAAAGCAAGAAGTTAATTAGTCTGGTAAATGGTATTAGAGAATCAGTAAAGCAGCTAGTCAGTCCAATCCTACAAGTCAATTGAGGTGGCAGATTATAGTCTTATGTTCTCTGTACAAGAATATTGGTTTACTGTTGGCACTCACCTCTGCTTCTCTCTCTTACAGTTTACTGCTCGATTTCCAATCAGTTATTGATTTATTATGAAGGACTTGTACAATAATTTCCATAACATTAAATATCACAAATCAAAAGAAGCATGAGCAGATATAAAACCCAAAGGAAATGGAAGTCTTGTTTGTTTGTCTATGGGACAAACACCACAATTAAAGTCCATTGTACTGTTTATCCAAACCAATCAACTTCCATGTAGCCAAGTCCTGCGAGACACAAAAAGTAGGAGATAAGATTAGTGAATTAGTGACGTTGTTGTTTATCCGAACCAATCATCTTCCCCGTAGCCAAGTACACAAAAGTGGGAGATATATAAGATACCACAACAATTTAGAGAATTAGTGATTTTGCTGGTAGACATGAGATTTAAGCGGAAAGAAGGAACGATTTCGAGATCGTCTACCCCACGGTTCGATTCCGAGATCGTCCGTCTAGCCAAAGAGGTTATACCTTTCCTTGTTGACTACAAGAGCCAGACAAATTCGGTGAGAGCAGAGCCTTTCTCCATGCAGCTTAACCAATACCAATACCTATACCTGCAGTACCAAAACCAATATCCTTCCTCTTAATCGCCAAGACACTGACACGACTGGTGTCCAAATCTGATACCGACACTACACATAGTGTCCCAGGTCTGATACAAACAACCAACATAGACACGAAATTCATAGACAATATCCAAAACCAAGAATTAGAGGGGAGTGTCAGAAATCATACCTGTGTCGGGACGTAGCTAATCGTGTCTTCGTGTCAACACTGAACCTTCGTGTCTGGAGTCTGATACCATTGTTATCGTGTCCAGAATTGGTGCCAAGGTTGGTTCAGTAAATTCATTAAACACCATAGGTACACAAGCAGGTGGTATCAGATTTCTTCGGCTGGGGCTGGAGGTGGACTGACCAGTCACAAACTTCGACTCCGGTCCCAATTTCTTCGGCACAGGAATAATCGTGGGTCATCTTCGTGATACTTTCGTAGTAATGTGGCACGAAGGACCTCTTCTTCTTCTTGAACAGTCGGCCGAATAGTCCAGTGTCGTTGGAAGAGTCCATGGTGGTTAAATTCTTGTGGATGGGGGAATAAGAATCAATTGTTGGCCCAATGATGGTATCATGTTTTTGAATATGGTTAATATGTTAAGTTTAGCATTTCATTATCACTAATCTTCATACTATCGCTATAGCATTTCTACTTATACTTATACCTTTGGTGATATGTGCCTATTGGTTTACATATTAGTGATACGAGCTTATCTATCTTAAATTTAATCGGGTTGCCAAAATTAAAACTATGTTTTTGATTGTGGTCATTCAATTAAGTTTAATCATTATGATATCACTAACATTTATGCTATCACCTTAGCAATTATACTTAAACTCAGCATTGTCCTAATGTGCATTAAACCTATCATAGTTGCTACTATGTATATTGCTTTGTTCGTCTAACATGTACATGCAGAAAAGCAATAATCAAGATCAATGTGGACATATGTAATGAAGAAATCATGGTGGGCCAAAGACGATGGATTCCATAAGATTTTTCTGAAGCACCCGACGACATCTCTGGAGCCACGCACCGGGGGTTCCGCTGCTCGGTCAGCGGACGGGGGTCGAGGGGGCAGCGCCCCTCGTTGGGGGTTTGGGGGCGAAGCCCCCGAAAGGTATTCAGTTTTTACAAACTGGATATCTTTGGACAGCTGCCGCCAAGGAAAAAAGCCAGCACCTATCAAAGGAAGAAGCCAAGCCATGCCATCATCTTTTCAAGACTCTAAAGAAGCCTGCACCTGCCTAAGTTTATCTGGAGTCTGTAATGAGTCTTAGGAATTATTGTAAACACAAGAAATGGATGGCAAAATCGAAAGCTAGGGCATAAATAAGCCCAGGATCATTTTTGGTAAAAAACGGCATACCGACGGTATACCGATGTATACCGACGGTATATCGGTTTTTGTTCTCAGAAAGTTTCTGTTTACAAAACCGGCATACCGTCGGCATACCGGTCCATACCGACGGTATACCGCTTCCGAAACGTTGAAATTCCAACGGTCGGATTTCCAGCCATTAATGATCCAAACGGCTATATTTCTAGCCGTTGTAATCCCAGACCGGTATACCGCCGGTATGTCGGATCATACCGGCGGTATGCCGGTTCGTGGACTGAAAAGTTGC